>JAWNPS010000137.1:0-65837 GCA_035047385.1 Drosophila tripunctata | reverse complement strand
CAAGAAAGAAATGTACAGTCGAGCACGCCCGACCGTATAATACCCTCTGAGAATCATTCCCGATTATATAAGCTCAAATCGGTATACAGTATATCATTGTATTGCTATTAAAATAAAATAAATTCTTTAAAATTCTTTACATTTCTCGTAATGAAATGGGTGAATTAATAAAGAAGGAACAATCGTTTACGTCCGACTGTATAACATCCTGTACTATTACAGAGCGCCGCTCGAGTTCGTTCCCGATTATATAAATTCAAATCGGTATCCAGGGAACACCACGTGGAGGTCATTGCGATGCAATTAGATCTTTAAAATAGATCTTCGAGTCGACTTGAAATGCGTTATTGATTAAAAAATACAACAACGCATTTCCATGTTCCCCACGCAAAAAAAAAAATAAAAAAAAAAATTACCGACCTAACAAATCAATCTATATCCTATCTGGAATGCTGACAGAAATCGCGTCGTGAATACTGTGCACGGTTTCAAATGTTTTTGCGCTGGCTTGGCCAAGCGACATATTTGAAAATGCCCAATCAATGTGAGTATCCTCACGTGTTGTGGACATTTTCAAATCTAAAAGGGATCTAAATCCCTTACTAACCAAATTCTCATATGTTTCCCTAGCCTCAGTTAGAGCGCGTAAACATAAATTGAAATCTCCTAAAATAATTGCTTCACTACCTAAAATTTCACTATATTCTTCAAATAAACTCTCAAGCTCTATTCTAAATTTAGGCATCGAGTAACGGGGGCTTTTGTAAATTACTAATATTCCAATTGACTTATACCTTAAAACTGCATACTCGAATGCATGCGAACCATCAATATTGCGACCAGTAGAACAAAGACTAACATTCTCAAATAATTCGTTTCTAACGAAAATAAGAATGCCTCTTTGTGATCGAGTCCTGCCTTCATTTGGACAATCTAATCGTACAGCATTTCTATACCCTGGGACTTCATAAGTCTCATTTGGGAAGGTCGAGCCTTCAACAAAACAAAGCATTGAACCAAGATGCATAAGCTTATCGCATTGAACACTTTTAATATGACAGTGCAGACTTTGGACATTGTGAAAAATTATTTCGAAACTTGAAGTGTTACCTAAATAGCCGAAATGAGTATTAAGTAACTTAATGGAGCGTAATTTTTCTAATTCTTCCTGAACTTCATTTCGACCTCGAGGAGGTTGTGGTGGGATGAAATTGCCTACTAGAAATAGTCCAGCTGCACTTGTTGCTCTACTACAACCTACATATAAAGCTGCTCGCTCTAAGGTTCCTGATATGTGGACCGCAACTTTATTAAAAGTTGCTCCCTGACTTTTGTGTATTGTAATACCTTCAGCAGGTACGATCGGAAATTGTTTGCGGTCTATCGTTACATTTTCATTTTTCTTAAATTGAAAGCTTCTAACAGTTTTAGAAATTGGGGTCCACAATGGATTGGGTAGATTTCTATACTTTAAACGTAATTCTTTTCCTACTCTTTCTTCAATAAAATCTACCCATAGAACTAAAGGATGACTGTTTGAGTCTAGATCTATTTGCCTAAGTATTCCTGTTGCTCCATTAACTAAACCATCTGAAGTATCTATATTAACAGTCATCATGTACTTTGCTGTTGTCTTTAAAATTAATGAACTACATAAACCCTGGGTTTCTGTAGTTTTGAATCCTTTAACGGATTCAAGAATACGGGCCTTGTTTGCATCACCTACATTACTAGCCTTAATAAAATCCTCAGCATGTGAACAATATTGAGGAGTCGCAATTCGATTGAGCTTTAAGGTATTAAATGAATTTGTAGCGGCGTTTGTGCTAAAAAGATGAATTGCATCTTCTGGTATACTATCCTCCCTAACAACTCTTGATTTAATAAGCTCAATGTCAGTACTTGTCATATGAGCAGAAGCCATATTATTGAGGGCTATAGCAAATTCACGATCATCTCGTTGACGCATTATTTCCGTCAACTCAAAAAATCGGAAACTATCCCACAGAGAATCAAATAATTCACTATAAGGATCGTTTGAATTGGAATTAAAAATCCACCTGTCCCCTACAGGCCTCAGTTGTCTGAGATCGCCGAACACGATGACAGGTATTCCTCCAAAAGGTTGCTGACTTTTGAATATTTGCTTTAGCCTCATGTCAATAAAGCCAAACATTCTGGCTCCTACCATGGAAATCTCGTCAATAATTAGTAATTTGAGATCGATTAATCTCGAATGTAGCGTATTAACTAAGTCGGAAGATAAAGCCCCCATTCTTTCTGACTGATTTAAGGGAAGACTAAACATTGAATGGAGTGTACAACCTCCTATTCCAAATGCTGCCTTCCCCGTTGGAGCGGACAAAAGAACTTTTATTGTCTCCGGATTTGAGCCTCTTTTGTTATTAAATCGAGCTGTCAGAGCTTGATAAATAACCGATATAAGTCGACTTTTGCCGACTCCAGCACCGCCACCTACAAATTCATAAAATTTGTTATCTATTTTAAAATTATGCATAACATGGTTCAAGTAAGTTTTCTGCTTTAAATTTAGAGAACATATAATATCCTCTAAACATGACGATGTCATTAAAGCAGGCAACTTAACGAATTGAACATTGTTATTAGCATTTTGCCCATCTGCACTATCATCGTTTCCTAAATTTAAAATGTTAACTTGAGAATCTATTTCTGCTACTCCTAACGCTCTAAATCTATTATCTAAATTATCCTGATCATCTGAATTACCTGCCTCATCTACCTGATTTTCATCTAAAACTCTACTGAGCGCATCTTCTAGCTCATTCTCATCTAAAACATTGTATTTCCTACGAGTTGTCTCAATAATCTCCTGATTTTGAATACAAAACTCTTCGCAATTTCTATCTATAAGCTCCTCTTGTTCATTTTCCCACGGATAATACAACATTACTAATTCCCTAAAATAATTCTCCCTATCTTTGTTAACATTGAATCTCCTATAACGTATTATCCGTGGGCTACGCCTTTCTCTAACAAATCCACTATCATTGCGAAGACGATGAACTTCGGGTCTTCCGAATTCTGCATTTTCGACCTCATTCTGACTTTCTTGGCGAGTCCTACCTGCAGTTCTACTAAAAGAATAACATGCCGCAAAATCTGCTAAGCATAAATGATCAAGTTCAAGTGGACGTTGAACGTAATGATCTAGTAGACCTACTTCGAAAATATCTTCCGAGTCTTCTGACAATTCTCTAAGTTGTGCCCTCGACTTGAGCATTCGAACTCGTTTGTCAGGCAATTCAGTATTAATATAGACTTCTGCATTGCTGCTCTCTGACAACGACATACCTAAACAGCAATAAGCTGCTTCCTGTGCAGATATTTCTGAGCCAGTGATAAACTTATGACCTATGTGCTGCAGCTTCTGCTTAATGCTAAAATTCCCTCCACGCGCTTCTTCTACAGCTTCTCGCATAAGCTTCGAAATACCTCTCTGCGACTTATTAATGTAATTAATTATGTAACTGCAGCACGCATATGGATCTAAAATAAATTGAATGTCTATATTGGCTCTCTGCATTGACAGAATATGCGTGTTATACGCGTTCACCGTAATGGCGTCGAAACTTCTCTTTAAAAAGATTTTTGGTCTATTCAAGCTAGATCTAATAGCAAGAATATAATCCTCATAACTAAGACCAATTTGAGGTTGCGAGAGAAAATTGTTGAAATCGTTGAGTAATTCCCTAACTTCACTATCTATTGGAGAATTCAAGAAATTGTTTATTTTCTCCATATTGCTTTGATGAATTGAACTTGTAGGAGAATCTTCTGGAAGAGGAAATAGAATTTCTGTTCTAGGAAAAGGAGGATAAGGTATACCAAAACGACAGATCTGTCTATTTCTAATGCTACGCTTACACGACGATGTATGATTATGCTTTTGGTATTGAATAAAGGGTTTCAATTCATCGTTTGTTGGATTTTGTTCCGTCGTAACAAATTGATCAACAAACTGTACTACAGACGGAAAAGTAGATGAGTTACTAGCATCAAATAATGGGGCATCTTTTAACCAAAACATTCCATGAATGTGTGGTGAGCCTCGATGTTGGAACTCTACTCGCCAATAATATTTATAAACAGAATGTCGACCGAAAATGCCTCCATCCTTTTTCATAACTTTTAAAAGCTGCCTATACCTACTGTCGAAATACCTAGCACAAGTGACTGGGTCTGATCTAATAAGTTCTACAACTTCAGACCTAGCTAAGCTTGCAGCTTCTTCTTCTGTAATTACTTCTCTCCTAACTGTTTTCTTTAAAATTACTACTAATTCTAACCACTTACTCTCTGCTGCAGAAAGCGTTATGAAGAAAGAAGGTATGCCAAATTGCCGAATCATGGCCATAACCTTCTTCTTCTCTGCTTCCCAATGAGCAGGAGACGAGCGAATGCCTTTTAGAACTTTAAATCCCTCATCAAATTGAATTAACCTATCTATTTCATCCTCATTAAGGGCTGTCCTAGCTGTTACGCCGCGAGAAGCGCTGTGCTTTCTTAAGCAAATTGAATAATTATTTCTCATATTTATTAGCTGCATTTTTCTTAAGTTATAAAAAAGCTTATCTACTCTACAAGCCCTTCTATCATAATTTCTAAGTTCTGATCTAATAATTGTGGTGTAGCTTTCTACACAAGTTCTCTTTACTCCTGCATAAATCTTAGGAAAAGATAACTCCTCTGAATCACAATCAAGTATCATGTCCAGAGGCCGTTGTCCTTCCCCAGGTGCTATTGCTAATCTACTACCGTCTAAATTCTCTATCGGAACATTGTCCATTAGGGTTTCCTCACCACCAGGATTTAGCTCTTGCTCTTCTACTGGAGCATTTTGATCTATATTTGGGTTTGCAGCTCTATCACCCATTTCTCTAACAAAATCTATATCTTCTGCTGATGCAACAAATGGAACGACTTCAGATGTAAATGAAGTCATCCAATCCTCATTTATTCTAATCTCATGCTTCCTATAAAGCTCAGTACCTGCCAAATATCTAATTGCATCAACAACTCGCGATGGAGATATAGTTTCCACCATAAAACTATGTCGATATTCTAATCTACGTTTGAGGTGGAGCTGGACAACCTCAGCGTCCCTAAAAGCCCTGGGAAGGGAAGTTACGATATTCGCAACTGGAATCGGCACATTTACAACTGCTCCTTTAATGCTATTTTGACCATCATAACCTAAAGATTTAACGATCATGAATGGTAGCCGCGGAGAAACTAATCTTTCCTCTAAAATCTGCAAATCCTTTAGACATTCTGGAAGTTCTGGAAAATCTAAACCATTAGTAATGGAATTCTTTGGCTTTTTACCTTCCTTTATTGTACGTGTACAAGATGAGCAAAAAGAATACTTGCCATCTACAGAAGGAAATTGATCGGACAAAAACAGAATGTCTGTACTAAACCTATTATTTTCCAAAATATATTCCCTACTCATCCGACTTATCTGGTGAGGAAACCACAAACCTTTACAACAAATGCAAACATGGTCGGGACCCTGTTTAATTGATTTGTTGTAAATTGCTATTAATCTATCTAAGCTATTCCTAACAGGTCGTGCCTGTTCTTCAATGGCATTCGCCCGTAACTGCTCATTACGAGCAGCATTACGCTCATTTTCTGCAGCTCTATTTTCAGAAATACTTCTGTACTGACTAACTCTTTGACTTACGTTTCTAACTAAATCTGCTGCTATCTGACGTGCTCGTATCCTAGCACTTCTTCTTTGAGCCGTATTCCGCGCTCTTTCAACTATCCTACGAGCAGGGTCTGCTCGACTCTGTGACCTAGTTCTAATCTCTATCTACTTTGTCTTCTATCACAATGAGCCTGGCTATTGCGCACTTGCTCTATCCGCCTAACTAAAATATCCTGTCTACTTTGAGATCTCCGCAACGTGTCTGCTGCTTGTTCTCTCTGCCTAACCTCAGGATTCCGCCTCCTAATTGATCTTTGCAGTGTATTAATATCCTGTTCGCGATTCCTATCTTCTAAGTTTTGCCTACGAACTTGTCTGAGACGGGCATCTAATGCTCGTTCTCTTTGCCTAGTTAATACATCCTGTCTCCTATTCGTCCTACGCAAAGTATTGGCTGCCTGTTCGCGTTCCCTTTCTTCAACGTTTGCCCTACGAACTTGTCTGCGATGCGCATCTAAAGCTCGTTCGATTCGCCTAACCTCTTGATCCTGTCTCCTATTCGTCCTACGCAAAGTATTAACTGCCTGTTCGCGTTCCCTTTCTTCAACATGTTCCGTACGAACTTGTCTGCGTTGGGCGTCTAAAGCCCGTTCGGTCTGTCTAACTTCTTGATCCTGCCTCCTATTTGACCGACGCAAAGTATTAACTGCCTGTTCGCGCTCTCTTTCTTGAACGTTTGTCCTACGAACTTGTCTTCTATGAGCGTCTAAAGCCCGTTCGGTCTGTCTAACCTCTTGATCCTGCCTCCTATTTGACCGACGCAAGGTATTGACTGCCTGTTCGCGCTCTCTTTCTTGAACGTTTGTCCTACGAACTTGTCTTCTATGAGCGTCTAAAGCCTGTTCGGTCTGTCTAACCTCTTGATCCTGTCTCCTACTTGTCCATACGCAAAGTACTGACTGCCTGTTCGCGATTTCTTTCTTCTGAGTCCTGTCTCTCGAATAGATCTGCGTTCATTATCTACTGCCTGTTCAATTTGTCTAAAACGTGCACTTCTCCTACGCCGTGATCGCTGCTGTGAATTCCCAATCTGTTCTTCTACTTGATTTACACTAACTGCTCTACGGATTCTTTGAGATTGGGAATTCAATTCTCGCTCTCTATCTGCATACTGAGAGTCTTCTCTGTTTAACCTATTTCTTTCCCTACGTCTTTGAGACCGTGCAGCAGCAGACAATTGCCTTCGTCGGGGCATTTTTACTTTTTTTTGTAAAAATAAAACTTTTATAAATATAAAAATTATGTATAATAATATAATATTATTAAATTATTTATATAAATATTAATATTTATATAAAAATGTTATTATGTTTTATAATATACTGTTTATTAATTAATAATATTATTATAACATTTATGTAATAATAATTTTATTAATTATTACAGAAAATATAATTTTATGTAAATATATGATTTAAATAAATATTATATTATTTAAATAATATTATTTATTAAATAATATAATATTTATATAAATATTATGGTTATTATAAAAATAATAAATATTATAAAGTAAAATTTATAATATTATAATTGTATATAAAATTAAATATATATTATTTATTTGAATATTATTTTATTAATTATAATAAAAAGAAAAAGAAAATTGTTAAATTTTATAACAGTCTCGGACAAATAAGCTATTAATTAAATATTTAAATTAATTTAAATAAATTAATAGCAGGGGCGCAAATCGGACCAAATAAAATATACATATAACTCACAGAAATATAAGAGAAACGCGAGCGTTTAGGTCCCACGCGATTCTTTATCGAAGAAACGCTCACAGGGTTGCTGAAAAATCGCACGCTGTACACTACAAGACGTAAGCGTTTCCAGCAACGTAACAATCGCACGACTTGATATGCTAACCCGTAAGACAAACGCGCGCAAGTATGCAGACAAATTCGCATACAAGAAAACACACAGACACAAAACACGCTAGTCTTTAAAAAACGCTCGCGTTTTAGGCAACGTAAAAGTAATATACGCTAGCGGTTTTTAATTCGCACAGACGCACACAAAACGCACTATATAAATATTTAATTATATTATCGCTTATTTATTATTATTATTATTTACACTTAATTAAAATTTTTAGTTGTTTGTCACCACAAAATGAAATCAGTTAAAAACAGAGGGTATAATTACATCCGATCAATCGAAGCGTACGGAAGGAATTGAGAGAGCATTTGTAGGCAGCGAAAAAAATAACGAACTGCTTCTTTGCTGGCACGCGTCACCCAAAAAAGAAGTGGGACTAGAAGTCAAAAAATCAATGAGTGAAAATGAGGACTAAAAGAAAAAAGTCGTTACTTTTGTCGCGCGCTAAGCGAAATAGACAACACATGCGTAAGTTTGCTTGTGTGTGTGTGCCAATGCAGCGTGGCAAAGCATCAGAATCAAAACAAAAACCTCAATACTCGGAGCAAGAGCGAGACGAGAATATTTGTCTTTCTTTTATTCTTGTCGTTTTCGCCAATGTTATTGTTTTGATATAATTGTTAAACAGCTCTGCATTATGATTTGTTTTAATTGATTTATATAAATTTAATAGTTACATTAAATATAATTATGTATTAAATTATATTTAATATAATTATATAATAAATTATATTTAATATTATTGTATATTAAATTATATTTAATATAATTATATATTTAATTATATTTAATATAATTAAATATTCAATTATATTAAAAATAATTATATATTTTTAAAATATATATTAAATTATATATAATATTTATATTACAAATTAGTTTTTAAATCTCTTTGTTCACTTTCGTGTCAGCTCCTCTGTGCTGGCAAAAGCCACTCAAAAGAGGAGTGAGACTAGAAGTCAAAGAATCAATGAGTGAAAAGGGCTAATGAGGACTTAAAGAAAAAAGTCGTTACTTTTGTCGCGCGCTAAGCGAAATTGACCACACATGCATAAGTTTGCCTATGTATGTGTGCCAATGCAGCGTGGCAAAGCATCAGAATCAAAACAAAAACCTCAATACTCGGAGCAAGAGCGAGACGAGAATATTTGTCTTTCTTTTATTTTTGTCTTCTTCGCCAATGTTATTGTTTTGTCATACTTGTTAAACAGCTCTGCATTATGATTTATTTTAATATTTATATAAATTTGAATAGTTACATTAAATATAATTATGTATTAAATTATATTTAATATAATTATATAATAAATTATATTTAATATTATTGTATATTAAATTATATATAATATAATTATATATTATATTATATTTAATATAATTATATGTATAAAATATATATTTAATTATATTTAATATAATTATATAGAAATAATAATATATTAGAAATTAGTTTTTATAATCATCTTTGTTCACTTTCGTGTCTACTCCTCTGTGTTGGCAAGAGCCACTCAAGAGAGGAATCAGACTAAAAGTCAAAGAATTAATGAGTGAAACAGGGCTAATGGGAACTAGAGAAAAAAGTCGTTACTTTTGTCGCACGCTAAGCGAAATAGACAACACATACGTAAGTTTGCTTATGTGTGTGTGCCAATGCAGCGTGGCAAAGCATCAGAATCAAAACAAAAACCTCAATACTCGGAGCAAGAGCGAGACGAGAATATATCTCTTTATGCCTTTTTTGTTTTTTTCGCCGATGTTATTGTTTTGACATAATTGTTAAACAGCTGTGCACTATGATGCGCATAGGATAGTGTATATGCATATGTATGTGTAGTATGTGCATACACACATATACTTATCTATTTATATTGATACATAAGCCCAGCAAGCATTTTATAAAATTTCTGATCAGATTCGAGTCTTTTTTGAGTGCTTGAAATCGAAAGAGATTCAAATGTGATCAGAAATTTCATAAAATGCTTTCTGGGTGTATATAAATGTATGTATATAAGCATGTATGTAAATATAATCTATGTATGTACATAGTATGTATGTACGTGCTACGTACATATGTATGTACATATGCACACGTGTTGATCTGTCTTTCTCGCTCGCACAACAATTTTCGTTTACGCTGCTTGCATCATGTCAGCTGTGTTGCAGAGCTCAGTGCAATGCGGCTTTGTCTGGCTTTTTTGATTATTTAATTATAGTCCGATTTTGATGCAATTTTCAGGATTGCTTGATATTATTTGTCTCCAATTATACACCAAGTTACAAAAGAGTACGTTAAGAAATAAGTGGGCCAGAGGCGTTCGAAGTTTCAACGCAATTGTGGGCGAAGGGGGCGTGGCATCCAATAAATTTTGATGGCATTATCTTAATATAGCATCTAGCAACCTGCATGCCAAAATTGGTGTCCGTAGGTATTATAGTTACCGTAATATTTGCAAAAAACATGTATTTTTTCCGAGGTATGTCTAGTTTTTCGCTTATTGTGGGCGAATGGGGCGTGGCATCAAAAAAAAAAAGATTCTTGTATTGCCTGACTAAATATGTGATCGATACTGACCATGTTTGAACTTGTAGCTCTTACCATCTCTGAGATCTGTTTGTTCATACGGACAGACGGACAGACAGACAGACAGACAGACGGACAGACGGACATGGCTATATCGACTCGGCTGTTGTTGCTGATCAAGAATATATATACTTTATGGGGTCTGCCACGCCTCCTTCTGCCTGTTACATACTTCTGACAAACCCAATATACCCCTCAGAGGGTATAAAAATATCTTCAGTTTAATTTATGAGATTTTGTTGAATTGTTGGTGTTGTTGCTTTTTGACTTTTCAAAGCCATCCCATCTGGCCTCTCAGCTCCATGAACCTTCCAGTAGGCAATGGTTTTGTGAATATGTCAGCCAACTGATTTTCTGTGGGAATATACTCAATCGAAATAACATTATTTTCTACTTGCTCTCTGGCAAAATGATATTTAATATCTATGTGCTTTGATCTTTTATGGCATGATGAACTACTGGCTATGCTTATACAACCCTGGTTATCTTCAAATATTTTTATAGGTTTATCTAGTTTGATATTAATACTTTCTAAAAGGGACTTTAGCCATAATGCTTCTCTTACAGCTTCAAACAAAGCCATATACTCTGCTTCAGTAGATGATGCCGCTACTGAATTTTGCCTTTTCGTATTCCAACAAATAAGATTCGAATTAAACATTTTAAAAAGATAACCTGTTGTGCTTTTTCTATCATTTTCATTTCCACCCCAATCGGAGTCAACATAGCCAACGAAAACATGTTCAAAATCCATATTTCTTTTAAAAACTAGTTTCATATCAATATTTCCTCTAATATACCTCAGAACCCTTTTTAAACATTGCCATAGTTCTCTGTTATTTTTATTTGTATATCAACTTAAGATATTTACGGCTGTTGCAATATCCGGACGAGTACAAAGCATGACGTACATTAAACTTCCAATCAAATTTCGACAAGGAGCATCATATGTGTCGTCTGAATTTAACATTTCATAATTTAGTTTACTTGGAAGTGGATTACTCACGGATTTACAATCCTCCATATTAAATTTACTTAAAACCCTTTTAATGAAGGCAGATTGGCTTAACGATATCTGATCTTGTCCTATTTCAATTTTCATTCCAATGAAATGTCGTATTTCGCCCAAGTCTGTCATTCTAAATCTTTTCATAAGGTATTGTTTAAAATTGTTCATTGTTTCTGAGTTTGATGTCGCTATTACTAAATCATCCACATACAACAATACATAAATATTCTTGTTTATATCGTCTTGATCCTTAAATCCACACTCCTTTAGCGCTTGCTCAAATACTTCAAACCAGCACCTTGCTGCTTGTTTGAGTCCGTAAATTGCTTTATTCAATTTACATACATTTCCATTATTGGAAATAATTCCTTCAGGAACTTTCATATATATTTCTTCTTTTAGCGTACCGTTTAGAAATGCGGTTTTAACATCCATATGATGTACTTTAAAATTGTATTGAACAGCAATAGATAAAACAAATCGAAAACTTGGAATTCTAGCAACGGGAGCGAATGTTTCATCATAATCTATTTGATACTTTTGGGTAAAACCACGTGCAACTAATCTTGCCTTACATCTTACTGGATTTCCCATTTCATCATGTTTTAAAGTAAATACCCATTTACTATCTACAATATTTTTATTTTCAGGTCTTTTGACAATAGTCCATTCTTGTTTAATTCATGAGCAGATAATTCTACTTTAACAGCTTCTTCCCATAAATCTTTATCATTTCTACTTTTAATTTCTTCGAATGAATGAGGAACTTCGTCAAAAATTGTGTGAGCATTTAAAATATAATTATTCGAACTTATTTCATTTTTGTAATAGGATATGTGTGGTTTATTTTTCAATCTTTCGCTTTTCTAGTTACATCATTGATAACTCTATTTGAGACTTCATCATGCTGTTTATCTTCCTTACTTTCATTCAGGAAACTGTCTTTATTTTTATCCTTACTCTCATTCAGGATCTCTGGTACACAACATTCCATACTTTCATTCTAGAAATCAACTTTTTCATTATCCTTACTTTCGTTCAGGATATTTTGTACACAACATTCCATACTCTCATTCTGGAAATCAACTTTATCATTATCCTTACTTTCGTTCAGGATATTTTGTACACAGCATTCCATACTCTCATTCTGGAAATTAACTTTTTCACTATCCTTACTATCGTTCAGGATATTTGGTGCACAACATTCCATACTCTCATTCTGGAAATTATCTTCAATACTTTCCTTACTCTCTTTCAGGAATTTAATATTTTCTTCATCCTTACTATCATTCAGGATATAATTTTTAACAGCTCTTGAACTAACCATATTAGTCTCATCAACTACCACATCTCTAGCAACAATGAATTTCTTATTTTTAATATCCCATAATTTAAAGCCATTAGGTTCATATCCGACCAAAATACTTTTAAACGATTTATTGTCGAATTTCCGTTTTCTAATTTTATTGTGTACATACACAGTAGAACCAAATATTTTTAAATATTTTAAAACTGGCTTTCTATTATGCCACATCTCGTATGGCGTTGCTGCACGATCTCCAAGTGCCTTACTTGGAATTCTATTTATTATATATGTTGCTGTCAGAACAGCTTCACCCCAAAAGGATTTTTCTAACTTTGCACCATTGACCATGGCACGGGCCTTCTCAGTAATGGTTCTAATCATTCTCTCTGATACTCCATTTAACTGTGGAGTATATGGTACAGTTAAATGGTAACTAATTCCTCTTTGAGTACAGTACTCTCGCATATCGCTAGACAAGTACTCCCTACCATTGTCAATGTAGAGATTCACAACCTTCAGGTTGAAGTGCGCTTCACTTTTCGCCACAAAATCTTTAAACATAAAAAATAAATTCGATTTATGTTTTATGAGGTAAGTAACACAATAATGTGTAAACTGATCTACAAAAATTACATAATAATTTTTATCATCAATAGTTGTGGGTGTAATTGGACCGCAGACATCAGAATGTATAACAATAAGTGCTCTATCGATATGTTCTTTATTTTTAAATTTTTCGAAACGTAATCTGGCTTGCTTTCCATTTAAACAAGCTTCACATATATCGTCTGTAGGATTAACATTATCAAGGAGCCTATTATCATGAAATAAATTCTTTCTTTTTATACCCTCTGAGGGGTATATTGGGTTTGTCTGTGCGTCTGTCCGTATGAACAAACAGATCTCAGAGATGGTAAGAGCTACAAGTTCAAACTTGGTCAGTATCGACCACATATTTAGTCAGTCAATACAAGTTTGTTTCCTTTTTTTGATGCCACGCCCCATTCGCCCACAATTAGCGAAAAACCAGACATACCTCGTAAAAAATACATGTTTTTGGCGAATATCTCGGTAACTATAACACCTAGGGTCACCAATTTTGGCACGCAGGTTGCCATTTGCAATATAAAGACAATGCCATCAAAATTTTTTGGATGCCACGCCTCCTTCGCTCACAAAAAGCACAACTTCTTTGTAACTTTGCATGCCTGCGATTTACTTATTTCTTATCTTATAGTTTTGTAACTTAGAATATACCAGCAGACAAAGAATATCAAACGATTGTGAAAATTTCATCAAAATCGGACTATAAATAAAAAAGTTTTTCCTACAACGAAAATCGATACTTTCAAGCAAGGCATAACCACGTGCATTGAGCTGTGCACACAAGCAACGAAAACGAAAAACGTGCGAGCGAGATAGACATACAAATATGTGTGCATGCTAAGTTCTTGCAGCAGCTACTCCAATTTGAACTCATATAATTAGAAACGAAGCTCAGAGGGTATTACACGGTCGGCATGCCCGACTGACAATTTCTTTCTTGTTATTTCTAGCATTTTCCCTTTACTTATGTGGCCTAATCTCTCATGCCATAACTTATATAAATTTTCAGGTTTTGTATTTGCTTTATACGCTTTGAATTCAAATATTGGCATTTTATATTCACCTGAGTTTTCGGCAATAGTAATACCATCTTTTGTCAGTTTAACTCCAGACTCATCAAACACTACTGTCACTCCAGCCTCTTGAAGCCTTTTTACAGAGATTAGATTTTCTGTAACTTCTCGACAGTATAAGACATCTTCCAGTGTTATCTGGTACCCATTGTCCAGACGAACAATTCCACGTTTGGTTGCAAAGATGTATTGCCCTTCCTTGGCGATAGCAATCTTCACTGGAGTATGTAGATCAGTAAAATCCACAAAAAACGTCTCATCATTTATTATGTGATCGGAGGCACCCGAGTCCAGGATAAAGTTCACATTCGTGTTCAATTTATTATTATTTGTATTCAAACTTTTAATCATAAACGCGAAACCTGGCGTGGTTGTTGCAATATGAGCTTGTGTGTTATTTTCTTTATTTTTATTTGATTGTTTATTATAACTATAACAATTTCTTTTTATGTGCCCTGCCTTGCCACAGTGGTGACATTTTATATTATTTTGTTTGGGTTTTTCATTGTATGGCTTGCGACTATTATTACTCTTATTGTAATTTGGATTTTTATATTTATATTTATTGTTGTTACTATAATTATTTTTATAGTTATTATTAAAATTATTTTTAGCCTCAGCATGCAATACTTTCTTACTTGTGTCATTACTAGCGCTGTTTAATTTTATCTCTTGGTCTAACAAACGATTATTCACAAAAACTAGAGTAAGATTCTCTTCTGATAGTGTCTCTATTGCAGTGATGACACCGTCATATGATATTGGCAAAGTGAGCAGTAAGTGGGAAACCTTGTCCATTTCATCTATGTTGGCGCCTGATGCCAACAGTTCACTAACTAGTTCATCGAAAATAATAAAGTGGTTCACAAGAGTCATCTCGTTCTTCAACTTAAGCGATAACAATCGTTTGCGCACAGCTAATTGAGATGCCAGACTTTTTCGCTCATATACGGAATCCAGATTCCTTAGAATTTCGCGTGCTGTATTGTTGCTTGTTGCGAAATTCAAGAACGCGTCACTCAAATGCTCTACCACTATACTTTTTGCATACCGTTCAGCCTTAACCCAACTTTCATCTGTTTCTGTAGGAGCATCACTTTCAATAACTTTTAATGCATCTTGCTCGGCAAGAAGTGATTTTATTCTAAATTTCCACACAGGATATTTCTCACCTTTAAAAGGTTTAATATTATGCTTCAGCTTTTCCATAATCGTATATATTTTTAATGTATACGTATATACATGTGAAATAGACGCTACTTTGAAAAAAAACTTTATGTGCAAATTTAATTCTTTGATAGATCGTACTCTGGGCCCATAACCTGTTGAAATAATAGTTTGGTTGCCCCAGTATCTTCCTCTAGTAATTAAATACACAATTGTTTATAGATTATGTTTTATGATTTCTTTTATATTTTATGATTGATATTTTCGCTCTGCACACAACCAGCCACATACACAGATCAAAGAGGAAAGAGAACCAGGAAATTACAGTGTGCCCGTACATTCATTTTTGGGCTTTCTGTATGTTAATTTTTGCATGTTACATAACACTACACTTTGAGTTATGTTATGTTCAACATCATCATATAGAAAATATATGATATAGTCATTTGATTCCAACCAAAATCGGTCAGTATATGTATACTACTACCCTTCACGTACTGTGTGAGTTTCATTGCAATATACACTTTATGGGGTCTGCCACGCCTCCTTCTGCCTGTTACACACTAACTGCTTCTGACAAACCCAGAATACCACTTCGTTGTGAGCAAAAAAAAACTTAAAAAGAAAAGGAGTGCGTGAAATCTTTTATGAAGTTGCTTACCCGACAGTAAGACGGCAATTGTTTAGAATTCGGAGTGAAGTCAGCCCACCAAAATTAGTTTGCGACCTATTTAAGTTCATTACTGCAATGAAATAGTAACGGTCAAATCGATGCTACTGCAAAACGATCGCTTAAAGGTATTCAACCGACAAATTTTTTTAATATAACGTAAACAAAAAGTTAAAGAAAACAACCGGCTAAATATAGTTTTAATTTCAATATAATTTATTGAAATTGTGCAAGTAAATGCTATAAGCATACACTGCGCGTCATAGGTTAGACGCACTCATACTTGCATTCAAACTTGAATTATAACATTTTATTTTGAAAGAATTAAAAAAAGTTTATATGCAAAAAACTTGGTTAGTTAATGATATTTTAAGTATGCTTTTTGAAGAAGTGTTGAAATTTGCCAAAATAATGTTTTTAAACAGTTTCTTGAAGCTGTGTTAAATTAGATACATTTTCTACTGGTCACTAGAATAGACGCACTAAAATTAATTAATTATTTAAAGAAAAGTAATTTATATTTAAATTAAATTGGTTAATAATGTGAATCTTATATTTATTACAGATCTAAAAAAAATAATAAAAATAGGAAGCATAGCTACATTGAGCTTTTTGGAATGTCAAAAAGTAGACTTTGCCATGCACAGTGTTTTTCGATTAGAAATATTACCAAACAGCTAAAACGCAACTCCAGAAGTGTTGACAGATGTTTAAAAGATCAGAAATCATATGGAAAACACATTAAAAGGACGAAATAAGCCACTTACCCCACGAGATGAAAGTAAAATTGTTCGAACTGCTTTTATTTCGACCAAGTCAGCAGCTAAAATTAAGGAATTAGCCGTAGTAAACGCAAGTTTTTCTTCTTTTTAGATAAACGGCTTCAATATGCGAAAGGACACATGACGTGGACTGTTCAATCTGACACACAATTCAATGATTGGCGTTCAGTGGTCTTTACGAATGAAATACGTTTTAATTTTGACGAACCTGATGGATTTCAATATTATTTTCATGATTTGAGAAAGGATGAGCTGTATTTAGGCCGTGGGGTGCCATCACTTTTTATGGTGCACTGGAATTAGTTTATATTGATCAGAAAATGAACGACGAGCGCTTTAAAACACTATTGGAATCCGTATTTCCAAAGCTTAATGATCTCTTCGGACCAATTTCAAAGATTTTTCAACATGATAATGCCCCGATTCATAACGCTCCAGTAGTGGAGTCCTTTATTGCCAGTCAAAACGTAAATATCATGACTTGGCCACCGTATTCTCCACACCTCAACATTATTGAAAATATACGAGGCTGGCTTGCACGCAAAGTTTTTGTAGGAGGAATTCAATACGAAGATATGGAAACACTGACGGATGCATTTAAACGTGCTTGGAGCGAGATTTCCCTAAGCTACCTTGACTCCCTGTATCATTCTAGTGACCAGTAGAAAATATACCTAATTTAACACAGCTTCAAGAAACCGTTTAAAAACATTAGTTAGGCAAATTTCTACACTTCTTCAAAAAGCATACTTAAAATATCATTAAATAACAAAGTTTTTTGCATATTTTAATTCTTTCAAAATAAAAAGTTATAATTCGAATTTGAATGCAAGTACGAGTGCGTCTAACCTATTGACGAGCTGTGTATTTCTTGTAGTTTGGCCTGGGCGAGGATTGTAAGTCAGTCAGTCAGTCAGTCAGTAAGGACTAAGAGCTTTATATACTTACATATATAGATAACAAGAAAGAAACTGTCAGACGGGCATGCCGACCGTGTAATACCCTCTGAGCTTCGTTTCCAATTATATGAGTTCAAATTGGAGTAGCTGCTGCAAGAATTTAACATGCACACATATTTGAATGTCTGTCTCGCTCGCACGTTTTTTGTTTTCGTTGCTTGTGTGCACAGATCTGTGCAATGCACGTGGCTATGCCTTGCTTGAATGTAACGATTTTCGTTGTTTGAGAAACTTTTTTATTTATAGTCCGATTTTGATGAAATTTTCACAATCGTTTGATATTATTTGTCTGCAGGTATATACTAAGTAACAACACTATACGTTAATATATAAGTGAGCCAGCGGCATGAAAAGTTACAACGCAATTGTGGGCGAAGGGGGCGAGGCAGTTCCGACCGTGTAATACCCTCTGAGCTTCGTTTCCAATTATATGAGTTCAAATTGGAGTAGCTGCTGCAAGAACTTAACATGCACACATATTTGTATGTCTATCTCGCTCGCACAGTGCAATGCACGTGGCTATGCCTTCCTTGATTGTACCGATTTTCGTTGTATGACAAACTTTTTTAATTATAGTCCGATTTTGATGAAATTTTCACAATTGTTTGATATTTTTTGTCTGCAAGTATTAGAAATAAGTGAATGGCAAGCATGCAAACTTTCAATATAGTTGAGGCAAAAGAGGCGTGGCATTCAAAAAATGTTAATGGCATTATCTTTATATTGCATCTAGCAACCTGCATACCAAAATTGGTGTCCCTAGGTGTTATAGTTACCGAGATATCTGCAAAAAACCTGTATTTTTTCCGAGGTAGGTCTGGTTTTTTGCTTATTGTGGGCGAATGGGGCGTGGCATCATAAAAAGAAAACAAACTTGTATTGACTGACTAAATATGTGATCGATACTGACCAAAACGGATATTGTAGCTCTTACCATCTCTGAGATCTGCTTGTTCATACGGACAGACGCACAGACAGACAGACGGACAGACGGACATGGCTATATCGACTCGGCTGTTGATGCTGATCAAGAATATATATACTTTATGGGGTCGGAAACGCCTCCTTCTGCCTGTTACATACTTCTGACAAACCCAATATACCCCTCAGAGGGTATAATAAGTGGAAAAATTAATAAAAGTTTATTAACATAAAAAAATAGAAAACAAAGGTGATTTTTATTGTATTTATTATACAAGTTTGTGTGTGTTAACTTAGTTTGGATGTCTCAGCAGAAATTGTCCGAAGAGGAGAATACCCTGGTTGAGAGGCATTGTTCTCCCTGTGGAAAATTCTGGAGACAGAGAATTCAAGCTTTGTTGGACCAGGAAATCTTCGCCCAGCGCAAGCTGTTAATCGCTGCGCCTGGCTTTTGTTGTTCCACAAAAATTAGACCCTGCTCTAAAATCTAGAGCTAGAGGGTACATAAATCTGTGGCGAGAAAACATAAAATCTGGATTGAAAAATCTTCAGAGGATTCAACTGCGCCTAATTGTAGCAGTATACCCAGTTTTCCTGATCGTCATCGTCATATAAACTCATATAAGTCTGCTAGAGGCAACAAAAATATGCCTTGTGAGCCTTTTATTTTGTAAAATTATTATTTTAAATTTCCTTCTCTTTATACATATATATATATATATATATATATATATATATATATATAATATTCTTCTTTTTTTGCTCGAAATGAATAAATTATAAATTTTGTAGAGATTTTATAAACCCACTAGCAATATACCCGCAGCTTCACTTGCGTTAGAGTTTGTGAACATTAAGAATGGTTGAAAAAATGTATATAAGTTAACACAATCAACCAGCCACAACAATGTATCGCGCAAATCAGCAATTCGCCGGTATGAGACGTGAGTCTTGTTAACAGTTGTCTGATAACATTTAAGCAGTGAGCTCGAAAGCTTTCGAGTAGACGAGAGAGCTTTAGAGCTTTTATGCCTAGATCGAGCTTGTAATCTCTCAATGTAGGCGAAGAGAGAGACTAAAAGAACTTCGAATACATAACTTCCCCATCGCTTAAATTAAGACTCTCCTGAGTAATACAATTCGTTTATATACATATAAGTGTTAGGAATTCAATTATTGTAGATTATGTTACATTTGAAGTCTGATATTTCTTCTTTCTTTTTATGTTGGAGCTATGTACATTATTTAAATTAAATTTTCTATATTTTGGTTCATTTTTGTGTCTTTAAGACTTATAGTTATTTATACACTGCCCGACAACCGATTAGCACACTCGCTAGCTTTCAGTTTAGAGGCAAATATCTCCCTACTCTGAAAATGTTTCATGCTCATTCTTTTTTTCTCATATTCTTCATCATTTTCACTCATTCCAAGAATAACTGTAAGCTCTAGAAGTGTACCGTTAGTTTGCTTTGCTATTTTCTGTGAAGTGCGACAAAAATGCATGCATTTTTTTTGGGACAGCCGATTAGCACATTTTTGTTTTCGTGTAAATTTTTGCGTGTAAGCTGTCTTGTTTGGGTGCTTAAGTTTATTAATTATTTATTGGGATCAATTATCTATAAAATAAAGTAAGAATGGGAAATGGAAAACCGTTGAATGAGTCTGAAAAAGGCAAAATAAAGGCTTACAGGGAGTGCGGCCACTCGATTCTTCAAATATCGAAAAATATTCAACGCAGCCGTAAAGTTATTACCTCATATTTAAACAATGAGGACACTTATGGAAAAAACATGAAAGGTCGGCCCTCATCAGTGATAACAGCAGCTGATAAGCGAATCATATTAAGGCACGCATCTAATTCTCACGACTCAGCAACCAAAATTAAAGAAACAAGAAAGAAATGTACAGTCGAGCACGCCCGACCGTATAATACCCTCTGAGAATCATTTCCGATTATGTAAGCTCAAATCGGTATACAGTATATCATTTTATTGTTATTAAAATAAAATAAATTCTTTAAAATACTTTACATTTCCAGTAATGAAATGGGTGAATTAATAAAGAAGGAACAGTCGTCTACGTCCGACTGTATAATATCCTGTACTAGTACAGAGCGCCGCTCGAGTTCGTTTCCGATTATATATATTTAAATCGGTATCCAGGGAACACCACGTGGAGGTCATTGCGATGCAATTAGATCTTTAAAATAGATCTTCGAGTCGACTTGAAATGCGTTATTGATCAAAAAATACAACAACGCATTTCCATGTTCCCCACGAAAAAAAAAAAAAAAATTACCGACCTAACATATCAATTTATATCCTATCTGGAATGCTCACGGAAATAGCGTCGTGAATGCTGTGCACAGTTTCAAAAGTTTTTGCGCTGGCTTGGCCAAGCGACATATTTGAAAATGCCCAATCAATGTGAGTATCCTCACGTGTTGTGGACATTTTCAAATCTAAAAGGGATCTAAATTCCTTACTAACCAAATTGTTATAAGTTTCCCTAGCCTCAGTAAGAGCGCGTAAACATAAATTAAAATCTCCTAAAATAAGTGCTTCGCTACCTAAAATATCACTATATTCTTGAAATAAATTCTCAAACTCTATTCTAAATTTTGGCATCGAGTAACGGGGGCTCTTGTAAACTACCAATATACCAATGGACCTATACCTTAAAACTGCATATTCGAATACATGCGAACCATCAATATTGCGACCAGTAGAACAAAGACTAACATTCTCAAATAATTCGTTTCTAATGAAAATAAGAATGCCTCTTTGTGATCGAGTCCTGCCTTCATTTGGACAATCTAATCGCACAGCATTTCTATACCCTGGGACTTCATAAGTCTCATTTGGGAAGGTCGAGCCTTCAACAAAACAAAGCATTGAACCAAGATGCATAAGCTTATCGCATTGAACACTTTTAATATGACAGTGCAGACTTTGGACATTATGAAAAATTATTTCGAAACTTGAAGTGTTACCTAAATAGCCGAAATGAGTATTAAGTAACTTAATGGAGCGTAATTTTTCTAATTCTTCCTGAACTTCATTTCGACCTCGAGGAGTTTGTGGTGGGATGAAATTGCCTACTAGAAATAGTCCAGCTGCACTTGTTGCTCTACTACAACCTACATATAAAGCTGCTCGCTCTAAGGTTCCTGATATGTGGACCGCAACTTTATTAAAAGTTGCTCCCTGACTTTTGTGTATTGTAATACCTTTAGCAGGTACGATCGGAAATTGTTTGCGGTCTATCGTTACATTTTCATTTTTCTTAAATTGAAAACTTCTAACAGTTTTAGAAATTGGGGTCCACAATGGATTGGGTAGATTTCTATACTTTAAACGTAATTCTTTTCCTACTCTTTCTTCAATAAAATCTACCCATAGAACTAAAGGATGACTGTTTGAGTCTAGATCTATTTGCCTAAGTATTCCTGTTGCTCCATTAACTAAACCATCTGATGTATCTATATTAACAGTCATCATGTACTTTGCTGTGGTCTTTAAGATAAGGGAACTACATAAACCCTGGGTTTCTGAAGTTTTGAATCCTTTAACGGATTCAAGAATACGGGCCTTGTTTGCATCACCTACATTACTAGCCTTAATAAAATCCTCAGCATGTGAACAATATTGAGGAGTCGCAATTCGATTGAGCTTTAAGGTATTAAATGAATTTGTAGCGGCGTTTGTGCTAAAAAGATGAATTGCATCTTCTGGTATACTATCCTCCCTAACAACTCTTGATTTAATAAGCTCAATGTCAGTACTTGTCATATGAGCAGACGCCATATTATTGAGGGCTATAGCAAATTCACGATCATCTCGTTGACGCATTATTTCCGTCAACTCAAAAAATCGGAAACTATCCCACAGAGAATCAAATAATTCACTATAAGGATCGTTTGAATTGGAATTAAAAATCCACCTGTCCCCTACAGGCCTCAGTTGTCTGAGATCGCCGAACACGATGACAGGTATTCCTCCAAAAGGTTGCTGACTTTTGAATATTTGCTTTAGCCTCATGTCAATAAAGCCAAACATTCTGGCTCCTACCATGGAAATCTCTTCAATAATTAGTAATTTGAGATCGATTAATCTCGAATGTAGCGTATTAACTAAGTCGGAAGATAAAGCCCCCATTCTTTCTGACTGATTTAAGGGAAGACTAAACATTGAATGGAGTGTACAACCTCCTATTCCAAATGCTGCCTTCCCCGTTGGAGCGGACAAAAGAACTTTTATTGTCTCCGGATTTGAGCCTCTTTTGTTATTAAATCGAGCTGTCAGAGCTTGATAAATAACCGAAATAAGTCGACTTTTGCCGACTCCAGCACCGCCACCTACAAATTCATAAAATTTGTTATCTATTTTAAAATTATGCATAACATGATTCAAGTAAGTTTTCTGCTTTAAATTTAGAGAACATATAATATCCTCTAAACATGACGATGTCATTAAAGCAGGCAACTTAACGAATTGAACATTGTTATTAGCATTTTGCCCATCTGCACTATCATCGTTTCCTAAATTTAGAATGTTAACTTGAGAATCTATTTCTGCTACTCCTAACGCTCTAAATCTATTATCTAAATTATCCTGATCATCTAAATTATCTACATCATCTACCTGATTTTCATCTAAAAGTCTACTGAGCGCATCTTCTAGCTCATTCTCATCTAAAACATTGTATTTCCTACGAGTTGTCTCAATAATCTCCTGATTTTGAATACAAAACTCTTCGCAATTTCTATCTATAAGCTCCTCTTGTTCATTTTCCCACGGATAATACAACATTACTAATTCCCTAAAATAATTCTCCCTATCTTTGTTAACATTGAATCTCCTATAACGTATTATCCGTGGGCTACGCCTTTCTCTAACAAATCCACTATCATTGCGAAGACGATAAACTTCGGGTCCTCCGAATTCTGCATTTTCGACCTCATTCTGACTTTCTTGGCGAGTCCTACCTGCAGTTCTACTAAAAGAATAACATGCCGCAAAATCTGCTAAGCATAAATGATCAAGTTCAAGTGGACGTTGAACGTAATGATCTAGTAGACCTACTTCGAAAATATCTTCCGAGTCTTCTGACAATTCTCTAAGTTGTGCCCTCGACTTGAGCATTCGAACTCGTTTGTCAGGCAATTCAGTATTAATATAGACTTCTGCATTGCTGCTCTCCGACAACGACATACCTAAACAGCAATGGGCTGCTTCCTGTGCAGATATTTCTGAGCCAGTGATAAACTTATGACCTATGTGCTGCAGCTTCTGCTTAATGCTAAAGTTCCCTCCACGCGCTTCTTCTACAGCTTCTCGCATAAGCTTTCGAAATACCTCTCTGCGACTTATTAATGTAATTAATTATGTAACTGCAGCACGCATATGGATCTAAAATAAATTGAATATCTATATTGGCTCTCTGCATTGACAGAATATGCGTGTTATACGCATTCACCGTAATGGCGTCGAAACTTCTCTTTAAAAAGATTTTTGGTCTATTCAAGCTAGATCTAATAGCAAGAATATAATCCTCATAACTAAGACCAATTTGAGGTTGCGAGAGAAAGTAGTCGAAATTGTTAAGCAATTCTATAATCTCACTATTTATTGGAGAATTCAAGAAATAATTTATTTTCTCCAAATTGTTTTGATGAATTGAATTATTAGGAAAATCTTCTGGAAGAGGAAAAAGAATTTCTGTTCTAGGAAAAGGAGGATAAGGTATACCAAAACGACAGACTTGTCTATTTCTAATGCTACGCTGGCATGACGAAGTATGCTTATGCTTTTGGTACAAAATAAAGGGCTTCAATTCATCGTTTGTTGGATTTTGTTCCGTTGTTACAAACTGATCAACAAACTGTGTCACAAACAGAAAAGTGGAAGAATTACTAGCATCAAATAATGGGGCATCTTTTAACCAGAACATTCCATGAATGTGTGGTGAGCCTCGATGTTGGAACTCAACTCGCCAATAATATTTATAAACAGAATGTCGACCGAAAATGCCTCCATCCTTTTTCATAACTTTTAAAAGCTGCCTATACCTACTGTCGAAATACCTAGCACAAGTGACTGGGTCTGATCTAATAAGTTCTACAACTTCAGACCTAGCTAAGCTTGCAGCTTCTTCTTCTGTAATTACTTCTCTCCTAACTGTTTTCTTTAAAATTACTACTAATTCTAACCACTTACTCTCTGCTGCAGAAAGCGTTATGAAGAAAGAAGGTATGCCAAATTGCCGAATCATGGCCATAACCTTCTTCTTCTCTGCTTCCCAATGAGCAGGAGACGAGCGAATGCCTTTTAGAACTTTAAATCCCTCATCAAATTGAATTAACCTATCTATTTCATCCTCATTAAGGGCTGTCCTAGCTGTTACGCCGCGAGAAGCGCTGTGCTTTCTTAAGCAAATTGAATAATTATTTCTCATATTTATTAGCTGCATTTTTCTTAAGTTATAAAAAAGCTTATCTACTCTACAAGCCCTTCTATCATAATTTCTAAGTTCTGATCTAATAATTGTGGTGTAGCTTTCTACACAAGTTCTCTTTACTCCTGCATAAATCTTAGGAAAAGATAACTCCTCTGAATCACAATCAAGTATCATGTCCAGGCCGTTGTCTTTCCCCAGGTGCTATTGCTAATCTACTACCGTCTAAATTCTCTACCGGAACATTGTCCATTAGGGTTTCCTCACCACCAGGATTTAGCTCTTGCTCATCTACTGGAGCATTTTGATCTATATTTGGGTTTGCAGCTCTATCACCAATTTCTCTAACAAAATCTATATCTTCTGCTGATGCAATAAATGGAACGACTTCAGATGTAAATGAAGTCATCCAATCCTCATTTATTCTAATCTCATGCTTCCTATAAAGCTCAGTACCTGCCAAATATCTAATTGCATCAACAACTCGCGATGGAGATATAGTTTCCACCATAAAACTATGTCGATATTCTAATCTACGTTTGAGGTGGAGCTGGACAACCTCAGCGTCCCTAAAAGCCCTGGGAAGGGAAGTTACGATATTCGCAACTGGAATCGGCACATTTACAACTGCTCCTTTAATGCTATTTTGACCATCATAACCTAAAGATTTAACGATCATGAATGGTAGCCGCGGAGAAACTAATCTTTCCTCTAAAATCTGCAAATCCTTTAGACATTCAGGAAGTTCTGGAAAATCTAAACCATTAGTAATGGAATTCTTTGGCTTTTTACCTTCCTTTATTGTACGTGTACAAGATGAGCAAAAAGAATACTTGCCATCTACAGAAGGAAATTGATCGGACAAAAACAGAATGTCTGTACTAAACCTATTATTTTCTAAAATATATTCCCTACTAATCCGACTTATCTGGTGAGGAAACCACAAACCTTTACAACAAATGCAAACATGGTCGGGACCTTGTTTAATTGATTTGTTGTAAATTGCTATTAATCTATCTAAGCTATTTCTAACAGGTCGTGCCTGCTCTTCAATGGCATTCGCCCGTAACTGCTCATTGCGAGCAGCATTACGCTCATTTTCTGCAGCTCTATTTTCAGAAATACTTCTGTACTGACTAACTCTTTGACTTACGTTTCTAACTAAATCTGCTGCTATCTGACGTGCTAGTATCCTAGCACTTCTTCTTTGAGCCGTATTCCGCGCTCTTTCAACTAACCTTCGAGCAGGGTTAGCTCGACTCTGTGACCTAGCTATTCTATCTACTTCCCTTTCCAATATCCTAATCTCAACATTTTGTCTCCTAACTAAAATATCCTGTCTACTTTGAGATCTCCGCAACGTGTCTGCTGCTTGTTCTCTCTGCCTAACCTCAGGATTCCGCCTCCTAATTGTTCTTTGCAGTGTATTAATATCCTGTTCGCGATTCCTTTCTTCTAAGTTTTGCCTACGAACTTGTCTGAGACGGGCATCTAATGCTCGTTCTCTTTGCCTAGTTAATACATCCTGTCTCCTATTCGTCCTACGCAAAGTATTGGCTGCCTGTTCGCGTTCCCTTTCTTCAACGTTTGTCCTACGAACTTGTCTCCTATGAGCGTCTAAAGCTCGTTCGGACTCTCTAACCTCTTGATCCTGCCTCCTATTTGACCGACGCAAGGTATCGACTGCCTGTTCGCGGTCCCTTACTTCAACGTTTGTCCTACGAACTTGTCTCCTATGAGCGTCTATAGCTCGTTCGGACTCTCTAACCTCTTGATCCTGCCTCCTATTTGACCGACGCAAGGTATCGACTGCCTGTTCGCGGTCTCTTTCTTCTACATTTTCCCTACGAACTTGCCTGCGATGGGCGTCTAAAGCCCGTTCGGTCTGTCTAACCTCTTCATCCTGTCTCCTACTGGTCCTACGAATAGTGTTGGCTGCCTGTTCGCGATTTCTTTCCTGTGAGTCCTGTCTCTGAATAGATCTGCGTTCATTATCTACTGCCTGTTCAATTTGTCTAAAACGTGCACTTCTCCTACGCCGTGATCGCTGCTGTGAATTCCCAATCTGTTCTTCTACTTGATTTACACTAACTGCTCTACGGATTCTTTGAGATTGGGAATTCAATTCTCGCTCTCTATCTGCATACTGAGAGTCTTCTCTATTTAACCTATTTCTTTCCCTACGTCTTTGAGACCGTGCAGCAGCAGACAATTGCCTTCGTCGGGGCATTTTAACTTTTTTTTGTAAAAATAAAACTTTTATAAATATAAAAATTATGTATAATAATATAATATTATTAAATTATTTATATAAATATTAATATTTATATAAAAATGTTATTATGTTTTATAATATACTGTTTATTAATTAATAATATTATTATAACATTTATGTAATAATAATTTTATTAATTATTACAGAAAATATAATTTTATGTAAATATATGATTTAAATAAATATTATATTATTTAAATAATATTATTTATTAATTAATATAATATTTATATAAATATTATGGTTATTATAATAATAAATAATCTAAAGTAAAATTTATAATATTATAATTGTATATAAAATTAAATATATATTATTTATTTGAACATTATTTTATTAATTATAATAAAAAGAAAATTGTTAAATTTTATAACAGTCTCGGACAAAAAAAAAGCTATTAATTAAATATTTAAATTAATTTAAATAAATTAATAGCAGGGGCGTAAATCGGACCAAAATAAAATATACATATAACTCACAGAAATATAAGAGAAACGCGAGCGTTTAAGTCCCACGCGATTCTTTATCGAAGAAACGCTCACAGGGATGCCGAAAAATCGCACGCTGTACAGTACAAGACGTAAGCGTTTCCAGCAACGTAACAATCGCACGATAACCCGTAAGAAAACGCTCGCGTTTTAGGCAACGTAAAAGTAATATACGCTAGCGGTTTTCAATTCACACAAACGCACACAAATCGCACTATATAAATATTTAATTATATTATCGCTTATTTCTTATTATTATTATTTACACTTAATTAAAATTTTTAGTTGTTTGTCACCACAAAATGAAATCAGTTAAAAACAGAGGGTATAATTACATCCGATCAATCGAAGCGTACGGAAGGAATTGAGAGAGAATTGTAGGCAGCGAAAAAAGTAACGAACTGCTTCTTTGCTGGCACGCGTCACTCAAAAGAGGAGTGAGACTAGAAATCAAAAAATCAATGAGTGAAAAAGGGCTAATGAGGACTAACGGAAAAAAGTCGTTACTTTTGTCGCACGCTAAGCGAAATAGACAACACATGCGTAAGTTTGCTTGTGTGTGTGTGCCAATGCAGCGTGGCAAAGCATCAGAATCAAAACAAAAACCTCAATACTCGGAGCAAGAGCGAGACGAGAATATTTGTCTTTCTTTTATTTTTGTCTTCTTCGCCAATGTTATTGTTTTGACATAATTGTTAAACAGCTCTGCATTATGATTTGTTTTAATATTTATATAAATTTAATAGTTACATTAAATATAATTATGTATTAAATTATATTAAAAATAATTATATATTTTTAAAATATATATTAAATTATATATAATATTTATATTACAAATTAGTTTCTCTTTGTTCACTTTCGTGTCAGCTCCTCTGTGCTGGCAAAAGCCACTCAAAAGAGGAGTGAGGCTAGAAGTCAAAAAATCAATGAGTGAAAAAGGGCTAATGAGGACTAAAAGAAAAAAGTCGTTACTTTTGTCGCGCGCTAAGCGATATAGACAACACATGCATAAGTTTGCCTATGTATGTGTGCCAATGCAGCGTGGCAAAGCATCAGAATCAAAACAAAAACCTCAATACTCGGAGCAAGAGCGAGACGAGAATATTTGTCTTTCTTTTATTTTTGTCTTCTTCGCCAATGTTATTGTTTTGACATAATTGTTAAACAGCTCTGCATTATGATTTGTTTTAATATTTATATAAATTTAATAGTTACATTAAATATAATTATGTATTAAATTATATTTAATATAATTATATAATAAATTATATTTAATATTATTGTATATTAAATTATATATAATATAATTATATAAAATATTATATTATATTTAATATAATTATATGTATAAAATATATATTTAATTATATTTAATATAATTATATAGAAATAATAATATATTAGAAATTAGTTTTTATAATCATCTTTGTTCACTTTCGTGTCTACTCCTCTGTGTTGGCAAGAGCCACTCAAGAGAGGAATCAGACTAAAAGTCAAAGAATTAATGAGTGAAACAGGGCTAATGGGAACTAGAGAAAAAAGTCGTTACTTTTGTCGCACGCTAAGCGAAATAGACAACACATACGTAAGTTTGCTTATGTGTGTGTGCCAATGCAGCGTGGCAAAGCATCAGAATCAAAACAAAAACCTCAATACTCGGAGCAAGAGCGAGACGAGAATATATCTCTTTATGCCTTTTTTGTTTTTTTCGCCGATGTTATTGTTTTGACATAATTGTTAAACAGCTGTGCACTATGATGCGCATAGGATAGTGTATATGCATATGTATGTGTAGTATGTGCATACACACATATACTTATCTATTTATATTGATACATAAGCCCAGCAAGCATTTTATAAAATTTCTGATCAGATTCGAGTCTTTTTTGAGTGCTTGGAATCGAAAGAGATTCAAATGTGATCAGAAATTTCATAAAATGCTTTCTGGGTGTATATAAATGTATGTATATAAGCATGTATGTAAATATAATCTATGTATGTACATAGTATGTATGTACGTGCTACGTACATATGTATGTACATATGCACACGTGTTGATCTGTCTTTCTCGCTCGCACAACAATTTTCGTTTACGCTGCTTGCATCATGTCAGCTGTGTTGCAGAGCTCAGTGCAATGCGGCTTTGTCTGGCTTTTTTGATTATTTAATTATAGTCCGATTTTGATGCAATTTTCAGGATTGCTTGATATTATTTGTCTCCAATTATACACCAAGTTACAAAAGAGTACGTTAAGAAATAAGTGGGCCAGAGGCGTTCGAAGTTTCAACGCAATTGTGGGCGAAGGGGGCGTGGCATCCAATAAATTTTGATGGCATTATCTTAATATAGCATCTAGCAACCTGCATGCCAAAATTGGTGTCCGTAGGTATTATAGTTACCGTAATATTTGCAAAAAACATGTATTTTTTCCGAGGTATGTCTAGTTTTTCGCTTATTGTGGGCGAATGGGGCGTGGCATCAAAAAAAAAAAAAGATTCTTGTATTGCCTGACTAAATATGTGATCGATACTGACCATGTTTGAACTTGTAGCTCTTACCATCTCTGAGATCTGTTTGTTCATACGGACAGACGGACAGACAGACAGACAGACAGACGGACAGACGGACAGACGGACATGGCTATATCGACTCGGCTGTTGTTGCTGATCAAGAATATATATACTTTATGGGGTCTGCCACGCCTCCTTCTGCCTGTTACATACTTCTGACAAACCCAATATACCCCTCAGAGGGTATAAAAACTGGTGTTAAAGCGTGCGTTCGGACTGTGCAAAGAGTTATTTCGAATGCTAAACATATTAAGCGTCTAAAATTAAAAAAAAAAACCACCTCTAAACCAACTTCGAAAGATGCAACGGCTCGATTTTAGTCGATCGAATATGACCTGGACCAAGGAGTGGGAGCGTGTAGTCTTTTCGGATGAGAAAAAGTTCAATTTGGAGGGTCCTGATGGCTATGCCTACTACTTTCATGATCGCAGAAAGGAAGAGCATACTTTAGATCGATTGCACAGCCGTGCGGGTGGTGTCATGGTGTGGGGAGCTATTACGTACTTTGGCACTATAGAACTGCAGTTTCTAACCAGCCGTATGAATGCCATTGCGTACAAAGGTGTACTAAATACAGCATTCCCGGCAATTAAGGATATTTTTGGACCCTTGAAATGGAAGTTCCAGCAGGACAACGCACCTATCCACACAGCCAGGATTGCAAAGACCTGGATTGAGGCTCAAAATGTAGAATTGCTAACTTGGCCGCCATACTCGCCCGACCTAAACATTATAGAAAATGTTTGGGGATGTCTGGCACGAAAGGTGTACGAGTCCGGCAAGCAATATTCAACTGAAGCAGAACTCATTGAAGGAATAAAAAGGTCCTGGGAGGCTATTTCACTCAATTATATCAAAACATTATATGACTCCTTACCCAAGCGGATGTACGAAGTCATACTTAATCGTGGAGGCTCAACACGTTATTAATTTGTTTACAAATAAGATCTAAAATATTGAAATTAATTTTAAAAAATAATTTGAGTGAAGTTTGAACTCATTTTGCTTTGTTATTTTATGTTTTCAAGTGACTGTGCTAATCAAAAATAAAAGTGAATTTTGTATGTTAAGTTTGTTTAAAATAATTTGAAATGTTATTACTAAAGTTAATATCATATCTACCATTTATTTTCGTGTGAAGTTTAATATTCTTTTAATAAAAAAAAAACTCATCCTTATTGCTTTATTCGTTTTTCTGATATTAAGCTCCTAAGTCGGGAGCATAGGGTGTGCTAATCGGTTGTCGGGCAGTGTATATCCTACTTTTCTAGTTTCTTCAAAATTTTCTCTAGTTTGATTTAAAGATGTAATGTAATGTTCCTTATATTTTAGAATAACTTTTTTGTCACAATTTCCATATTCAATATTATTTGGCGTATTTTGAATTGCTGAGTGATAGCTGTTATTATAATATTCTATAGCTTTACTAACTTTATCTTTAATTGATAAATCTTTGATTTCAAGGTATATAATTCATATCTTTTCTGTTAAAGTGTTATGGAATCTTTCAACGTCTGCATTGCCAATGTGACTGTTCGGTTTCACAAAATGAACTTCTATATTCTCATTTCTTAAATATTCTTTTATATTTACACTATTAAATTCATTATCAGTTATTAATTTTTCAAAGCTTCCTCTTTGGGATTTGTACGATCGAATTTTTTCGATTATAGTTTGATTATTGCGATCCTCAAGATAAAAAGCCGTAGCAAATTTTGAAAATCGGTCAATAAAAGTTAGAGAATTACATTTTGAATTTGTATAGATATCCATATGAACAATTTTTCTTATATCGCTTGGAATTTCCGTATATTTAAATTTTTCTTTTACTGGGTTCCTATCATATTTAAAATCCATTCAAAATCCATAGTTTTTTTTATCTGTTAGAATGATTTGTGTTTTAAATCTATTAACAACTGTTTCCAAATTACCTAAAATAGTTGTGTCCACAAAGTCTTCAGCTTGTGTATGTTGTGTACTAATGTCATCAATATGGTTATCTAAAGAGCTATAAGATTCAGCGGTATTTAACGCACAAATTTCGTCGTTACTTATTCGACTTAAAAAGTCAGCTACCTGGTTATCCTTTCCTTAATGTATGATACGATTATATTAAATTCGCTAAGCTTAACAAGCCATCTATAAAGCATTTCATTAAGTTCTTTTCCGTTATATTTAATTAGCAGCCACTTAAGTGGTTGGTGATCGGACAAAATGTCGAATTTAACTCCATAAAGATATGGGCGGAAATAAGCAGTTGCCCACACTATAGCTAGTAATTCCTTTTGTATAGGAGAATAGTTTTTCTCATGGTCATTTAATGTACGACTTGCATAGCAAATAGGATGGCCATCTTGTTGCAAAACAGCACCTAAGGCTATATTACTAGCATCAGTAATAAGCTGAAATTTCTTTTTGAAATCCGGATACTTGAGTACCGGTGTCTCAGTTATGATTCTTTTTAATTTGTCAAACGAAATCATGAAGTTGGGTTCATTAACATCGATCTTAGCATCCTTTTTAAGGCATTTTATCAATGGATAAGCTACTTGAGAGAAATCCTTTATGAACTTTCTATAATACCCAGTGATTCCTAGAAAAGCTCTAATTTGTTTAACATTTTTCGGAATTTTAATCTGAAGAATGCTGTTAACTTTTGTTGGGTTAGGCTTAACTCCTTCGGGGGTTAAAACATGACCCAAAAACTGAGTTTCTTTTGAAAAGAAATTGCATTTGTTGATTTGAATCTTAAGATTTGCTTCAGACAGTTTTTTAAAAATTGTATGAATATGGCCAACATGTTCTGAAAGACTAGTGGAAAAAATAAGAACGTCATCAAGATACACGACACAAATTCTATTTATTTCTTCCTTTAAGACTGTGTTTATAAGACGTTGAAATGTGGCAGGAGCGTTTTTGAGCCCAAATGGCATCCTATTAAACTCGTAATCCCGTGAGGGGTAGAAAACGCTGTCTTTTCCCTATCTTGTTCCTGAACGAGAATTTGGTGAAAGCCTTTCGCGAGATGTATAGTAGAAAAATATTGCGCTCTTCCTAACTAATCCAATATACCTTCTATATTTGTGATAGGAAACTTATCATCTACTGTGTTTTCTTTTAATTTGCGGTAATCAATAACTATACGCCATTTTTTTATTCCACTGTTATCAGCTTTTTTGGGTACAAGCCACTCAATTTGCTTATATATTTCTTGCTCATGTATTTGAGGGTATCTATAAATCTTACAATATACAGGTTTATCCACTACTTTTTTTATCTGATGCTCAATAATATTTGTATTGCTAAGACACTGACCATCAAGAAATATTAATGTTTTAAATTTACTTAAAATTTTAGTTAGAGCATTGTTTTCCTCTTGATTTAAATCATTGAAAAGAATTTTCTGTATTCTATCGTCTATTTTGATTGGTTCAATTTGATTTACCTCATCAGAGTATGGTGAACTATTTAGAAATTGAATAGTATTATTATTTATTGTGATTGTATTCTGATAAAAATCAATTACAGCATTTAATGGCTTAAGAATGTTTTGCCCTATAATAGCATCGAACGATTTGTTATTAAATGTTGTCAATTTCCAACTCATTGTGGCATCTTCTTTAAATTTAAGAGGCAAATTAGTTATAATTTCTTGCGTTATTAGCGATTTTGAATTTAGAGATGAAAATGATATTGGATGACACAAAGTTTTTCGAGGATATTGTAACAATTTACTTCTATCTAGCATGGAAGTTGTTGAACCAGTATCAATTAAGGCTGTGATTATTTCATTGTTTAAAGTTAACTTAATCAAAGGAAGTGATTTTTCGAGGCAACTATATGAAAATTTGCATGGCAAGAACAGTTCTTTGGCTCAGACATTGATTCAGAAGTGAAGCTTTGATCTTGATTATCATTTTTAACTTGGCAACAATTAGTTTTATCTACTTCGACATGATCGATTTCCATTTTTGAAATATGGCTTTGTTGATTTGTACAGTTCTGATTTGAATTTAAATTTTGTGTTCCTGATCGAAAGTTTTCTGAATTAGGTTTTACATTTTGGAAATTGTTATGTTTCACATTCTGATCTTGATTATTATAATTTGATTTGTAAGATCGGTCTCTTTGATTATTTGTATTGTTATTTTGATATTGATAGTTTTGTTTTTCAGTTTTGTTCGATTTTTCATTACTTTGTGACAATTTTGTTTTAAGATTTGGTGTTCTAATAAGACAGAAGCTAACTTTACATCGATATTTTTCAAGAATGTTCTTAGCATAGCTTCTTCAACATTTTTGGGACTAAACTCAGAATGCTTTACATTATCATATTCATATTTTTCATTAATTTTACACATAATACTTCTTAAAGATTTAAAATATTCTGTAATATCGTTTTTGTTACTTAGCATAAACGCTTCTTGGTAAAGTTGATTATACGACTCCTTTACGCCAAAAATCCGAATAAGAATCGTTTTAATGTCATCCCACGACGGCTCGGAATTCTCGATGGTTCTCACAACATGTAGAGCTGCGCCTTGGATTTTGTTGAGGATGACACGGCGAAGGACGTAGACTCTTGCAGTAGATGTGGGAGGCAATAATGAAAATATCATCTCCACTTCACGAATAAATGATGATAGAGCCCTTGAGTTGTCTCCTCTGTACTCGTGAATGTGGTGGGCATCCTTAAGAATGTCCCCAAACGATAAGGTAAAATCGTTTGCCATAGCTATTAAAGAATAAATAGCCGTTGAGTTCTTTAGAACTTACAATACGATAACAGAATTAGTTCTGTTAGTTCTTGTCACTAATCGATGCCAAACGTTCTTCTGAACTTGTCATCGAACCAATTGTGAACAGAATAAGTTCGCTCCGAGATGCTGGTGTATGTGTGTGCTGATTTAAACACACAGTCACACATACATACAGAGATATGTACAGTTTCAAATGCCTTCACGCTGCATAGAAAATGCACAAGATGGTTTTAGGTTAAACACGAAGTTGTACGGGATGCAGCAAATATCCGATGCACGAAAACTCTTAGTTGGTTTTTATTCTTCTATACACACTTTTGCGAATCTCTTTGTTAAAGGCGGTATGTTTTGACAAAACGTGCCTTTTCAGGTTATGTGTCTTTTGCACAAAGGAGGTATGTATGGAATTACATACAAGCACAAATTCTCTCAATACTGCACTTAAGTGTGTATTTTGATGTTTTTGGTTACTCCGTCGGCTGCGCCAGTTTTGTTAACAGTTGTCTGTTAAAATTTAATTAAATAAATAATGTTCTTTTCTATTTCAACTTAATTAAAAGTATTTTTTTCACTTGTGAGCAGTGAGCTCGAAAGCTTTAGAGTAGACGAGAGAACTTTAGAGCTTTTATGCCTAGATCGAGCTTGTAATCTCTCACTGTTAAATGTAGGCGAAGAGAGAGATTAAAAGAACATCGACTACATAACTGGTGCGTCAGCAAAACATCGGCTACGCATCGTTATATCTTAATAAACCACTATACAAAAATATTTAATTGGCGTCCAACGCTTAAAAAGCCCACACTAATATAAAAGTGACAGAAAACTACAATAAAAAACTCAAACCAAAAAAGTGAAACCAAAAATTAATAAGTGGGACTTCAAATTTCCCACTTATTAAAAAAGTGCCGACCGTGTAATACCCTCTGAGCTTCGTTTCCAATTAATGAGTTCAAATTGGAGTAGCTGCTGCAAGAACTTAACATGCACACATATTTGTATGTCTATCTCGTTCACACGTTTTTCGTTTTCGTTGCTTGTGTCCAGAGCTCAGTGCAATGCAGGTGGCTATGCCTTGCTTGTTGTTTGAGAAACTTTTTTATTATAGTCCGATTTTAATGAAATTTTCACAATCGTTTAATATTATTTGTCTGCAAATAAATGCTAAGTAACAAAACTATACGTTTAGAAATAGTTGAGCCCGCCGCTTGCAAAGTTACAACGCAATTGTGCTCTGGGTGGGCGAAGGAGGCGTGGCATCCAAAAAAATTTTGATGGCATTGTCTTTATATTGCAAATAGTAATATAGCGTGCCAAAATTGGTGACCCTAGGTGTTAAAGTTACCGAGATATTTGCCAAAAAACATGTATTTTTTTCGAGGTATGTCTGGTTTTTCGCTAATTGTGGGCGAATGGGGCGTGGCATCAAAAAAAGGAAACAAACTTGTATTGATTGACTAAATATGTGGTCGATACTGACCAAGTTTGAACTTGTAGCTCTTACCATCTCTGAGATCTGTTTGTTCATACGGACAGACGCACAGACGGACAGACGGACATGGCTATATCGACTCGGCTGTTGATGCTGATCAAGAATATATATACTTTATGGGGTCTGCCACGCCTCCTTCTGCCTGTTACATACTTCTGACAAACCCATTATACCCCTCAGAGGGTATAAAAAGAAATTAAAAACAAAAGAAATAGGTGCAAAATTATAAAACAAAAACAATAAGTGGAATATTAAAAACAAAAAACCCAAACGTAAAACACACATTTTAACCTCAACAAAGTGCACCACGCGAATTAAGTAAAACAACTTCGTTAGAATTAACTGAAGTGTTTTTATTTTGGGATTCAGAATTCGACTGTCTCATAAGTGGTTATTGATTTCCAAGCAAAGCTCGGATGGCGTCTTATTATTTGAATTATGTTTACTTAAAGCAGCTGCAGAAAGCTGTTTATATTATGCAGCTGAAGCTGAATTATGTTTATGTTTATTTTCTGAGTGAAGCTGCTGAATTTGTATATGTTTATTTTCTGAGTGTTAAGTGTTAATTGCTGTCTACTATTCTTGTGACACTTCGGCTAATTGTGCAATCTACATTAATGTAGACCTTTTGTTTCTATTAAGTTTAAAGAAAGTGATATTCTAATGGCATAACTCGCGTCACAACCAGTGTTGCCAGATTTTGAGAGGCACCATAAGCTAGATTGAGGAAAAAAATAAGCTAGAATAAGCTAAAAATTAAAATAAAAACTAAGCTGAAAAATAAGCTAACCATAAAAACACCAAAATAATTTATTTTTTAGTTTTATGAAAGTAAGGAAATTATTCCATCAACTTCATTTATTGATTCAGCATATTTGGCGGATGACTTAATTTCTTCCAGGTACTTTTTTGGCAGATTGTAATTATGACAACATTTGCCATGATGTCGCAGTCCATATCTATAACATTCAAACGCATATACTTATTATATATTAAACAATTAAACATATCAAAAACAAACCTTATGCTTAATATTGCGTTCAAACTTTTTAAGCACATTTTGTTGCGCAAATTAGTTTTCACAATATTCATTTGGCTGAATACTCTTTCAACCGTAGCATTTGACCATGGCAACGAAAGAATGTGCAGAGCAAATAACGCCAGTTTCTCATCCTTATAAACTAATACTTCTAACCAAAACTCTATCGTATTCCCCTTTTTCTCGCTTTTGTGGAGTCAGTTGGTACTTTGCGTAGCCACTCCTTAAATTCATAGAATTTTAACCACAAATCGCGGAAATTTTGTTTGTAAGACACTTTCGGCATTTTTTCAAAGTTTATGTGCAAAATAATGCAGTGTGACCGAAGCTTTTAAAGGAAAAAAAAAACAAAATACGAACAACAAATATGATTTTTGTCCGATTTATCGATAAAAATTACCAAAACTTACAATACAATCAAAAAACAAAACTTGTTTTGTTCTTAATTTTTTTAAGCCGAAATAAGCTATACGAATTTTAAAATAAGCTATATTTCAAGCTATAAGCATTTTAATTATTTTCCAAGGTATTTGATTTTAAAATAAGCTAAATCTAGCTCAAAATAAGCCAATATGGCAACACTGGTCACAACACCAAAACCAACAAGATCAACAACCATCAGCCGAGACACTCCTAGCAAGATCAGCAACCATCAGCGGAGACACATCCAGCATGAGCAACAACCATTAGCAGAGATACATCTAGCAAGGTCAACAACCACCAGCGGAGACACATCCAGTAAGATCAGCAACATCCAGCAAGATCAGCAACCATCAGCAGAGCCACATCCAGCAAGAGCAACAACCATTAGCAGAGTTACATAATACAAAATGAGCTTGACTAGTAAACAAATTAAAGCTATCGTGACAGGAGCTGTCTCAAGTGCACTAGAAGCTCAGGAAAAAACTTTCACTAAGAAATTACAAGAAATAAAACAAACCTTTTCGACAATTAGTGTAAGCACCCCCAGTGTAGAAATTTATAAAGACGCTGAGATAAAATCAGATGTTGTATGTACAGAAACTTTAGATGTCATGAAAACTTTACCAGAATTTGAAGGAAAAAATAAGATGCAGCATATAAAGTCTACAAGAATTATAACGGTAGCTCCAAGCACTATCAAGTTTTGGTAATATTTGAGAAATAAGTTTAAGGGCTCAGCCGACACTGTACTATCTTCTTTCGATACTCCACTGAACTTCAAAGCCATCTAAAATAGACTGGACTTTACATACACAGACAAGAGACCGATAAACCTCATCGAGCAGGAAATGTCAAATCTCCGTCAAGGAAATCTGACATTGATTCAATATTACGAAGAGGTAGAAAAGAAATTGACTCTACTTATCAACAAGACCTTCATGACCTATGACAGTGCTGTAGCCATACAAATAAATGAAAAATACAGATCGGATGCACTACGAGTTTTTAATTCCGGAACCAAAAAGGCCCTTAGCGATTTCACCTTTTCTTCCAGACCAACTGACTTACCATCTGCTTTAGCACTGGCTTAAGAAGTGGATGCTAATCATGGTATCTTTTTGCGACTAACTTCACTCGAAGCATTGAAAAACAAGAAAGAAAACGTCAGTCGGGCATGCCGACCGTGTTATTCCCTCTGAGTGTCGTTTCCTATTATATGAGTTCAAATTGGCGTAGCTGCTGCAAGAACTTAACATGCACACATATTTGTATGTCTATCTCGCTCGCACGTTTCGTTGCTTGTGTGCACAGTTCACTGCAATGCACGTGGCTATGCCTTGCTAGAAAGGAACGATTTTCGTTGTATCAAAAACTTTTTTAATTATAGTCCGATTTTGATGAAATTTTCACAATCGTTTGAAATTATTTGTTTCCAAGTATATGCTAAGTTACAAACTTATACGTTAAGAAATAAGTGAGCCAGAAGTAGGCACAGTTATAACGTAATTGTGATTTTGGCGTGCGAAGGAGGCGTGACATCCAAAAAATTTTAATGGCATTGTCTTTATATTTCATCTAGCAACCTGCATGCCAAAATTGGTGTGCCATAGTTACCGAGATATTCCCGAAAAACCTCTATTTTTCCGAGGTGTGTCTGATTTTACGCTTATTGGGGGCGAATGGTGCGTGTTATCGAAAAAAAAAAGATTCTTGTATTAACTGACCAAATACGTGGTCGATACTGACTAAGTTTGAACTTGTAGCTCTCACCATCTCTGAGCTCTGTTTGTTCATACGGACAGACAGACGGACATGGCTAAATCGACTCGGCTTGTAATGCTGATCAAGAATATATATACTTTATGGGGTCTGCCGCGCCTCCTTCTGCCTGTTACATACTTCTGACAAACCCAATTTACCCCTTAGAGGGTATAATGAACACTCTACCAACATTTTTATTACCGATTTAATGGAGGTAGCCCTAATTAAGGTTATATTAAATAATAATTTTCTACATTTTGTAATCAAATATCCTAATCCTAACTTAACTTGTAAGAAATTAATACTGAATTCAGTTCAACACAAAGGCACCATTATAAATTTCGCTGGAGAAGAAAACATAGACGACTGCCATAACCAAATAATACCAATGGGAAACTGCAAGCCGGCTCTGACAACCAAATTCAACAGAAAATTACCAAACTCAAACTGCGCTCAACAACTACACTCAAACAATATTGCCACTGTTCGACTAGATCTAGCCACCTGGAACCGTTAACAATAATTGATGATGGCATTATCATTATCAACGATGGAACTGCTATCATCAATGACCAATCAGTAAATGATAATTTCTTATTTCCTTTGAAGACAGCATAAAAATTAATGACTCAGTGTAAAAAAACTTCAAAAGCTTCGTGAGCAAATCTCCTTGACCAGCAGCACCAACACTACCAAACATAACTAACCATCATGAAATTCCCAGTTTGTCATACTTGCAAAAGCTTAACTTAGAGAACCTGCTACATATCTCCCGACAAGAAGAAGGAGTTACTCGACGACCAGTAATATCAGGATTAACCGTGGCCATTCTTTTAACGCTTTGTTATGCAATTTTGAAGATCTATTAAAAAATCAGAGAACGACAACGCCAGCAAAAACTTCAGATCACCATCGACAGTTTAAAGGAATCCGCGGATGACTTCCACTCAAACGCGGGAGGAGTTAACACAATCAACCAGCCACAACAATGTGTCGCGCAAACCAGAAATTCGCCGGTATGAGACCTGCGTCAGCAAAACATCGATCCACAATATAGTAAACAGTCTGCGACTTTGTCGCTGCAATGATTTTATAATTATTCTTGTACTTACCATTTTAGTATCATTTGGGAAATAAATACGACGGCAACGCCTCTCTAATCTCTGTGTTACTCATTTGAACAAATCAAAGTACTAACGACGGCTACGCCTCGTTATATCATGTGTGTTCTATTCTTTTAATAAATCACTATACAAAACAAGAAAGAAAATGTCAGTCGGGCATACCCTCTGAGCTTCGTTTCCAATTATGAGTTCATTTTGGACTGCTTACAAGCAGTGCACTGCTTAAATTTTATACACACAAGCAGTGCACTGAGTGAGTTTTAAATACACAAGCACCGCTTGTGCACTGCTTGTCAACACTGCAGCGTAAACGAAAGTGCACTGCTATTGCGATAAAAATATAAGTTTGTATGACAAACTTTTTTAATTATAGTCCGATTTTAATGAAATTTTCACAATTTCACGTTTGATATTATTTGTCTGCAAGTGTATGCTAAGTTACAAAACTATACGTAAAGAAATAAGTGAGCCAGCCGCTTGCAAAAGTTACAAAGAAGGTGGGCGAAGGAGGCGTGGCATCCAAAAAATTTTGATGCCATTGTTATACCCTCTGAGGGGTATAATGGGTTTGTCAGAAGTATGTAACAGGCAGAAGGAGGCGTTTCCGACCCCATAAAGTATATATATTCTTGATCAGCATCAACAGCCGAGTCGATATAGCCATGTCCGTCTGTCCGTCTGTGCGTCTGTCCGTATGAATAAACAGATCTCAGAGATGGTAAGAGTGTGATGGTCAGTTTACAAGAGCATCACAAAATATGTGTAAATATATAAGAGAGTTGCGGATAAATATAGATAAGCAGAAAGCTTTGTATTATCAAGGGACGCCACTGTGGCTAAAAGCTTTCATTATCCGTAAACGTCACTGTAGCTTAAGCTGCGTATTATCCGTAAGCTGTAACGTTGCTAAAGCTTTCGCTCCAAGTTATGAGTTAATCTCAATGTTGTAACTCAGAGAGCTTTCGGAGCTTTCGCACACGTTCTACGGGCCAAAAGATCCTACGATCATGCAGTTATTTTTGGTCTGGTCTATGTCTGCATGAGCAAACAAGCGAGACAGCAGAAGCAGTGCACTTTTTTCTTTCGTTTTGACTAATAGGTACTATTAGAGTACTCTAATAAGCTCGGCTCCAGAATTACCAGAGTTATTAACGAAGAGTAATTCTGGCAAAGCGGATGTGTTAAAGTAAACGTTCCCAGCATAAAGCAAATTTGGCTTTATTTAATACTCAAGCAAATTTATAAAAATTAAAGAACAGTGCGTGGAAAGGAAAGTGTGTCTAAAGCTGCTATTTAACTGGTATGAAATCGTTTAGTTAAATATTTTTCTTATATAAAAACTAAGATAATTTTTATTGGAAATAGATCCAGAAAATTATCGACAAGTTCTGCCGTAATAATATTATACGGTGATCCCGTCGAGGCAAATCCCTTTGTAATTAAAAAGTTATTATTGATAATAACCAAAACGGAGGGGGATCTCGGACCTTTTCCAAGGGGACAAATCCGCTCCGAAACAACGGCCGTGGAGGGCCAAATAATAATCTAATTTATAGATTATTCCTATTTGTGCTATTTGAGGCGATAAAAGACGAATGGGTGTCTTCAAAAACTTAAATTAAATCACCCAACCTCACAACCCGAGTAAACTGGAACTGGAGCACCTCTAGATCAATGCTGCCTCGCCACCAGATTTTTGGGTGATCATACCCAGTTGATTGAGATGAGTTGGACGAGAAGCCCTGTTCCCATTCTGAAGAGAGGCAGTGTATGAGTGGCTGTAGTACTCAAATATATATGGCCTGATACCCTGCAGGCCTGGACGTTTATTTAATCATTAGTTAATTAATTTCTTTTGGTCTAACTAATGAAGGTAGTAACGATCGAACATCGTAAGATCGGAACTTTTGGTGATTCATATATTATTTTTCAATGATTGCATATATATTCCTTTCTTTAATCATAATTTCTTTTGACAGACATATTAATATCCCCGTCATCGTTGAGCTCAAGGATATCGGATGGAGTAAAAGTATCTAAACGCAAAATCGTAAGAGTATTTGAATTAATTTATTTATATATATATATATGCAAACATCGCCCCCTATTATATATAATCATTAAGGGTAGCTATTGAATTCTATTTAATACTGATTTTCGATCGTCCCCTTCTATTTTATTTGCTAAAGTCAATAGACAAATCACATATATGTATTTGACTAAGTTTTTGTATTATTAATTTGGAATTTATAACCACAAATGAAGACAGTGGATTATCAAAATGGTCATTGAAGCATTAAACCATTATAATTATTGTTCAATTATGTATTAAATTCCTTTTAATTCGTCCTGAGTAGAGGGTGATGATGGTTAGCAAAATGTGTTAGCGAGAAAGTTCAACAAAAAGGGTCTTAAGAGACATAGGTAGGGAGGGTAGAGAAATATGGAGATCACGTCATCTGATTTCCTTATGTACATCGCCGAGTAAAAAGCAGCTATATTTTCTGTCGGATTTGTAATCAAAACTCAGTTATTTTATTTATTTTTGTATAGTTTAGAAAGTGTACCTAATAAAATGTTATGTTAAGGTGTATCATGGTTAACAACAAGAGATTAGAAAAGAACCCCGACAATCCGGCGAGCTAGATAGAGCATAGCTAGAGGTACACACCAGTTCGAAATCTTGCCATGAAAATTTTGGGTCAGCGTAGTATTTCCTTTTCAGGAGTATAACGTCTGCATAATTCCACACTCCGTACCCGTGAAGAACCCGCACCATTACTAAATGGCGCCCAACAATGGGGCCCAGAAAAATATATGTTTATATATCGGTTGCCCCGCAAATAAGCTCTTTACTTTTTTTAAATAGTTCGGATAATAATATTTCTTATACTCAATGGTCCCAACAGCTAAATACGTTAAATATGGAAATCGAATTATTCGAAAATTTAAGAGTTTTTTGACCAATTTATAGTATTTTAGTGCATGAGGATAACCAATGAGTAGTTTGAAATATTATTTAACCCATTCAAACTCCAGGTGCTCCAAATTTAGGATATATAGTTTGTGAATATACAGTAATTTTCAAGCGTTGGGATGTTCTGTCCAAACAGTTATCCTTAGCATTGGTCAATTTACTGATCGATGAAAGCACTGGGACAAACTTATGTTTATTACTAAAGATAAATCTTAATGAACGGAATAGTATTCATTTAGATAAATTTATTTAAAGAATAACCTTCATTTAATTTATTAAATAGTATAAACCTGCAATAGAACCAATAAAAATTCATTTAGCTGCATTTTAGGAAATATTGTACACATAATAACTACTCGCACATTCAGCTTATTTAATCACTCTTGAAAGGGACGAATAATATAATTTGCTTGTGTAGAAAAAAAAATCACATTAAAGAATAATTAGTTATTAAGTACTAGATTTTGTTTTGTGAGGATATAAAAAAAATTGAGAAAGAATGCCAGTAACGCATAGTCCAGATATGGAAGGCGCTTCTAGTTTTACACCAGAATGCTGTGGCATTTGTCAAGAGGTATTACGAGATGAACAATTAATAGCATCTATACCATGTAGACATCGATTTCATAGTAACTGTTTAACTGAACTTGTTAAAAGTGTAAGAGTGTGTCCAATTTGTAAACAGGAGTTTAGTCCTGAGTCTATATCTTACGAAGAGAATACTCTTGCTGCAGAATTGCAAACAGCAACAAGGGAGTTAGTGAATACAGAGACTTTATTACCGCCACAAAAGTCTCACTATCGAGGAGGTAGATCGCGCAAAGGTCGAAGTTCGGGATCGCACATAACAACCAGGTCCCAAACTCGTTATTTTAGAGATGATTCCAATGGTCGCCTTTCCTTCGGCAGCACTGGGAATCAAACAAATAGAGGAGACTCAGATAGTGGAGTAACGAATCTTATACAGTCGGCAGTACAGCTTCAACAGGAAACCATGATGACTGAACTTACTAAGTTGATCAAAAATAGTATAGAATCAACGTTGCAAGCTCAAATGGCGTCTCTAAATTTAAATGGTAGTAGAAACTCAAGTAGCATTCCGGAACCCAGTGCAGCTCCCAGCTCTGTGGAAAACGTAAGCAGAAATGTTCATTCTGTTCTGAACGATCAGGAGTTAGGTAATCAAAGTCGCATTCCTTTTGACCGCAGTGTGGTGCCTGCGAAAGCAGCTAGCATTTTGTCAAGTTGGCATTTAAAGTTTGAGGGGACTAAAGATTCAATGAATTGTAACGAGTTTCTATATCGTGTACGTTCGTTAACAGCGCAGACATTAAATAACGATTATGGATTGCTATGTGATAATTTGCATTTACTTTTCGTGTCAAAAGCAAGTGATTGGTTCTGGAACTTTCATAGAAAGAACTACAAATTCTCTTGGCAGACATTTTGTTCAGCATTTCAAAAGAGATTTGAGGATTCAAAGGATGATTTTGACTTATGGGAACTAATCAGAAATCGTCGTCAAAAAGAGAATGAATTGTTTGATGATTACCAATTAGCAGTTGAAGAACTTATCTCTCGTCTTTCACATGAAATAAGTGAAGAGAAATTAATAGACATTTTAAAGCGGAACGCAAAGAATAGTTTGAAATTCGAACTGCTTCATCTAAAAATCGCCAACAGGGATGAATTAAGGGAAGAAGTGCGTAAGCATGAAAATTTTCATTCTGGTAATTCTTTTGTAAGACCAAAGTTTAGTAGAGCTAACATTTCGGAACTAACAAATGAGGAAGAGGAACCAAATGAAGAAAGCGTTTCGGCGATTCAACGTAGAGTTTTAGTATGTTGGAATTGTGACAAGACAGGTCACCGCTTCGACGATTGTATGGGTGAAAGGAGAATATTTTGTTATGGGTGTGGTACTAAAAATACCTACAAGCCTCGTTGTAGTAAATGTAACCCTTCGGAAAACCGGAAAAGGGATGCGCAGACCAACACTCTGGGGGCGCATCCGAATCAGAAATTAATATAAATAAGTTAGATATTAGTAAGACGGGCATAGATTTAGAACCAATGGTCCATGATAAAATAGTTTTAGCAGATAATAATTTAACAGTCGCACCTAGCTTGGTACAAGAAACCAATTTAAACAGGACCGATTCGACAGAAGAAGATAATTTTAGCAGACTGTTACAGATCCATCCAAAACCAAAGCGATCAACATTGAGACTAAGATTGTTTTGGAAAAAGGTTAAGACTGACAGAAAAAGGTTAGTATCAGCAGTATTTATGGAAACAGATAATAGATTATATACAGACATAAATATAGAAGGACATAGTTTTACCGCTTTATTGGATTCAGGAGCCACTATTAGTTGTTTAGGTAGTAAAGCTGCCATAATTTTACGACAACATGAAAAAGCCCAAAAGTGTTCGGGAAACATTCGAACGGCTAATAATAACACATGTGCCGTCGTGGCAAAGCTTAAGGTTCAGATAGAATATCGTGGCATTGTTGAGGAAGTAGAATTTTTTGTTATTCCAGAATTGAAAGAAAATGTATACCTTGGTATCGATTTCTGGAAAAGTTTTGGCTTGTTGTCTAAGTTAATGACCTCGGATAGAAGTATTAACGAATTAGATACGGGAACTGAGCTTAAAAATAAAAGTGACATACAAATGCACAAACTTAGTGTTGAGGAAAAGCTTAAATTAGATGCTGTAATTCAATTACTTCCATCATATGAACGCGATGGCTTAGGTCACACTAGCGTTATTAAGCATTCAATTACAATGGAATCTGTAGTTCCTGTTAAGCAACGACATTGGCCAATTTCGCCAGCCAAAGAAAAAATGATGTTCGATGAGGTACAGAAAATGATTGAATTAGGAGTGATAGAACCATCCGTAAGTCCTTGGAGCAGTAATTGTGTGTTGGTAAAGAAAGGCAATAAGAATAGACTCTGTTTAGATTCAAGGGAAATAAATAAACATACAAGAAAGGATGCGTATCCTTTACCACATGTTGATGGCATTCTTAGTAGGTTACCTCCAGCCAAGTATATTACAGGGCTAGATATGAAACATGCTTATTGGCAGATACCACTCGAAGAATCATCACGTCCTTATACAGCTTTTACAGTTCCAAATCGACCACTTTATCAGTATAAAGTTATGCCATTCGGATTAACTAATGCGGCACAAACACTTTGTAGGTTAATGGATAAGGTTATACCTGCCCAGTTGCGTACTCGTGTATTTGTTTACCTGGATGATCTTTTAGTTCTGTCCGAAGACTTTGAGAGTCATTTACTTTTACTCCAAGAAATTGCTGTACACCTGCGTAAAGCTAATCTAACGATCAACATAGCGAAGTCACATTTTTGTATGAGAGAAATAAAATATCTCGGATTTATTATTGGAAACGGTCAGCTCAGAACTGATTCTAGTAAAGTTCAAGCTATTACTGAATTTCCCATTCCAAAGACCGTTAAGCAACTGAGAAGATTTCTCGGTATGGCGGGATGGTATCGGCGATTTGTTAGTAATTATGCTACAATATCTCTCCCCCTTACCGATTTGTTGAAAAAAGCTAATACTTTTAATTGGAATCCATCCGCTAATGAAGCGTTTACAAAATTCAAAGGTAGTTTGACCTCAGCACCTATCCTGGCTACACCAGATTTCAAAAAGCCCTTTTTGCTTCTATGTGATGCTAGTACTTTTGGTTTAGGCTGTGTATTGGCTCAAAAAAATGAAGACGAGGAAGAATTACCGATAGCCTTTATGTCAGAAAAACTTTCGAAAGCTCAACGTAACTATTCAGTCACGGAGTTAGAGTGTTTAGCCGTGATAAGAGGAATTAAGAAATTTCGTGCTTATATAGAAGGCCAAGACTTTTTGGTAGTAACTGACCATTCAGCCTTGCAATGGCTAATGAAGCAAAAAGATCTTTCCGGTCGTCTTGCTCGATGGGCAATTAAATTACAGGGTTTCTCCTTCAAGATAACCCATCGAAAAGGTACCCAAAATGTAGTAGCCGACGCGCTATCGCGTTTGGATGAGCCCGCAGTGTTAGAAATAGAGACACAAGGTCCAATTGTCAATTTAAGTTCCAAAGAGTTTCAAACGGCAGAATATACTGATCTGATAGATCGTATTCGTAGTAATCAAGCCAAACTACCTGATTTAAAAATAGTTAATAATTTGGTTTACAAACGAACAGATTTTAAAGTTGAGGAAGACGATTCGCTCAATTCTCAGATCTGGAAATTATGGATCCCTTCTACACTTGTACAAGAAGTGATAGCCAGAGCCCATGATCCACCAAATGCATCGCATTGTGGTATCGGCAAAACACTAGAAAAGATTAAAAGACATTTATTTTGGCCGAAAATGACCGCGCAAATACGTCAATACATTTCGAATTGTGACATATGTCTCCAAACAAAAAGTCCAAGTATAGTTTTAAAGCCACCTTTGGGAAGACCTATGACGTCAGAGCGCCCTTTTCAAAAACTTTATATTGATCTTCTAGGACCATATCCTAGATCGAAACTAGGGAATATCGGATTGCTAATTATAGTCGATCATCATACCAAGTTTCATTTTTTGTGTCCACTGAAGAAGTTTACCTCTAGCAAAATTTGTAGCTATCTTGAGGATTACCTTTTTTGTACCTTTGGAGTACCAGAAACGATCCTGTCAGATAATGGATCGCAGTTTATATCCGGTGCTTTTAAAGCCTTCCTTACACGGTATGGGATTAACCAAATATGCACAGCAATATACTCCCCACAAGCTAATGCGAGTGAGAGATTAAATAGATCTGTCTTAGCAGCCATTCGCGCCTACATTGGTCAAGATCATTCCAACTGGGATAGTAAATTGTCACAAATAAGTACAGCATTGAGGGCTAGTTTGCATCAAAGTACAGGGTATTCTCCATATTTTTTGGCTTTTGGACAAAATATGATTCTAAATGGCCAGGATTATAAGCTATTACGCCAGCTAGATCTTCTATCGGAAGACACTAGAATTGAATTTCCGAGTACTCTTCAGGCTATCAGACAAATAGCCCAACAAAATATACAGAAATCACATGAAAAGAATGCGGTTAGATATAATTTACGTAGTCGTAATATAAAACTCCAAGTAGGGGATAAGGTTTATGCTCGAAATTTTTGTCAAAGTAGTGCTCCAAAGAAGTTTAGTGCAAAATTGGCACCTGTTTTTATACCAGCTACTGTTACCAAGAAAATAAGTTCCACATATTACCAACTATCTAACAAAGAGGGTAAAAATATGGGAGTCTATCATCTTAAAGATATTAAGGCAAAGTAAATTAATTTTTTTCTTCAGTTTAAGCTACGCTAAACGGTTCTTAGCCTTGCTTAAACTGCGCTGTGATGGTCAGTTTACAAGAGCATCACAAAATAGGTGTAAATATATAAGAGAGTTGCGGATAAATATAGATAAGCAGAAAGCTTTGTATTATCAAGGGACGCCACTGTGGCTAAAAGCTTTCATTATCCGTAAACGTCACTGTAGCTTAAGCTGCGTATTATCCGTAAGCTGTAACGTTGCTAAAGCTTTCGCTCCAAGTTATGAGTTAATCTCAATGTTGTAACTCAGAGAGCTTTCGGAGCTTTCGCACACGTTCTACGGGCCAAAAGATCATACGATCATGCAGTTATTTTTGGTCTGGTCTATGTATGCATGAGCAAACAAGCGAGACAGCAGAAGCAGTGCACTTTTTTCTTTCGTTTTGACTAATAGGTACTATTAGAGTACTCTAATAAGCTCGGCTCCAGAATTACCAGAGTTATTAACGAAGAGTAATTCTGGCAAAGCGGATGTGTTAAAGTAAACGTTCCCAGCATAAAGCAAATTTGGCTTTATTTAATACTCAAACAAATTTATAAAAATTAAAGAACAGTGCGTGGAAAGGAAAGTGTGTCTAAAGCTGCTATTTAACCGGTATGAAATCGTTTAGTTAAATATTTTTCTTATATAAAAACTAAGATAATTTTTATTGGAAATAGATCCAGAAAATTATCGACAAGTTCTGCCGTAATAATATTATACGGTGATCCCGTCGAGGCAAATCCCTTTGTAATTAAAAAGTTATTATTGATAATAACCAAAACGGAGGGGGATCTCGGACCTTTTCCAAGGGGACAAATCCGCTCCGAAACAACGGCCGTGGAGGGCCGAATAATAATCTAATTTATAGATTATTCCTATTTGTGCTATTTGAGGCGATAAAAGACGAATGGGTGTCTTCAAAAACTTAAATTAAATCACCCAACCTCACAACCCGAGTAAACTGGAACTGGAGCACCTCTAGATCAATGCTGCCTCGCCACCAGATTTTTGGGTGATCATACCCAGTTGATTGAGATGAGTTGGACGAGAAGCCCTGTTCCCATTCTGAAGAGAGGCAGTGTATGAGTGGCTGTAGTACGCCAATATAGATGGCCTGATACCCTGCAGGCCTGGACGTTTATTTAATCATTAGTTAATTAATTTCTTTTGGTCTAACTAATGAAGGTAGTAACGATCGAACATCGTAAGATCGGAACTTTTGGTGATTCATATATTATTTTTCAATGATTGCATATATATTCCTTTCTTTAATCATAATTTCTTTTGACAGACATATTAATATCCCCGTCATCGTTGAGCTTAAGGATATCGGATGGAGTAAAAGTATCTAAACGCAAAATCGTAAGAGTATTTGAATTAATTTATTTATATATATATATATTGCAAACATCGCCCCCTATTATATATAATCATTAAGGGTAGCTATTGAATTCTATTTAATACTGATTTTCGATCGTCCCCTTCTATTTTATTTGCTAAAGTCAATAGACAAATCACATATATGTATTTGACTAAGTTTTTGTATTATTAATTTGGAATTTATAACCACAAATGAAGACAGTGGATTATCAAAATGGTCATTGAAGCATTAAACCATTATAATTATTGTTCAATTATGTATTAAATTCCTTTTAATTCGTCCTGAGTAGAGGGTGATGATGGTTAGCAAAATGTGTTAGCGAGAAAGTTCAACAAAAAGGGTCTTAAGAGACATAGGTAGGGAGGGTAGAGAAATATAGAGATCACGTCATCTGATTTCCTTATGTACATCGCCGAGTAAAAAGCAGCTATATTTTCTGTCGGATTTGTAATCAAAACTCAGTTATTTTATTTATTTTTGTATAGTTTAGAAAGTGTACCTAATAAAATGTTATGTTAAGGTGTATCATGGTTAACAACAAGAGATTAGAAAAGAACCCCGACAATCCGGCGAGCTAGATAGAGCATAGCTAGAGGTACACACCAGTTCGAAATCTTGCCATGAAAATTTTGGGTCAGCGTAGTATTTCCTTTTCAGGAGTATAACGTCTGCATAATTCCACACTCCGAACCCGTGAAGAACCCGCACCATTACAAGAGCTACAATATCCGTTTTAGTCAGTATCGAACACATATTTAGTCAGTCAATACAAGTTTTTTTCCTTTATTTGATGCCACGCCCCATTCGCCCACAATTAGCGAAAAACCAGACATACCTCGCAAAAAATGCATGTTTTTGGCGAATATCTCGGTAACTATAACACCTAGGGTCACCAATTTTGGCACACACCATTTCTATGTAACTTTGCAAGCGGCTGGCTCAATTATTTCTTAACGTATAGTTTTGTAACTTAGCATTTACTTGCAGACAAATAATATCAAACGATTGTTTCTCATACAACGAAAATCGATACTTTCAAGCAAGGCATAGCCACACTGCATTGCACTGAACGAAAACGAAAAACGTGCGAGCGAGACAGACAACCAAATATGTGTGCATGTTAAGTTTTTGCAGCAGCTACTCCAATTCGAACTCATCTAATTAGAAACGAAGCTCAGAGGGTATTACACGGTCGGCATGCCCGACTGACATTTTCTTTCTTTTTTTATTTTGTGGTTTTTCCAATAAAAATGTTTTACAACTAACAACGCAAAGAAAGTCCTGATCAGTACAACAATTATGTGTACTGATGCGTATTTATCATTGCATAATGCTTAATGTTTGTCTTATGAAGAGCATTTTGTTTGTAATGTAGATCTATTGCAAAGTTTGCTGCATCGCTTCTTGCTCGTTATATAGCGCGCTCAGATTCCAATCTAATGACAAGCTACATATATTTAAAATATATAGAAATATTTTAGCTGTTTAAAAGTTGTTATAACAATTCCCAAATATATTAGAAATATTGGGAGAAATATCTGCACGTTTTTATTTCATCATTTTGGCGAAGTTCACCAGTTAATAAAAATGTAATGCCAACCGTTTTGTCCCTTATGTCCCTTACAGTTCTATTAAGAGCTTCAAAGGCAACATTGTAAAATTAGCAAGCTGCAGTCCACCAAAATTAGTTTGCGACCTGTTAAAGTTCACTACTGCAATGATATAGAGTGTCATATGGATGGTTACTCGTGCTCCTTGGTAAAGTTCATATCGATGCTACTGCAAATCGATAGCTTAAAGATATTCAACGAAAAAATTTTTTGAATGTAACGTAAAAAAAGGCAAAGATATTAGCGAGTATCGATTCTTGATATTTTGATAACACATGCTGCTACTTGAACAAAAAGTACCAAATTTATTTAATTTTATATTATTTTATATATTATGTAGTGATATCATGTACAATGGGATATTCAAACAATGATACGATATTTCTTTGATATAATTTTGATACATAGATAGATATTGTAGAACAAATTTTAGGTATGACTTATTAATTTCTAGTAATTTCTCAATGTGCTTAACAGAGAACTGCAACAAGTATTGAATTTTAATCTGATCCGAATATTGATCTATACCCGTTGTGATTTATTCACATTTCTTGAGCGCGAAAAAATCATCTTTCATTCAACTAAATATTCATGATTTATATTCGCTCTGAAAGTTTGTGCTTCAATCACTACTCGTGAAAGCAACACTTGCACCTTACTCTGAGCGTAAGCTGCTAACACTTAATTGTGATTTAATTTTTCTGTGAGCCGAGCGTACGACACGCTCTTAGAACAAGTGCTGCTCATTCAGTGAGCGTTCAAAAAGCTGTTGCTACTCATTCAGTGAGCGTTAAAATGGTGGGTGCTACTCATTCAGTTATCGTACATTGACCCCGTGACACTTGTTCTGTGAATAAAATTTTAGCGTCCGACACTTGCTCTTTGAAACTCTCGCTACATAGTCTGTGAGGGACGTGAGCGTAAGTTTATTGTGCGATAAACGTATGCCTGCCACAATGCATGCAATAAAATTAGGAACGGTAAATAAGGCTCTATCGCTCTCGCACATTGCAAGAAGCGGGCACACAAACCAGAAAAGGTCTTTGCTTGTGTGTCGCTTGGTAGTCGCGACTCAGTCTATGCGATTCTCATAAAATCGTCATTTTATACTTGTTTTGTGATTTTTTTTGATACTTGTTTTTGAGCGTCGAAAACCAACGTTCACTTTTCTTTCATCCCTCACTGATTTTTCTGATACTGAAAAAAATTTTCGCTTACATTAAAATCATACTATGACGCTCACTTGTCACTTGAACGATACTTGATTGAAAATGTAGATCTACTTTTCTTGATTTGATTTGATTTTTTGTAGAAGTGAACAATCATACTCGAGTATACCCGTTGCAGTTCTCTGACGCTTAACAGTATTCTGTTATTTAGCAGCGCTGTTGAGTTGTTGCTGTTATTAATTAGGGAACATTAAACAGCTGTCTTTTATATTTTTATACCCTTTGAGGGGTATATTGGGTTTGTCAAAAGTATGTAACAGGCAGAAGAAGGTGTTGCAGACGTCATAAAGTATATATATATTCTTGATCAGCATCAACAGCCGAGTCGATATAGCCATGTCCGTATGTCCGTCTGTGCGTCTGTCCGTATGAACAAACAGATCTCAGAGATGGAAGAGCAACTACAATATTCGTTTTAGTCAGTATCGACCACATATTTAGTCAGGCAATACTAGAATCTTTTCTTTTCGATGCCACGCCCCATTCGCTCACAATGAGCGAAAAACCAGACATACCTCGGACTATAACACTTAGAGACACCAATTTTAGCATGCAGGTTGCTAGGTGCAATATAAACATAATGCCATCAACATTTTTTGGATGCCACGCCTCCTTCGACCACCAAAGGCACAATTGCGTTGTAACTTTGCATGCCGCTGGCTCAATTTTTATACCCTCTGAGGGGTATAATGGGTTTGTCAGAAGTATGTAACAGGCAGAAGGAGGCGTTTCCGACCCCATATGGTATATATATTCTTGATCAGCATCAAAAGCCGAGTCGATATAGCCATGTCCGTCTGTCCGTCTGTCTGTCTGTCCGTCTGTCCGTATGAACAAACAGATCTCAGAGATGGTAAGAGCTACAAGTTCAAACATGGTCAGTATCGATCACATATTTAGTCAGGCAATACAAGAATCTTTTTTTTTTTGATGCCACGCCCCATTCGCCCACAATAAGCGAAAAACCAGACATACCTCGGAAAAAATACATGTTTTTTGCGAATATCTCGGTAACTATAACACCTAGGGTCACCAATTTTGGCATGCAGGTTGCTATTTACAATATAAATTTAATGCCATCAAAATTTATTGGATGCCACGCCCCCTTCGCCCGCAATTGCGTTGAAACTTCGAATGCCTCTGGCTCACTTATTTCTTAACGTATACTTTTGTAACTTGGTGTATAATTAGAGACAAATAATATTAAGCAGTACTGAAAATTGCATCAAAATCGGACTATAATTAAAAAAGTTTTTCATACAAACTTAAATTTTTATCGCAATAGCAGTGCACTGCTTTTGTTTACGCTGCAGTGTTTACAAGCAGTGCGCAAGCAGTGCTTGTGTACCTAAAACTTACTTAGTGCACTGCTTGTGTGTATAAAATTAACTCAGTGCACTGCTTGTAAGCAGTCCAAAATAAATTCATATATGCCCGACTATCATTTTCTTTCTTGTATCTTTACGTATCGTATAAATCGGACTATAATAAAAAAAGTTGGTCATACAACGAATATCGTTACTTTCAATCAAGGCATAGCCACGTGCAATGGCACACACACAAGTTACGAAAACGAAAAACGTGTGAGCGAGATAGACATACAAATATATGTACAATGCACACTGTGCATGTCAAGTTCTTTCAGCAGCTACTCCAATTTGAACTCATATAACTGGAAACGAAGCTCAGAGGGTATTACACGGTCGGCATGACATTTTCTTTCTTGTATGTCACAGAATTGATATTATATATTATGTGAGCTAAACATACGCTTTCGTCACTAAATAGATACCTCGTAAATAAGTTTTTTATATATTTAAATATTCTCCAAACTTTTCTTTCTGTAATTCTGCCAATACTAATATACTGTATTTGTTAGTTTGCTAGTTTCTACTGAACGAAGCAAATGCTATTACTTATATTAAAACAATATAAATTGTTCCAAAACCATTGCGTCCTTTTAGGCTGATCAAGTTATGTTAACTTTCAACTTATGTTATGACCTACTTTTAGGATTTAATTAAAGCTACTGAGTGTACGAAAGTTTGACTAAAATTTCGTTCAAAATTATTCAATTGTATATCATTAAATTCTATTGCCATCTTTTAGGCTGATAATTTATTTTATAATAAATGCTTTCTTGAATATCGTGTAGTTGTGTTTTGTTAGTTGATTAATTATTTAGAGAGGAAACTTGGTCTGTATTCACATCAACTCCAAGCTCAGGGGCTGTTTATTCTGCCGTTTTTGCTCTCCTGCTCGAGTCAACAGCATCAAAGTGTGGCATAGACTTTCAAATATAATTATTATGACGGTATCAACAACACTATGAGGATGCTTTCGAGCATTTACCCCATATATTTCTTTGACTTTTGGTGGAGGTGTTAAATTTAACAAGAAGCAGCGGATATTTTCTGAAGTATTCGCCCCTCTGTATCCCGTGTACTATTGCTGATCGGTTCCGTTTGTTCAACAAACCGTTGATCAAGTAGCTCTATCAGCCATATCTAAAGATCATTGGAAGTTCGATTTATTTTAAGGTCGAGAGATGAATTTGTTTGTCCTCGTTTTGGAGAAGTTTTAGACATTTTGAGATACTGCCTATTAGCCAGTTGCATTAAGAACTGGTAGGAACGGCTACAGTCGAGCGAGCCAACTGTAAGATACTACAGCGTATTCTAGAACAAAATCAAGTGCTCAATGTGAGATGTCTTATAAACTAATAAGCTTAACATATTAAACACCTATTTGTGAGAAAATGCGTGGTATTCCCAACCTTTAAAATACGAAATAAATATGATTGCTTATGACCGATTCAAACCAAAATTGGTCAGAAAATTAAAAAAAAATGTCAGATTACTTATATCGAAGCTATGTGATTTAGCTGTCCGATCCGAACCAAAGTCGGTCAGGATACATTAAAAGGTACCATGCGCATACTGTATAAATTTCGTTCAGTTATCTTTAATCCTGTTCGAGTTATGGGAACTACGAAATCGTTTTTCACGATTTGCGGGGGCGGTGGGGGTGTGCCAAAAATCCAAAATAAACTTGTACTGCTTGCAGTATAGACAGATATACATACCAAGTTTGGTGGCTGTAACTCTTATTATCTGCGAGATCGAGTTTTCATACAGGCGGACGGACTGGCGGACATGGCTATATCGACTCGGCTGTTGATCCTGATCAATAATATATATACTTTATAGGGTCTGCCACGCCTCTTTCTGTCTGTTACACAATAACAACCTCAAACAAACCCAAGACACCACTTCGTACTCTGAACGCTGTAGTATAATAACGGCTTCTGTATTGACTGACTAAATATGTGGTCGATACTGACGTAAACGAATATTGTCTTGCCATCTCTGAGTTCTCTGCGGTCAGATGGACAGTGCTAAATCGACTTGGCTTGTGATGCTGATCTTAAATACTTTTAACAAACCCAATAGCTCGGCCAAAAATGCTTCTTAATTTGTGTTTGTAGTTAAAACAAGAAAGAAAGAAAGTCGGGCATGCCGACCGTGTAATACCCTCTGAGCTATGTTTCGTATTATATGAGTTTATTTCGGACTGCTTACATGCAGTGCACTGCTTTAATTTTAAACACACAAGCAGTGCACAGCTTGTAAGCACTGCAGCGTAAACAAAAGCAGTGCACTGCTGTTGCGTTAAAGGTTTACGTTGTATGAGAAATTTTCATTATTATAGATTTTAATACAATTTTCAGGATCGTTTAATATTATTTGTCTTCAAATAAGTATACGCTAAGTTACAAAACTTACTTTAAGAAATAAGTGAGCCAGCGGCATTCAAAGTTACAACGAAATTGTGCGAAGAAGGCGTGGCATCCAAAAAATTTTGATGGCATTATCTTTATTTTGCATCAAGCAACCTGCCTGGTAAAATTTGTGTCTCTAGGTGTTATAGTTACCGAGTTGTTAGTCAAAAACATGTATTTTTCCCGAGGTATGTCTAGTTTTTCGCTTATTGTGGGCGAATGGGGCGTGGCATCAAAAATAGGAAACAAACTTGTATTGACTGACTAAATATGTGGTCGATACTGACTAAAACGGATATTGTAGCTCTTACCATCTATAAGATCCTTTCGTTCATACGGGCAGACAGACGGACGGACATGGCTATATCGACTCGGTTGTTGATGCTGATAAAGAATATATACTTTATGGGGTCTGCCATGCCTCCTTCTGCCTGTTACATACTTCTGACAAACCCAATATGCCCCTCAGAGGGTATAAAACCCTAAACCAATGAATTCCAAACAAACCAAATTAATAAACAATAGCAAATTATGAGCTATTTAAATACTAACAAGAAAGAAATGTCAGTCGGGCATGCCGACCGTGTAATACCCTCTGAGCTTCGTTTCCAATTATATGAGTTCAAACTGGAGTAGTTGCTGCAAGAACTTAACATGCACACATATTTGTATGTCTGTCTCGCTCGCACGTTTTTCGTTTTCGTTGCTTGTGTGCTCAGCTGCAATGCACGCGGCTATGCCTTGCTTGAATGTAACGATTTTAGTTGTTTAAGAAACTTTATTTATAGTCTGATTTAAATGAAATTTTCACAATCGTTTGATATTATTTGTCTCTAATTATACACCAAGTTACAAAAGTATACGTTAAGAAATAAGCGAGCCAGAAGCATTCGAAGTTTTAACGCAATTGTGGGCGAAGGGGGCGTGGCATCCAACACATTTTGATGGCATTATTATACCCTCTGAGGGGTATATTGGGTTTGTCAGAAGTATGTAACAGGCAGAAGGAGGCGTTTCCGACCCCATAAAGTATATATATTCTTGATCAGCATCAACAGCCGAGTCGATATAGCCATGTCCGTCTGTCCGTCTGTGCGTCGGTCCGTATGAACAAACAGATCTCAGAGATGGTAAGAGCTACAATATCCGTTTTGGTCAGTATCGATCACATATTTAGTCAGTCAATACAAGTTTGTTTCCTTTTTTTGATGACACGCCCCATTCGCCCACAATAAGCGAAAAACCGGACATACCTCGGAAAAAATACATGTTTTTTGCGAATATCTCGGTAACTATAATACCTAGGGACACCAATTTTGGCATGCAGGTTGCTAGATGCAATATAAAGATAATGTCATCATCATCTTTTTTTGAATGCCTCTTTTGCCCAAAAAAAGTACAACTATATTGAAAGTTTGCATGCTTGCCATTCACTTATTTGTAAACGGATAGTTTTGTAACTTAGCATTTACTTGTAAACAAAAAATATCAAACAATTGTGAAAATTTCATCAAAATCGGACTATAATTAAAAAAGTTTGTCATACAACGAAAATCGGTACTATCAAGCAAGGCATAGCCACGTGCATTGCACTGTGCGAGCGAGATAGACATACATGTTAAGTTCTTGCAGCAACTACTCCAATTTGAACTCATATAATTGGAAACGAAGCTCAGAGGGTATTACACGGTCGGCATGTCCGACTGACATTTTTCTTTCTTGTTATACCCTCTGAGGGGTATAATGGGTTTGTCAGAAGTATGTAACAGGCAGAAGGAGGCGTTTCCGACCCCATAAAGTATATATATTCTTGATCAGCATCAACAGCCGAGTCGATATAGCCATGTCCGTCTGTCCGTCTGTGCGTCTGTCCGTCTGTCCGTATGAACAAACAGATCTCAGAGATGGTAAGAGCTACAATATCCGTTTTGGTCAGTATCGACCACATATTTAATCAGTCAATGCAAGAATCTTTTTTTTTTCGATGCCACGCCCCATTCGCCCACAATAAGCGAAAAACCAGACATACCTCGGAAAAAATACATGTTTTTTGCGAATATCTCGGTAACTATAACACCTAGAGTCACCAATTTTGGCATGCAGGCTGCTAGATGCAATATAAAGACAATGCCATCAACATTTTCTGGATGCCACGCCCCCTTCGCCCACCAAAAGCACAATTGCGTTGCAAATTTGCATGCCGTGACATGACACTTATTTCTTAACATAACGTTTTGTAACTTAGAATATATTTGAAGACAAATAATATCAAACGATTGTGAAAATTGCATCAAAATCGGACTATAAATAAAAAAGTTTCTCAAACAACGCAAATCGTTACATTCAAGCAAGGCATAGCCACGTGCATTGCACTGAGCTCTGCACACAAGCAACGAAAACGAAAAACGTGTGAGCGAGATAGACATACAGATATGTGTGCATGTTCAGTTCTTGCAGCAGCTACTCCAATTTAAACTCATATCATTGGAAACGAAGCTCAGAGGGTATTACACGGTCGGCATGCCCGACTGACAATTTCTTTCTTGTTTTTATATTGTGAATAGCAACCTGCATTCCAATTTGTGTCCCTAGGTGTTATAGTTACCGAGATATTCGCCAAAACATGTATTTTTTCCGAGGTATGTCTGGTTTTTCGCTTACTGTGGGCGAATGGGGCGTGGCATCAAAAAAAGGAAACAAACTTGTATTGACTGACTAAATATGTGGTCGATACTGACTAAAACGGTAATTGTAGCTCTTACCATCTCTGAGATCTATTTGTTCATACGGACAGGCGCACAGACTCACAGACGGACATGGCTATATCGACTCGGCTGTTGATTCTGATCAAGAATATATATACTTTATGGGGTCGGAAACGCCTCCTTCTGCCTGTTACATACTTCTGACAAACCCAATATACCCCTCAGAGGGTATAATTATACAAAATTTTAGAATGTCTCCTCAAGAAGGCTATAAACTGAAGGAAATAACTTTAAATTGTCCTTTTCTTCCCGTAATATATGGATAAGACCGTAAAAGCAAATAATTCATAATGTCCGTATTTGTAAGTATTCGTGACATTTTGCGGGTATGATTCAGTCTGAATTTCCTTATTGTTCGCCTCTTCAACTTTGTCAGATAGTTCTCCAATTGAAACAATTGCGTGCTTTATAACACCAAATCTGTGAATGAGCACCTTATGAACCGTCGCCGGCAAATAGTACCAGGTATTCTTCTTGATTAGCCCTTTGGCTGTATCTAGGGCATATTCATTAAATTTGTCTACGCTGATTTGTGTCCCGAAGCCAAAGCTTGCAATAAGGTGGAACAACGATGAATCAGATTTTCATTAAGGCCTGTAATTTCTGCAGACAACTGAGGATTTGAAAAAAATTTTCTCAATTCATTGCCATTGTTGGATGTTCCTTTGCCACCATCTGGCTGGCTGGTCCAATATTAAACCCATTTTATCCCGAAAATCACGTTGAACTTCTCTCATTCTTTCTAAAACTTTCTGTTTTTGTTAGGGCACTCTTCTGCCACTATTTTATGACCGACTTGTAAGAAAGGGGAAGAAAGTAGTCAAAGAATCAAATTTTTGCATGAAGGGGCGATAAGCCAAACTCGAAAGATTTTTATGGTACCACTTTGTCCAAACATTCATTAAAATTGTTCATTTCCGTTGGCTTTGCTTCGCATATTTAACACTTAGTGGAGTGCGATTCACTTGAATCGTTACAAACTTTTCCATCCACCATACTTAATTATAAGCTATGCTCAACGGATATTTTTTTATTTTGGACACATAGTTCTGTAGGTTTAAGAAAACTTATTTTCTCCTTAAAATATTTCTCCTCTGATTTTGATGCTTCGGTCGTCTCTTTTTCGACCCTGAGCTCTTTAAAAAAGAGCAAAAGAAACTAATGAATTTGTGCGAAAAGTTATCTGTCTGTCCGTCTGTATGAACGCCTGTTTCTCATAAAGTATAATAGCTAAAGATTCCATTCTTCTTGCAGAAGCTTCGTAGCTCTGTTACGCAGATCAAGTTTATTTTCAAAGTTGGATGCCCTTTGCCCACAATTAGAGAAACAGTGGGACTATCTCGATTTTTGACTTTTTTAATATGAATGCTAGAAAGCCCAAAATTGGTATGCAGGATACTGGATACCATACTAACATATTCCGCTTTAAAAATTTTGGATACCACGGTCCCCTTTGCCCACAAATTGCGAACTAAAAGTTGTATAGGTAACATTTTGCAGACGAAAATAAAGTTTGCTTAAAAATATAAATCATTCGAAAAATAATCAAAACATTAAATTAATTAGTTAAGTTTACCTTCTTCGGCAAAAAAATTTGCTTGGTTAAAATTCCAAAGAAAATCATTTGTCGATGATTTATTTTGCATTTTACTTAAGTATGTATTTAAGCCTTCACTTCTAAAAGAGTGTGGTGGCGTAGGGAGTAAAGTGCTCGCCTGCGAAGAGCAGGGTCGCTGGTTTGATTCTCGGTAGCGGAAACATTTTCTCAACTAAAGAAAACTTTCTTTTTATTTCCTGACTTTTTTGACAAAAAAACCCCCTTTTATTTTAAATGCCACGCACCTTCGCCCACAAGTAATAACAGTATTTAATAATTATATGCAGTAGATAAATAAAACTCCAGTCAAATAAGACGTTTTAGTTTTATGATTCATTTATTGTTGCTTAGACTTTTATTCTTTTTTTCATCTGCACGCAGTCGTCACTGAGAAGGAATTAAAATGCATAACGCACTGAGAAGAGAAGCAAAGTGCAAACACAAGAGAATACGATGCAATATTCGGCTAGTTCCGTTATGTCTTCAATCTCGCTTTTCGTACATTATCTGTGTCTTCTTTTAATGTGGCTTTGGCTATTTCTCAACACACCTCGACAAAAGTTACATTAATGAATTAATTCTAAAAAGCTAAATTTTATCTGACGAGCGTGCTTATACTGGGGAATACAATAATGGTCCAGATAAACTGCGAGGAACTCGGAAAAAACCTAGAAAAAATCTAATTTAAAATAATAAAATTCAGGTTACACATCGAAGTAACATTTCTGAGTTATAGTTTCACAAATTCAATTACATCGAAATTTTAAAAACTTTCAAATAATACTTTCTTTAACTTAAGTTAATTAATAAAAAAATGTTTAATGTGGTTTAGATAGCTTTCGTTACGAAGTGCATCTACTCCGTGAGACCCAATTGACTTCGTAAGGCTAGGAATCTAGCTACTGGTAGCGGTTTCGTCAAAACGTCAGCTAACTGCTTATCTGTGAAAAGATTCTTAACAGCAATAAGTTTTTCTTCAATTTGTTATCGAGTGAAATGAAATTTATTATCTATGTGCTTAGTTCTCTTGTGGCAAGTTGGATTGTTCGCTGTACTTATGCAACCCTGATTATCTTCAAATATAGGTATTGGATCATTTAACTTAAGCTTTATATTTTTAATAATGATTTTAGCCATAAGGCTTCTCTAACGCTTTCGAATAAAGACATATATACTGCTTCAGTAGATAAAGCGGCTACTGATTTTTGTTTCATGGTACTCCAGCAAATAAGACAATTTTCAAACATATTAGATAAGTATCCTGTCGTACTTCTTCTGTCTGTTTCATTTCCCACCCAGACATAATCAGCGTAACCTGTAATAATATTTTCATAATTTACACTCTTTGTGAAAGTTAATTTTAGATTAACTGTGCCTTTTAGATATCTGAGTACTCTTTTAAGACATTGTCATAACTTTTTATTATTATTACAAGTGTACCTACTTAATATACATTAGGCATCCAATTAAATTACGACACGGTGTATCATGTGTTTCTTCCGATTCTATGGCTTCATAGTTCATTTTGGTAATGGTGTACTAACGAGATTACAGTTATCCATATTAAATTTTTTTAAAACATTGTTTATATAAACTGATTGACTGCGATTTAATTGATATCTTTCTGTCTCCCGTATTTCTCCTTTATCCCATCCCGAAGACCTTTACCATCCGACTCTGGAGGTGTTGATTGATTTACCTAACGGAGTGCCAATCTCTCGTAAGACATCTTTCGAGAGAACTCGACAGTTTCGGAAAGCAGATTTTAGTAAATTAAATCTACTCTTATCCCAGACTGACTGGTCCCCGCTTTACATATGTAGGGACATGGATAGTGCAATCAATGTTTTTTATTCTATTCTGAACTCGTTACTTGACATTTGCGTTCCGAACTGTGTGCCATGTATGTCTAATAAACCTATATGGTTCACAAGGGAATTGACAAATTTAAAAAATAGAAAGTCAAGACTTTTTAAGAAATTTAAAGAAACTGGCTCCTCTTTAGATTTCTCTAGATATAGTATTGCACGATCTCATTTCTCTAATATGAATAACCAATGTTATCGGAATTACCTTTCTGACTGTGGACAACAGTTTCGAAGGAATCCGAAACGGTTTTATAGCTTCGTTAATGCGAAGCGTAGATCTTCAACGCTTCCCTCTACTGTGGTCTATGATAAAAAGACAGCCAATTCAAATCAGGCAATTGCCGATTTATTGGCCGAATTTTTTCAGACAACCTATAGTACTGATCATTGTCATTTTGCAATGCCTTATCCATATCGTGTAAATGCATCTAATTGCATTTTCGAGCCTGTGATTACGGAAAGTTCGCTTTTAAGTGATCTAAAGGCAATAAAACCAGTATTTTCACCGGGACCTGATGGAGTACCAGGCTGTGTCCTAAAGTACTGCGCTGAAGGTCTTTTGAAGCCTTTGTATAACTTATTTAAATTGTCTGTAGAGTCGAGCAGCTTTCCCGAGATTTGGAAAGCATCATATATTATTCCTCTCCATAAAAAGGGAAATAAATCTAACGTTAATAACTACAGAGGTATTTCTAAGTTGTCTGCTATTCCGAAGGCATTTGAGAAACTAATAACTTCTCAATTGCAACATTTTTGTAGATCTATGGTTTCACCCTGCCAGCATGGGTTCGTGAAATATAGATCTACTACCACTAACTTGTTAGAATTTACCTCTTTTATTATACAAGGCTTTCAAAACAAATTGCAGACCGATGTCATTTATACTGATTTTAGTAAGGCATTTGACTCTGTTAATCACTTTCTTTTGCTACATAAACTCAATCTGCTGGGTTTTCCAAATAACTTTATTCTTTGGGTTTCTAACTACTTAAGTTCTAGAACCCAAAACGTTTATTTGAATGGTACAGTATCTAAAATTGTTAAAGTAACTTCTGGTGTACCTCAAGGAAGTCATCTTGGACCCTTGTTATTTACTCTTTTTATTAATGACCTGCCTTCTGCACTCAGTCATTCTCGTGTGTTGATGTATGCCGATGATGTTAAACTTTGCGTGTCGGCTGCAGAGTCCAACCTTGGTACCATGTTACAAAGTGACCTTTCTAATTTTGAAACATGGTGTAAAGTAAATTCACTAAATCTTAATTATAGTAAATGTAACGTAATGTCCTTCAGTAGGCGAATTCCTTTTTTTAAAAATTATGTTATTAATAGCAAAGATCTTGATAGAATTGAGTCGGTCGTTGATTTAGGTATCCTCTTGGATCCAAAACTTAAATTTGACAGGCATATTGCTTCTATTGCCAACCGTGCATTTGGTGTCTTGGGTTTCATAAAACGCTGGTCGAAAGAATTCAACGATCCCTACATAACTAAAACTCTTTATACTTCACTCGTACGTCCTATTCTTGAATATGGGTCTTGTATATGGTCTCCCCAATACAAGATTCATCAAGACAGAATAGAATCTGTCCAAAAACAATTCTTGCTCTTTGCTCTAAGGGGCCTTAACTGGAACCCTAACATCCGGTTGCCTCCCTATCGTAGTAGACTTTTACTTATCAATCTTTCCTCTCTGTCTGATCGTAGAACCATGCTTGGTGTAATATTTATGCACAAACTTATAAATGGTGAAATTGATTCGTCTGAATTAATTAGCCAAATTAGTTTTGCTGTTCCGATCAGACCCACTAGAAACTTTCAACCACTGTCACTTCAAATCTGTACTACTAACTATTCTATTCATAACCCGTTTCGAGTTTTATGTTCTTCATATAATAACCTTTATCGTATGGTATGTAATTCTTCAACTACCACTACTCTAAAATCTTCACTTCTCAGTCATCTTTCTAGTTTATAGATTATTTTAATTAGTTTATGCTTAGTAACTAGTATTTGTATTTGTTTAATGTTTATTGTTCGCGACTTTCGTCGTTGTATTTATATTAATAAATTACGGTTCGCGCGTTAACAAGCCCGTGCTTGGTGTCGTATGGGCCACTTGAAAGTACTGCGTTTAGTACTACTTCAACGTCCAAA
>JAWNPS010000136.1:287500-307140 GCA_035047385.1 Drosophila tripunctata | reverse complement strand
ATAAATAGAATTGTTTTGCTAGATAACTCTATTCGACTTGAGTACTTTAAGTGTAATTGAAATGTTAAATTGAAATTGCCAACTGCTGGAATTATATAGTTTTCTTAATGAACAATTAATTCTAAGCTATAAACTTTGAAATTTTACTTAAATAGATTTTTTTAGTAAATTACTTTTGCTTCTTTTGTAAGTTAACTTATTTTCACTATAACAAAAGAGTTATCATCTTCTTACATTGTGTGTCTTGGAATAATTCTCGTGTCAACATTGATTTATTTAAACAATTTGAGTTTTGGGGCCATAATCATAGCTGTCTGCTTATTGCATGAAGCCCTACGATTCCAACAATCTGTCCAAGTCCCAGCTCATATGTGTTTATTTTGAGCGGCACGCGTGGCAAGTGCAGCTACTGCGCGCAAATGTTGCATAGAAATGCCAAGCTGTGGCACGTAGTCGCCTCGGGCCACAGAAAGATACAAGTACGCCATAGACGTAGCAAAATCATCTTCGAGGCCAAAGGGTTGTGCACTTGTTGTCGTCATCATCATCATCATCATCTTGATGTGGAGCAGGAACAGCTCACAGTATAAATAACATTAGGTTGCGAGTCATTTTGAGGGATGAGAGGGACTTGCAACGACAACATTGTTTTGCTGCTTGTTGTTTGCCTGACTGACGGTGATGATGACGTTCATTATGTTGCATGTTGGAAAAAGCAAGTCCACGACCCTCGGCAGCTGCTTAAGGGTCTGCACTGCTACACTCTCTAGCTGATTGACTGGCAAACATTGAAAGCTGCCAGATGATTGATGCGTTCCAATGCTGCATTTCCTGCATTGATTTGCTTGCAATACTCAATACTCGATGCTCGATGCTCGATACTCGAATGAGGTAGATTATGCAAATGTTTCGACAATTTGCGACCTTAAAATGCCACAATTCTGGGGCGTCAGTTCATATTTTATTCAACAGCTTACCATATTTTAGTGACATCTTAGGACGCAAAATTTTTGATTGTTTACTTTTCCACCCTCCTCACCCTCTTCACCGCACCATTCGTCGGGTCTACTCACCTACTCCACCACCTCCATCTGCAGTTCGGTCTTAGTTCGGATTCAGCTGCTGACGCTTGTTGAAAAATTGCGTTTTAATTAAAAACATTCAAGTGCACTTAAGTGTACGTTTGCCGGCAACGTCAACAATCAAAGCCAGCACAGCAAGTGCACACCTACAACACACAAAAAAAGGCAGCAACAGACACAACAACAAAACATTAACAATCTGAACAATAACAAGAAGATGAAGAAGGAGAAGAGGAAGAAGAAGGAGAAGGAGAACAACAACAACAATTAAGACAACAATACTCCAATGTAGAGAGAGGCACATCAGCAACAATCTGCACACAACTAAAATAAAATAAAAATGAAAATAAAAATAAATGATTTCAATTCAGAAAAAGTTAAAAACGTTGTTTGTATACGCTTTAAAGTTTAATTGAAATTGTTTAGCGATTAGTTTTGTTTAAATTTGTAAACTTTTTTGATAGTTGAAGTCTTAGAAATACAAGATTTTTATTTTTGTTTAACAGAAAAGTGTAAAAATTTGTAGTTAAGAATAAATTTAACTTACATCTTTTAAACTCTTTTTATGCTCTTTGAAAGATATTTTTGGCTTGTGAAATGCATGTAACAGAACGAAGATGGAGGAACTGCATCTCTAACTCACGTATTTCTTAACGTATAGTTTTGTGACTTTACAATCGTTTAAAGACAAACAATTAAAAACTGTCCTGAAAATCGCATCAAGATCGAATTATAATCAAGAAAGTTATCATGTATCGAAAAATCTAAATTTTAAGCAGGGGAGCAGCACTGAGTTTAGCTGCAGCGCAGCCGTCACACAAGCAGCGTAAACGACAAACTGCAAGTGCAAGCGAGACAAACATACAAACACGTGTGCATATTAAGTTCTTCCAAAGTGTTACATGAATCGAGTGTTTAAATCAAAATTTCAATCGAGGTAAGGGTATTCAGAGTTTTTGGCATTGGAAGAGTTCAGTTCAGCAAGCGCAGTGTTATTTAATCTGCGAATTTCTTAAACACCAGGGGTATTTCCATTGGTTTCCGAGGCACTTGTGTCTTTATGCCGCTCACACATACCGTTGCACTGTTCCCAATCCCAAGCTGCATCGGCAGAGGGATTGCAGCATAAATAGTAACTGTAAATGTATCTGTATATGTATCTGCATCTCTCATTTCCCTTATTGCACTGAAGCCTGTCGCTGATAAGCTGAGCAAAGTCTAGGTATATATGTGTGTGTGTGTGTGTGTGTGTGTGTGAGTGCGCAGGAAACAGGATATGACATATTTAATGTGGAACAGATGCGCATATCTTTTGGCGCGTTCCTTTATGGTAATTTCTGAATTCATCTCTCTTTGCGAGTGTCTTTTTATACCCTCTGAGGGGTATATTGGGTTTGTGAAAAGTATGTAACAGGCAGAAGGAGGCGTTTCCGACCCCATAAAGTATATATATTCTTGATCAGCATCAACAGCCGAGTCGATATAGCCATGTCCGTCTGTCCGTCTGTCCGTCTGTCCGTCTGTCTGTCCGTATGAACGAAAGGATCTCAGAGATGGTAAGAGCTTCAAGTTCAAACTTGGTCAGTATCGACCACATATTTAGTCAGTCAATACAAGTTTGTTTCCTTTTTTTGATGCCACGCCCCATTCGCCCACAATAAGCGTAAAACCTGACATACCTCGAAAAAAATACATGTTTTTGGCTAATATCTCGGTAACTATACCACTTAGGGTCACCAATTTTGGCATGCAGGTTGCTATTTGCAATATAAAGACAATGCCATCAAAATTTGTTGGATGCCACGCCTCCTTCGCCCACCAAACTTTGTAACTTTGCAAGCGGCTGGCTCACTTATTTCCTAACGTATAGTTTAGTAACTTAGTATTTAGTTGCAGACAAATAATATCAAACGATTGTGAAAATTTCATTAAAATCGGACTATAATTAAAAAAGTTTGTCATACTAACTTATATTTTTATCGCAATAGCAGTGCACTGCTTTCGTTTACGCTGCAGTGTTGACAAGCAGTGCACAAGCAGTGCTTGTGTATTTAAAACTCAATTAGTGCACTGCTTGTGTGTATAAAATTTAAGCAGTGCACTGCTTGTAAGCAGTCCAAAATGAACTCATAATTGGAAACGAAGCTCAGAGGGTATTACACGGTCGGCATGCCCGACTGACATTTTCTTTCTTGTTTTCAGCTGCTGAAAGCGTAATTATGAAATTCGCACAATTGATAAAAAAAAAATGGAAAAGCAAATAAAAAGAAAATCTGCATTTTCCATAAGTAATTCGCTCATGAAATGCAAAATTAGCAAATTATAAACGCAACTGCTGTAATATCAAAATGGTTAATGAAATGCAAATGCATAAAGTGATAACTCATTATAGATTATTCACCTAATAATGGTATGCAATGAGAGTTACGAAAAAAGTGAGTGGCAAATGAATGATTAAAGTGAACTCTAAGCTGTTCTTAAATATTTTAGTAATTTATGTAGATTATATAAACTTTTATTTACACGAAATACAGTAGTAACAACTTGTAATTATGAACTGATAAACCATTTATTTGTGTATAATTCCATTTAAATTACAGCTTTTAAGGACTCTACGCGCTGTTCCAAGTACTGGTCATACTTTTACATTTTATAATGTGATAGGACTAGAGAGAGATCCTGGCGAAAAGACTGACAACGAACGCAGCGACGCGTAGGCGAAACGAAATGTGATGCAAGTTTTTGCCCATTGCTTTTTGGTGTTTTCGTCTTTTTATTTTTTTCGTCTGTTTGTTCAGTTTTCTGTTTTATGAGTGAGCGTAAATGCATAAAACTGAGAGATGACCCCAAAGTGGGGTGTAGTGGTTCAAACCGTGGGACCAGTGGTTGGCCACGTGCACTGAAAAACTGTGGAAACTTGTTTCATCTGACGTTGTTGGCAAAAAACTTTTAAGCTGAACCGCAACGGCATTAACAACACTTAAAATGCCTGCAGCGTTTTCCTTTAATACAAGTGGACAGTCCTTCGTGTTTTGCCATCTTTATCCCTTTTTTTTTCTCTCTGTGTATATATTTGTTTTCTGTTCTCTTTTTTTCCAAGGCAACTTCTATAAAACACTCGGCCGCCCACTTGAAGCGTCCTTTCCCAAACTTTGTCAAGGGTTTTCCCGCTCTCTCTAAACTCATTTTGATTTAGTCGACGTTTAGTTTCTTTTCTACTCAGATTTTATTTATATAACAAGCATACGCACACATATGTACTCCCCAAACACACTCTCAGCCACAGTTTTAGTTTCTTTTTTTTTTTTTTTTTTGCGCCCAGAAACTTGGGGAGGCGACAAGTGTAAATGAGTGTCATTTATTTTGCGCTTTGCATTCGTTTTCAGTTGTAACTCAAACTCCAAGTTCACAAAAAATGTAATAGAGCTTCGGTTGGGAAACGTGACTGGTGACCGTTCCCTGAAATCTTTATTTAACAGTTGTTATGTAACAATAGTTTGCTATTCTATTTACATTTCAAGCAGCAAGAATTCCGTATAAATACCAACATCTTAGCATCGAATCCTAGAATCCTTCAAACACAAATTCTGAAGAAACTTTCGGTAGTAAAAACACTTAAAACCAATGTATTTTCAGAATTGTACTCTATGCAAAGCATTGCTAAAAAAAAAGCTAAAATCTCAGCATAAAAAGCTAGTAAATATTAAGCGAAACTTATTTATTCAACAATGTTTAGAAGTTTCATACAACAACCTTTAAGAGATGAAATGCGTTTGGGCCAAAGCGTTTTAAGGCTTTTTTCTTGGCCAATTTATTTGGCTAATTTATTTGCAGTTTGCGCAGAGTTCTTCGAAATACTTGAGCTGCAGCCAGAAACTTGGACAAGTGGTTAGTCGAGATGCTCTGGGTTCTTGACCGAAAAAAAATCCACGTTTTATTAGACAGCTTAAATACGACTTACGGCATTCATAAAGACAAGTCTAAGTCCTGCTATAATTACCACCAAATTAGTTTGCTTTGCGTGCTGCATTTGAATGAAATCATTTGGCTGCATTTGGATTTTCTTTTTCTTGTCAGTTTTCATTTTTTTTTCTTCTCCAGTGTTTTTTCTATATTTTTTTCCAACAAATTTTCTTTTTGAAAGTTGGTCATTGCTTTGCTTAATTAAAGTTGGTTTTTTTCCATTTCAATTGCCGCTTGGTTATCGTGAAGCTTTGGAGTCTGCTGCAGAATTGCTCACACAGTTTTGTGCGGCTTCCTTTTAGATCCTGTGACAACCCCCCCCCCCCCCCCCCCCCCCCCCCCCAAAAAAAAAAAAAAAAAAAAAAAAAAAAAAAATATTTTTTTTTTTTTTTTCCTTTTATCATTTTACTTTAGTTTGTAATTTCTACTGTATTCTTTGGCTCCCACTTTCACTTTTAACTTGATTTTAACATTGCTTTGCACGTTTCCTTATCTCTGAGCTGGGGCGTGGCAGTTGCATGTAAAAATTATGCGCTACGAAATGCAATTATGTAAATGCCTGCAGCGCAGAAATCGAAGTTAATTAGGTCGTAACTGTGGTGCAAATTGTACAATCCCCTCGGGTTTCTGCTGCCTGGACCAACTACATAGCTTTACTGAATTGAACAAATTGCTTGGCAAGGAATTAGTGAAGCAAGAAATTGAAAGGGTCATAAAAATGTCAGCTCTATATTAAATGAGCCAACCCAATGTTGAACATGAAAAATGCCAAGCGGCTTAGGCAAAAGCTTCTCAGCAAAAAAAGAAAATAATGAAAAAAAGGTCACAACGATGTCCTTATGTGAATTTATTGATGCGACCTTCATTCTTGTGCTCTAGTTCATTTAAAACTAATTCCAATTCAAATCCTTGGGTTGAAGTTTACTCTCAGTCAAAGCATGAGGCATTGCTGAAAGCAGTAGTAACAAAATTATATTAGAATTGTTAGCCAAATATTCAAATTGTCTCAGGCAATGTTTGCAAGAGAAGTGTAAATCAAAAAGAAACTTTGTGGTAAATACCACAACTAAAAGCAGATCGACTGAAGGCAATCCTGTACTGTACAAACCTGTCTCTGTGTCTGAAATAAAAGTTATTAACATGCATTTAAATTTCAGACAGCACAATGTAGACTTCATCAATTATTACAAAAAATAGAAAGTACCAAAAATAGCTTGCAAAATATCAGTGAAATAATATTGAATAAATTTTATAAAAATATTAAAATGAAATTTATTGTATGTACATACATTGGGTGTGCTTTCAAAAAATTATTAATATTTAATATGTATCGGTGGTCTAGCTGCAGGCAAAATAAATTGTTAAATGGCAAACTGCAAGAATTTTTCAATTATTTGGCAATGATTAATTGAATTCGACTATAAATTTGCACATGCTAAATTTACAAACGTAATTGCCTGCAATTTGGGTCTGGCGCTCTGCTAATGGATTGTATCTAACAAAAAGGTTAGGTATATATACATATATAAATTGGGAAAGTAAGAAAATGCGATTCAACTCGTTCGATTTCCAAGTGCTTCGCTTTTAATTAACGGGCAAATAACGCACAATTTATTGACGCATTTTGATGATGGTAGTAAATTAGCTACTCGAATGATTCTCAAAGTGTCAGGGAGCAAATCCATTTACAGAGCAGTCGCGCGAAAAGTGAAAACCCAACAAGCTAAACTTGTAGCATGTCAGCCTCTCAACCAGAGGTCCAAGGCCAAGCTATTTTTTGTGTGCCCTGGCGTACGTGGCGTATGAGCAGCAAAGCATGGCGTGACTGACGTGCGGCTCAAGCGCACATATCCCAAAGCGTGTGAAGTGCAAAAATTGGTGCAGAAAGGTTGTCGGGACGTTTGTTTAGCAGACGGCAATCACCTTTAAACGCTTTTACCCATGCCCGAGTGGCTCTGAAGTGGCAGTCAGACACAATGAAGAAGTCAAACAAGTCACTTAGTTGCTTATGTGTGTGGCTGCTGCTGCTGCTGCTGCTTCAAGGGATGCAAAAATTTGCTAAGAAAAAAGTTTTTGTTACCTGTGTGAGTTTTTGGGGCAGGCGATAGAGTTGCCAGTGCCGGTTTATATATGCTACATTTTGGACAAAAGCCAAGCTGATTTAAGACTTTAACTTTGGCCGTTGCACTCTCGGTGTGTGCACTTAAAGATTTGTGGCAGGAAGTAGCCGATAAGCAGCTTTAACAGACTGTTCTCACCATTTACTGCAACTTTAAATCAGTTCCGGTTTTAAGGGATAACAGGAAGCTTAAAATCAAAAGAATCAAAAGATTGTTCAGCCAAAAAATAGATAAAAATAAATTCATAGAATTCAATATTTATTTTATTAATGAGAGTGAATACTGGCTGAGTTTCCCAATAAGATAAATCCATATATATACTATATAGTATATATAGACACGATGCTAAGAGAGCAGCAAAGAGACGACAAGTATTAAAAGGGGGACAACAGCAGCGTCAACTCGCGTGCGCGCCAAGTGCAAAAGGAACGAAGGGTCAGACCCCAAAAGCAAAACCAAAATAAAAACGAAAAACGAAAATAGTAAATGTAAATAGCAAAAACGAGAAAATACAAGAAGTTTCTGTGAAATTACCTATATAGTATCGCTTATGGAACACAACGGAACGGAAGTTTTTTATGCAATCAACTTGTGTGCGGGCTAAAAATAATCAAACAAATTCCGATTTATTTATTTGTGCAAATTATGCCAAAGTGACAAAGATAAATATTTAATCGTTGCCAAATGTCTAATCCCATGGGCTAAACAGAGATGAGCTGCTTGGCGATCAAAGCAAATGGAAAATATATTCACCGATTTCAGATCAAAGTGCCTCAGAAAACATAATAAGCAAATTCGTTGCGCAAATTGGTAAATGCAAATTGCCAGAAATTGATAATGCGTATAATTATTGAGAAATGCAATATACAACAAAAATATATGAGAAAAATCTCTGTTTATTGCAAATATTTACAAATTGCCAATAGCTTTGAGGACTGCAATTGCAAACTTTGAACTGTTTAATTGACATCTGCATTAATTAATGCATTATTTTATGGATTGTTGAACAAAAAAAGCAAAATATTTAAAAACACTTTGTGAAATTTCTGTGAAATTGTGTGAAATATTCTTTGACTTTTTCCCATTGGCATAAATCTGTTGAATGTTTTCCACTTTATTTTCATGATATTGTGATGCGGATAAATATTATATACACACGGGAGATAATATGGCTGAAAGTTTCATCAATAAACTGACGTCAAGCACTTTAAAGCACTCACAGAATGAGAATTGAAATATAAGCAAAACAAATATGCAATATATAGACATATTTTAAGACAGTTTCAAGCCAAATGGACTTTAAAGTGTAGAAAAAAGAATTAAATTTGTTAATTAGAAAAGACGGTCAAATATCGTAGTAAAATTTGCTTCACTTAATTTGCATGATAATGGGCCAGATTTATGCATTTTGTTACTTGGCGGCCGCCCACTTTTTTTTGGTTTGCCCCACTTGGGGGCAGCTGCATGTTGTATGCAACTGTAATGTAGAACCCAAAAATAAATTGCAAATTCGAAATAGTTTCTGCGCATCTTTGGGGTTTGTTGAACTTGCAAGTAGTATACGAATCGCAGATATGTTTTAATTTCTCAATTCTCATTTCGAAAATTTTGAATTCTTATCCCCTCTCACATATGTAGTTCGCGTGGCAGCTAAAATTAGTTGTAGATAATTTGTTGTTATTATTCAGTATTCAGCATTAAAGCTTGTTGCTGTTTCTAGTTCTAGATTTGTTTACGTACATATCTGCTTGTGTTTCGTTTTCCCTCTCGAGTCGTCTCGCCTCGCTGAGTTGCGTGTCAAATGTGACAGCTTTCAATGCATCGTCGTTTCTATGCTAATTATGCAAATTTCTTCTCCCCGTCCTCTCTCTGGCAATTCGTGATATAATAATATGGTATAGGACAAAAGGAGAAGAAGGAGATACTTTGGCCTCTTTAACATCATTTACATTGCAAATGCAGCTGAAATTTCTCCGGTTGTGCTGACGGCGCAATATATATACATACCTATATACACTTTATATATGTGTGTATATGTCTGTGTATGTGTGTGACAACTGTGAGTTCCGTGATTTTGGCTCTATTTTTTTTGGTTCTTGCATTTCTCATTTATTCATGAGTGCAACTGCGTGTCATTTATACAGCATATTGTGACAATCACAAACACATTTAAATTAAATTTCTGTTTATTTCTTTAATAACAGCTGGTCGTTATGTGTATTTACTAATATTTTTTAGCCAGCGTTCAGTCATGGAGGGAACTTCAAAAAACATAGTTATTTTAGCTAAGAGAAACATGTTCATGAAATTCCAATACAGTGGAATAATTTGTTTATTAAATGGAAAACACTTTGTCAACAGTTGTTGAATTGCCAATATTTTTTGACAATTGTACGCGGGTACTATTTACCAAGAATGAATACAACTTGGATTTCAACAACAACGTTTACTTTGGCTAGATTGGCTTCACAATATGCGGCTGTGGCTTTTAATAATTAGCTTCGCCAGATCAACAACTAAAATTATGTACAATGCAAAAACGCGGGAAAAATATGCTAGTGTATATGTATGTGTATGCAATCACAGCTGGAACCAGTTCACGACAAGCCGCTCATCTAGTTCAGTACACGACAAGCCTGCTCATCTAGTTCATGCTGTGCCGATAGTTATATCGATAAACGGATTAGGCTGCTGCTTAATCCGACATACTCCCCCCGTTGGAAGCCTGTCTTTCAACAGAGTCCTTTAGCGGCAACAGACACAGCTTGTTCACTGCTCTTCTGATGACACCAGATGCTGTGTTCAGATCAGCCACACGGGCGACTCCATCCTTGCCAGGGACCAGATGCAACACCCTGCCAAGCGGCCAGCGCATGGGAGGCAGGTTTTCGTCCTTCACGAGTACCATGTCATTAATGCACAAAGATTGCGTTGGAGAACGCCACTTAGTTTGCGGCTGCAGAAGAGTCAAGTATTCTTCACGCCACCGTGCCCAGAACACCTGTTGCAGCTGCGACACACGCTGCCATCCATCTAGTCGGTTGTAGTTCAGCTTGGTCAGATCAGGCTCGATGATACAACTTGGGGGACCACCGAACAGTAAATGCGCAGGAGTCAGGACATCTAGATCTGCTGGGTTCTCTGAAAGTGCAAGTAATGGGCGAGAATTAACAACTGCACAGATTTGGCAGACGAGGGTGCGCAGTTCATTAAAGTGCAACACCGAGCGGCAAACAGAGCGATAAAAATGGTGCTTCGTCAACTTCACAGCCGCCTCCCATAATCCACCAAAGAGCGGAGAGCGAGGAGGAATGAACTTCCAATCGATGTCATCGGCGAGGCAAAACTGCTGCACTGCCTTCAGGTGGGAATCGCTTAGCATCAACGTTTTTAGCTCAAGTAACTCGTTCTTGGCCCCAAAAAAACTCGTTGCATTGTCGGACCACATCTGACTGGGGTTCCCGCGAGTAGCAATAAAACGTTTTAACGCGCTCAGAAACGCCGCCGTCGATAGATCCTTAACCAGCTCCAGGTGCACTGCCTTGCTTGTGAAGCAGATAAACACGCTGACATAGCATTTCAGGGGCGCTCGCGTTCGAACCTCCGACTTATAGAAAAATGGCCCACAATAGTCGACTCCAGTGACCGTAAACGCTCGAGCCGCTTCCAGACGCTCCTTTGGAAGACTTGCCATCATTGGTTCCACAAAGCTTGGCCTCGCTCGGAAGCACGTCACACATCCTCATATCGCCTTGGTTACCGTTCTTAATCCGCCAATTGGCCAATACTGAAGTCGAATCTTGGCCAGAAGTGCACGGGGTCCGATGTGAAGATTCCTTTGATGAACCTGCACGATGAGTGCTTGTGTGATTGCATGACGCTGAGGCAGAATAATGGGATGCTGGCCATCATAATCCAAAGACGAATTGCAAAGCCGCCCACCAACACGAAGCAGTCCACACTCATCCAAAAAGGGAGCCAAAGCAGCAATGGAGCTTGACTTTCTCACATTCCCGTGAGACCGGATCTCTTTCATGTCGTCCCAAACGTTCGTCATTTGCACAAGACGCAGAAGAATGCGAGTGCCATGATGAACATCTAAGACAGTTAATACAGGATTCCTTATTCGCTTGATAAATTTGTAGACATAGCCAAATGTGCGCTGCATGGATCCAAACGAATTTGAGTGCTTACATCCAAGAGTGAGGTCTGCATGTGGAGATGTCACGATGAGTGCGCTCTTCCTCAACTCAATTGTAGGCTTTTCGGGAATGCAAGACGCGGGCCAGCTTGGACGACCATCCACAAGATATGGCGGGCCATGGAACCAGAGATCGGATTGTGCCAACACTTCTGGAAGTGCGCCCCTAGAAAGGATGTCAGCTGGATTCCTATCGGTTGGAACATGATGCCATTGCATGCCAAGGGTCAACTCCTGTATTGCAGACACTCTGTTCGCAACGAAAACATTAAATTTGAAAGGCTCATCTCTAATCCAGGATAGAACTACTGAAGAATCGCAATAAAACTGGCTGAAGAAAATTCCGGTACGATTGATTTCATACATCAGACTTGCCAATAGTTTCACTCCACAAAGTTCCAACTTCGGAACGGACAACGTCTTCAAAGGCGCAACTCGCGACTTGGAGCACAGGAGTCTACTTGTGACAGTCTGACCTCTGGTGACCACATAGACGCAAGCACCATAAGCCTCCAAACTGGCATCGCAAAATCCATGAATCTCCACCTCAGCATCTGCGATGAGCACGACTCTGGGAAACGAGACGTGTGGAATGTTCTGGAAACTACTGCATAACTCCTTCCATGCCGTGTCACGTGCTACAGGCAAACTTTCATCCCAAGTCAGTTGATCCTTGCAGAGCTGCTGAAGAAAAATCTTTGCTTTAGTTATGACTGGGCCTAATAGTCCAAGCGGGTCATAAAATCGGGCAACAATAGACAGAACTGAGCGTCTCGACGGCTTCACTATAGAGTCTAAAACAGACAAAGAAAACAACAGCGTATCAACTGCAGGGTCCCATACAAGGCCAAGGGCTTTGGTGACATCGCTGCCATCGTCGAACTTCAAAAACTGTTCTCTGTTTTCAGCAGCTACTCCATCTAGGACCTTCTCGTGACTTGAACACCATTTGCGAAGCTTGAACTGGCCACGGGCCAAAATAGCGCAAGTCTGATCCATCTTTTGCCTGGCTTCTGCCACTGAGTTTGCTCCGGAGATAAAATCGTCAACATAGAACTCCTGTTGTAGGGCCTTTGAACCAATTGGATAAGCATCACGCTCATCAATGGCCAACTGGTGCATTGCGCGTACTGATTGAAATGATGCTGATTTGGTTCCATAAGTCACAGTATCCAATTTGAATACCTTTATGCCCTCCCTAGGCGAATCTCTCCACAGAATGCATTGATACAAGCTATCAGGCAAGGCAACTCGAACACAGCGGTACATCTTACAAATGTCAGCTGTTAGCGCTACAGGATATGTGCGAAAACGAATCAAAATATGAAGCAGCTTTGGCTGAATGATTGGGACTGCCATCAACACGTCGTTAAGAGAGTATCCTGAATCGGTCGACGCAGAGCCATCAAACACCACACGCAACTTTGTTGTGGTGCTGTCCTCCTTCAAGACGCAATGGTGAGGAAGAAAATACTTGCAGCAATCTATGGACTCAGGAGCAACTTGCGACATGTGGTTCAGATCCAGAAACTCCTTGATGAAAGCTGAATACTGCTCCTTTAGATGCGCATGACGGCCCAATTTACGTTCAATGCTGAGGAAACGACGATATGCCTGGTCATAGGAGTCACCTAGAAGCTCTGCACTGGGCTTCAAAGGCAACCGAACCATATATTCGCCAGACGGCAGACGAGAAAAGTTTTTTACAAAGTGCTGCTCGCATTCCAATTCTTCCTTGCTGGCCTTTACCATGGGCTCTTCCAAACTCTCAATTTCCCAAAAACGTCGAACCAAGTCATCCAACCTGAAGTCCAGCTGAGCAGCCTCGCTGATATGAGCGCTGCCAGTAGACAACAACGAAGTGCTACGATGCTTCTCAAAACCTCCAGTCACGACCCAGCCAAGGCGCGTCTTTTGAAGCAGCGGCAATCCGGGCAACAGCATGATTTGCCCAACAGATAGCAGCTCATAGAAAAGGCTCGCTCCAGTTAAAAGATCCACTCGCTGTGGCTTGTTGAACGCTGGATCAGCCAGTGTAATGTTGGAGGGAATCTTCCAATCCGACGTGTCGATTGCGAAGCTAGGCTGACTGTCGGTAATAGTTGGGGCCACAAGGGCGTCAAATGTGGCTGAATACTCTGACGTGGACGACTTCATCTCAATTTTTACAACTGATCCGTCAGTAGAAACGCTCGTGTCTCCGAGACCCGTGACGACGGCCGAAGATCTGGTTTTCTTTAAATGCAGCCTCTGTGCGAAACGAGAAGTTACCATGTGCAGCTGAGAACCAGAGTCCAGTAACGCTCTGCAGGGAACCAAAGAGCCAACGCTATTTCTCACCATGACCACCGCGGTGGCCAAAAGCACGACACCAGACTGAAGACCTTGGGCAGCAAGAGAGGTAGCAGAGTGAGCTGTAGTCGACGGGGGAATACTGGCGGCAGACGATGTGCTTGCTGGTCCTACTGCCTGAGAATCAGAAGAGGTAGCAAAATGCAACAGGCTGTGATGCTTTCCTCCACAGGTGCGACAATGACTGCTGCTACATGAACGAGTTTGATGCCCTTTCTTTAGGCAGTTGAAACATAGAGCCAGTTTTTTTACCTCCTTATGGCGCAGAGATGGAGACAAATTTGCAAATCTACTGCATGAATAGATTCCGTGGCCGCGTTCATCACAGAAACCACATCCACCTTGGCTAGTCTCGGCCACAAAGGCCTTTCTTGGGTTAGCATTTTGGTTAGACTTGCCCATATGAGAATTTGCTGACGTCGAATATTGTATGCTGTCCAGCTTCTGGCATCGCCTTTCCAGAAACTCAAAGAACTCATCAGCTGTCGGCACCTTGTCCGAGGAGCAAGCGTCATCCCACTTATTTCGGGCTTTCACGTCCAATTTCTGAAGGAGTGTTTGCACAATAAAACATCCTGAAATCTGCTCCGAATTGCCCAATGTCTTTAACGCGCGCATATGAGAGTTAACCTTGTCAGAGAATTGCCGAAGATGTGACGCCGACTCGTTGTCTACCCTCTTGAGCCCAAGAATCTCCTTTATGTGTGCCTGGAAAACAATACGTTTGTTACTAAAGCGTTTATTAAGAATATCGAGAGCCACACGATAATTGGCACCGATAAAATCCAACGATCTAACCGCATCCAACGCAGGGCCAGACAGACATGAGCGAAGATGCTGCAGCTTCTCAATGTTGGTCAATTCGGGATCCTTGTCAACGACAGACTCAAACATTGCGTAGAAATTGGCATAATCCGTATAGCTATCGGAGAATGTAGGCAGCTTGAGCTCGGGCAAACGCGATTTATTGGCCACTATCACGGTTTGATTAAGAGTGTCATCATAGCGCCCAAATGTCGAATGTGGCGGGGCACTTGACTGATGTTTTTGAATAATTACGCGCACACGAGCCTCGAGCTTAGCCATTAAATCGTCAAAGTCATCGCGCACTTTGCTGCCAATTTCGTCGAAGTCGAGTTCTTCTAACGAATTTTGCGCGCCGTTAAAGGTGGATTTAGTTTGCTCAATACGTAATAAATGCACTTCTAGCTCGACAGGGTCTAGATCATTAAGCTTGTTTGTTGATAAATCACTTTCGAGATTTTTAGCGCGTTCAAACAATGCAGACACTTTGCGTTTGAAAAAGGTCACCCTGTCTGCAATTCGCGCACTATCAACGTCTGTGTTTGCCATGATGGCGCTTGGCAACAATGTAACGGCGAAAGAAATGAAAGCAACGACAAAAGTCAGTAACCGCACAGCCGCTTATGTACAAGCGTATGTATATAAGAAGGCTGAGAATGACAACAACAACATCGAGCGAGAGTCTGATTGCGGTGCCTTTCCCAATATGACACACAATATGACACTATGAAATTGTTGCTTTGCAACACACACACGCACATATGTATGTATGATTATGCACTTGATTTGTTTTCAGCGAACACAGAACTTCACTGCACAATTGAATGTTATTTAGCCAATCTCGCTGGGGCCTCCAAATGTTGAATTGCCAATATTTTTTGACAATTGTACGCGGGTACTATTTACCAAGAATGAATACAACTTGGATTTCAACAACAACGTTTATTTTGGCTAGATTGGCTTCACAATATGCGGCTGTGGCTTTTAACAATTAGCTTCGCCAGATCAAATTTATTATTATGTACAATGCAAAAACGCGGGAAAAATATGCTAGTGTATATGTATGTGTATGTGTATGCAATCACAGCTGGAACCAGTTCACGACAAGCCGCTCATCTAGTTCAGTACACGACAAGCCTGCTCATCTAGTTCATGCTGTGCCGATAGTTATATCGATAAACGGATTAGGCTGCTGCTGAATCCGACAACAGTTTTGCTTAATCCAGTGCGAATCTAGTAAAAGAAAAATCAATTTACTTAACTTAAATTGTGCTCGGAAAAAGTCTGCCACATATAATGCCATTTCCTTACTGAAAATACTCTAAAAATTGTAGTTATTACATTTCTTTTGAAAAAAAAGTTAATGAGCTTACAGGATTTTGCCATAAAATAGCAAAAGTTTTAGCTAAAATGTTTTAAATCTGAAAGAATATAAATTGCTTGTTGCATTGCTGATTTTCCTAGCTATTTTTTGTTTTTAAAAGTCGATTGAAATTCCGCAAATGCTTCTGTCGTTTATTTTTACACTTGCCGTATTTATTTTTAATGCTTTGCGTTTATTTGCAATTTGCATTGCTGCTGCAGTATTTATTTGTGTATTTTGTATGCTCACTTAGTGAAAGTAAATTAAGTCGCAAAGCAGCTGATATCAATTTTTAAAGAGCGGCAGAAAGAGAGAGAGAGTGAGTGCACCAGAAATAGCGATGATTTTCCATTTATTTTTAAAGAACGTGCTATAAATATCCAACACGACAGCGATTCGACAGATACAAAAGAGAGAGACACACAGTAAAAAGCCAAGTAAACATTAGCCACTATCGACTCAATTAGCCTCTATATAAGGAGACAATTTATGAGGCTTTTTGGACATTTCTATTTTCACATCTTCCTAAGTACTCGAGCAGCCATCAACAGCATTTCATTCAAAAAAGGTCAATGTAATGTTCACAACCAATTTACCTTGAAATACACACACACACTATAAACTACTTAAGAAAATATGTAATAAATAAAAGAAAATATTTAAAAAAACATTTTCTTTTACATTTTCCCTTTTTTTTGTGTCTTTTTTTGGCACACATTTGTTATTTTTATAAGCTAGCAGTGGGAGGATTGAATATCTGAAATAAAGCAGGAAATGACGTTGGAAATAATAAATTTTTCTATCTTACTGTAGCTTAAACTTGAACTCAACACAAACTTAACTGAGTGAAGTACTTGATAACTTTTCTACACAGTTCATGAAGGTATACAGTGCTCTGTTTTTTATTATTTTTGGGCTATGAAATAGTTATGAACACAATGTGCTTTGATCTGTGAAGTGTTTCCAATTGCAGAGCAGACTTGTCCATTCATTTCTATCTGCGAACAATTCCAACTATTCGATTTGAATTACAATTACAGATTACAGGGCATCTTTAAGTCGAACCTTTTTGTTTAGCGAACTCTTTGTGTTATTATATTTTCTATTCAAAGTTTATTTCGCTCTACTTTTCTTTATATTTACTTGCTTTATTAAATTTGTTGTTGTGAAAATGCTTTCAGAGCGGTGTGTTTATTTTGATGTAGTAAAACACACACACTTCAAGCTCTGGTCCACATGTTACTCACATGTTTCTCAGTGTTGATTTGCTCATAAAAAGCGAACCATTTAAATGGCTTTTTACATTCCTTTTTTTCCGTTTTGAGTTATTTGCATTAGCTTGTCTTTTGTATATATATTTATTTATATTAGCCCAGATCGCTTAGTGTCAACATATCAAAGTTGGTGGGTGGTGGCTGTCCCCAAGGGAACTTGAGAGAACCTAATTGAATTTTTATTGGTATTTTTTATGATTAATCGTCATGGGAAATTTTCTATTTTTGGTATTTGTTTGTTCTATGGAAAATGTGAATCTGACACTTAAATTTTCAAATAGCATTCAAGTTTCATCTGGCATGTGTCAGAGCTTGAATGATGCGCGTTTGTTCATTGTATTTTTGTATACAAAGTCAATTTAATAGCATCTTGTCTATATAAAAACTCCCAGCACTTGAAATAAATACATTATTTGTACCGATTAGACAGTGTCTAATGTCTGAGAAAAGAGCTGCCACAAATTATTGACAGAAAAAACTGAAAATATCAAATTGGAAAAATGGATAACTTGAGTTATAAACATGGAAAGGGTGAAAAAAATATGTTCAAGGGAGTGCCACTCAATAGTCTTAATTGGAACACACTGAAAAAGCAAAATAAAATAAAAGATTAACAAATAAAACAACATGAATTTCAATTTAAATATTTATTTTGAGCATAAACTAATAATAATAAATCGGCCTGAGGCCTTTTGATATTGATAGTTCAGTGGAATTTTGCAAGTCCTTTATGCCTCTCGTTAAACAAAAAAGTTGGCATTCAAAAGCAAAAGAATGTAAATATTTGCAATAAAAGAGCAACAAAGAAGATTAAAAGTAATAACAAGAAAGAAAATGTCAGTCGGTCATGCCGACCGTGTAATACCCTCTGAGCTTCGTTTTCATTTATATGAGTTCAAATTGGAGTAGCTGCTGCAAGAACTTATCATGTACACATTTTGTATTTCTATCTCGCTCACACGTTTCTCGTTTTCGTTGCTTGACTTACTTGAAAGGAACGATTTGCGTTGTATGAAAAACTTTTTAAATTATGGTCCGATTTTGATGCAATTTTCACTATCGTTTGATATTATTTGTCTGCAGATATATACTAAGTTACAACACTATACGTTAAGAAATAAGTGAGCCCGCCGCTTGCAAAGTTTCAAGAAAGTTGTGCATTTTGTGGGCGAAGGAGGCGTGGCATCCAAAAATTTTTGATGGCATTATCTTTATATTGCATTTAGTAACCGGCATGCCAAAATTGGAGTCCCTAGGTGTTATATTAACTGAGATACTTGCCAAAAACATGTATTTTTCCCGAGGTATGTCTGGTTTTTCGCTTATTGTGGGCGAACGGGGCGTGGCATCGAAAAAAAAAAAGATTCTTGTATTGACTGACTAAATATGTGGTCGATACTGACCAAAACGGATATTGTAGCTCTTACCATCTCTGAGATCTGTTTGTTCATACGGACAGACGGACAGACGCACAGACGGACAGACGGACAGACGGACAGACGGACATGGCTATGTCGACTCGGCTGTTGATGCTGATCAAGAATATATATACTTTATGGGGTCGGAAACGCCTCCTTCTGCCTGTTACATACTTCTGACAAACCCATTATACCCCTCAGAGGGTATAAAAAAGTATATATACATATATATATTTTAGTTTATGTGTATTTTTTAGCGTTTACTTGAACTAACGTTTTTTTTTCTGCAATCAGAGAGCAAACACACCACAGAAGCTGAGCCGAAAACATGCGGAAAATCTCCAAATAAATAAAGAAAAATAACTTTTTCAGAGCTTTGGTGAAAGAACCATGTAAGTTCTGTGCTGGAGAATGTAGTGATCGGGGCAAAGTGTGGAACGCAATTAACAACAAAGAACAAAAACCGACAAAAACCGACAAAAGACAAATACGAAAGGCAAATGTAATGTGAAAATATGCAGAGGGAAAAGCTTGCCTGCAACTAAAATTAAAACTGAGATTGAGATTGAAATTGAAACCAACAAGAAGAAGGAAATACACAAGAAGAAAAGTGGGAGAGAGAGAGAGAGAAAGACTGAGTGAGAAAGTTAGAGGGAGCGAAATAAAGACAACGTCAACGTAAGCAGGCGCCATGAAGTTTCGTTTGGAAACATTTTTTTTATTTTTGTTGACAGTTGGCGGCAATCAGAAGCAATTAAGCACTGATTGTTGCCACGGGCTGGCTACTTGGGGTATGCCAGCTACAGCTGCAACTGCCACAGCGACAGCGGCAGCAAAGCAAAAATCAATCGGAGCAACGTTAGTAGCAGCGGACAGCAACGAGCAGATTCACATCGGAAATAACCTGGAAAATGCATTGAAATTGCGTGAGACCGCAAGGCAAACGATGGCTGAATCCCTACCGCTTATAGGAGACATAACAACAACAATTCGATCACATACTCAGCCGGATGCCACCGCACTGACAGCAAACAACAACAACAACAACTACAAGTCATTCCCC
>JAWNPS010000136.1:0-285000 GCA_035047385.1 Drosophila tripunctata | reverse complement strand
TATGCAAACATATGATCCAACAATTGTCAATAAATTTTTTTGGAAAAAGTTATGATTTCATTAATAAACTTCGGGGATTTAGAGCTCAAAAAAATACACATTGTATCAAAAAATTTATTGAGGAAGAAAAATCGTTTATGAGAAAAAACAAATCAAAGGGCACCTCTACCCCTATACAAGTTGAAGAAAATGGACTCTTGCAGTTGAATAATGCAAAGAGTAACTATATATATTGGGATAATCCAAATGAGCTAGTTAAGCGCCTGAAACTTTTAATTTCATCACAATCAGCCGGATATAATAATCATAATAATGAAATTATTTCTGTAGAAGAGTTAAGGGAAGGGAAGAGTTAAGGGAAGCCAATATTATATATTAAGAAAAGACATTTTAATAAAGAAATTAAATATAATGTATATTCAACATTAAATTGTTGAAATTATTTCATCATCCTTCAATGAGTACAGTCGCTATAATAGTTAATGATATAAATTATGAGTGATCCTTGTGGAAGTATAATTTGGAAAAAACTTGCTAAAATAACTCGATTCTTGTTTCTTAAAAACTATACTACAACTAAAATTTTAATCAAGAGTGAAATCATGCTTTTCAAAACTACAACATATGAATGTTAATACCAATCATGGATAAATTTGCACGATCTTCTAACTCTGCTAGGGGATATTCCTATAAAAGTAAACTAACTGATGTTTTATTATACATAAAGTATTTTGAAAATTCAATAAAAGAGTTGCGATCGAATTTTGAACAACGCATAGAACGTGAAAGAAATTTATTTGAGAAGATACTTAATGTCTTAACAAGTAGATATAAAAATCTATTAGCAAAACAAGAAGTTCTCTGTAGAACAATTTAAGAACATAAATGATGATTTTGAGACAATCATTGATAGATTTTCAAAATTTGCTTGGACTGTCGCCATAAAAAATAAGAGTAGAAAAGAAGTAACAGCTGCAATTGGAGGAGTTTTCAAACTGGGCCGTATACCGGAAAACTTACAGACTGATGAGGGGAAAGAGTTTTTCAGTAAGCAATTTCAAAGCCTGATGAAATTAGAAGAAATTAACCATGAAACAAAAAATTTTTTATTACAAATATTACATGGAAAATTCCACATATTCAATTAAGCGATAGTGCTAAACTGAAACAGTTAAATTTGATAAATCACGGCAAACCTTTGAGCATTCCATTTCGTAGTTGTTATATGAACCCATTGTTAGTAGATGGTTCCAATCATATTTGGAACGATAAACTAGCAGCATCTACAGAACGATATGCTATTATTGCATTTGAAGAGAATGATAAAATTATTCATTCTAAATTAAGAAATTTGAAAATATTTTTAAGCTCAGAATCCTTTCTATATATGGAAATATGAACCTGAAATTTACTGATGGACGCATTGCAACTCTTTATAGCAATTTGCAAGATAGCTATTATATTAAAGGGAGTTCAGAGACACTTCTCTCAATCCCACAATTTAAGGATGATGTACCATTTGTTGTTGTAGACCTTTCATATCAAAATGAAATGGTTAATACTCGAGGGCTACTAAAGTGTTTTGCCCACTTATTCATGATCGCTTAGTCGAGTACACACCGTTGACGGTGATAGTTGGAAAAGTTTTATAAGCAGAAGAATATATTAAAAAAAAAAAAAAAATTAAAATTATATTACTTTATTTTTTAATGTTTATTAAATCAACGATCTGTAAGTAAGCCAATAATTTTTCTTAGAGACCCTACATAGCTAACACAGAAACCTCTTTACGTGAGAAAAAGAAAATATTCTCTTTCACAAAGAAAACTCAGTGAGAGTTGTTGACTCACACCACCGATCCAAACCACCTTTTTCACTCTCTAATTTTTTCCCTATGAAAATTTCACTCTCTCATTTTTTCCCTCTACCGATATTTTTCCATCTCTCTTTTTTTCACTCTCTCATTTTTTCCCTCTACCAATATTTTTTCCTCTCATTTTTTCCCGTATCTAGCATTGACACACACCACCGATCCAAGCTACCTTTTTCCATTTCTCTCTCTCGCTCTCTCTACTACTAACAAAATTCAACAAGATCGGTTTGCCGTGTTTTATCAAATTTAACTGTTTCAGTTTAGCACTATCGCTTAGTTGAATATGAGGAATTTTCCATGTAATATTTGTAAAAATAAGTTTTTGTTTCACTTCTTCTGTTGCCTTATATAATGATCTGTTAAAATTTTTATTCCTAATCAAAATCAACTCATGCTTGCAATTAACAAAAATTTTTTTAAAGTCTTCAGCGAAACCCAATACATTTTTTAAAGGCAAAGAAAAGTTTAAATATTCAGCATCCATTTGTCTATTAGGAAACCATCTAGCATTTGCAAACATATCACTTTCTCCTTTATTCAATGACACTAAATTTTTCAATGTTGTAGTAGTACCAACATAGCGAGTGCGATCAATTTCAATGCCATTGATTTCATAACGTATTTCCTCAAAAAGATGCGAAACGCAATTGTTTAGTAGTTTACCTGCTACTGCTTTAATAGGGGTAATATCAGATATGAATCCCTCAACATTAATATAACTCTCGCAAGGTAGTACATATAGATCCTGATTTTGAATAGATATCCTAACCTCATATGTTGTTATTAAATGAATGTTAAGATGATGAATAAGTATGATATTCTTTCTTTGTAATGTTTTCAAAACAATATGGTGTTTCTTCAATATTTATTACTTCCATTTTAAATATTCTTCACTTTTAGAACAATAGACTTTAGAAATAGATTATTTTGTATTGTTTGCTTAGTGGTAATACAGCGTGTTGACTCTTTAACTGAGAATGATTGACTGATACTGCTTTTATCAGTATTGCCTCTTTTATTAAAAATAATCATATTTATTTAGGTTTCAAGTGCAAGCGTATTGTAATTTCTTCACCACGAAAATCGATCAAGTCTCCGTTTTGATCAAGTACTCGAATGGTTAGAGAACCTATTTCTCTAGTGTTCACTGGTAAATAGATAAGGTTTTTAGGGACTTCAATCAATTTATATCCTGGTGCGACATTAACAGCAAATTCATGTAATGTATGTGCTGGTGTGTTATTCATATATGATAATTTTACAATACTACATTCGATTCTCACATCATTTACTTTAGTAATTTTTACAGGTAACTCAGAAATATGTGTTTTATTTTTTCGATAAATTGCAGATTTAAAACCAAAAAGTGAACCAATATTATTTTCTTTTTCAAAGTGTATATCATGTTTTTTAAAAAAAATTGATGTCTGAAGCGTATTATTGTTTGCTTCAATTATCAAATCCTCAATGTCATTTCCCTTTCTTGTGAATTCTGCGCTTATTATGTTAATTATGTCTGTAAATTCATATGCTCCAGTTGGAATTGAAATCACTTTGTTATCATAATAAAATCGATTATTACTGGCATTTACGTTTGCAATAGAGTTGTATGAATGAAAATTCACTAAAGCACATTCATATTCCTCAGATAATACAATAGGAGGGAATTAATATGCAGTTAATTTCGATGAATTTCCGCTAACCGCAACGATAGTGACATTTTGATGGTACTAGATGAACTGATTACAATATTATGGTTGCAGTTTCTTTTATTTGAACTTATAAAATATCATCCTTATCGATCCGACTATTGTGATCACTCGAAAAACTTAGCCACTTTACTAATACTTTACTCCGTTTTCTTTTTATAATTTGCTCTACTAGATAGCAGTTTGTGTAGTTTGTTTTTCTCAATTCCTCTCCATAAAAAGAACCTTTAGTTTCACATCCTTGATAGTCTTCTAATAAATATGTTCTTGGGTGTGTGTTTTGTACTAGTCTGATTCTAAATATTTCGGTAGTCCAGTTGGGTGTATAGCCTTTCTCAAACACATGCTTATATTTACTTATGCGTACATTGTCACCGATCTTGAACTTGGGATTTTAAATATCTGTTTTTAAGCATTATTATAAATTGTCTTTAGAAGACTGTTCTTATTTGCCTTGTTAACTTGAATAGGTTTCATTTTGATCGTTCTATGAATTGTATTATTGTATTTGTCAACCAACTCCCTATATAATTCGATCCACTTGTAAGAACCATTAATGCTAAACTCCTTCCACATCATGTTTTAAAAGTTCGATTAAAACGCTCAACAATTGACGCCTTCAATACACTATACGTTGAATAATGGTAAATTCCTTCTAATTTCATCAGGCTTTGAAATTGCGAATTGAAAAACTCTTTCCCATCATCAGTCTGTAAGTTTTTCGGTATACGGCCCAGTTTGAAAACTCCTCCAATTGCAGCTGTTACTTCTTTTCCACTCTTATTTTTTATGGCGACAGCCCAAGCAAATTTTGAAAATGTATCAATGATTGTGAGTAAAAATTTATATCCATTATTTGATTGAGAGTGGTTCCCCATTTCAACCAAATCAGCTTGCCATAGATCATCTACACCTTTCATAACAACATGACGCCGTCTAAAGTTTTTACGCACTTGTTGATGTATCTCGTTAACAATATCCCGCTTACTCATTGTTTTGAATATTTTTTTTAAATTTTACATATTTTTTTTCATAATTTTTTTTATCCTACGGAGTCTTCTATCAAAATCATCATTTGTCTTTTTAAATTGTTCTATAACACTTTTCCATTCATTTTCAAAATGTTGTTTTAAGAGAACTTCTTGTTTTGCCAATAGATTTTCATATTTACTTGTTAAAACAGTAAGCATGTTCTCAAAAACATTTCTTTCACGTTCTTTACGTTGTTCAATATTCGTTCGCAACTCTTTTATTGAATTTTCAAAATACTTTATAATAAAAACATCAGTTTGATTACTTTTATAGGAAGATCCCCTAGCAGAGTTAGAAGATCGTGCAAATTTATACATGATTAGTATTAACATTCATATGTTGTAGTTCTGAAACGTATGATTCTATTCTTGATTAAAATTTTAGTTGTAGTATTCTTTTTAATAAACAAGAATCAAGTTATTTTAACAAGTTTTTTCCAAATTATGTTTCCACAAGGATCACTCATAATTTATATCATTAACTATTATAGCGACTGTACTCATTGAAGGATGGTGAAAGAATAACAACAGTTTAATATTGAATATATATTATATTTAATATCTTTATTTAAATGCCTTTTCTTAATATATAATATTGGCTTCCCTTAACTCTTCTATAACAGAAATAGATTTCATTATTATGATTATTATGTCCGGTTGATTGTGATGAAATTAAAAGTCTCAGGCCCTCAACTAGCTTATTTGGATTATCCCAATATATATAGTTACTCTTTGCATTATTCAACTGCATAAGTCCAATTTCTTTAACTTGTATAGAAGTAGAGGTGCCCTTTGATTTGTTTTTTCTCATAAACGATTTTTCTTCCTCAATAAATTTTTTGATTAAATGTGTATATTTTTTAGCTCTAGATCCCCGAATTTGATTTATGGAATCATAATTTTTTTGAAAAACATTTGTTGACAATATCATATTTTTATAATTGACTTTATCAGCTTCAGTGAAACCTAGAGGTGACTTAGAAAATATCACTAAAATTAATCCTGGTGTTAATTTGAATTTTTCATCTCCCAATATAAAGTATTCATTATCAAGTTGAAATGGTAAGCTCCCCCAACTCCATTCTCCAGTAGGTTGTTTATGTGGACCATAATTGCCATCAATTAAATTTTCATTCTCAAATTCTGTGATATGTGCATTTATGAAAGATGTATGAGGTAGGTCAGCAGCGATAGATATATCTTGATCAGTATCATTGTTTAAGGAGTGGAAATCAGACTCATGTAAACCAACAGAAGTATCGTCAAAGTTGTTATTAAAGTTGAGTGATTTTTGTTTTTTGATTTTGGGGATAGTGTTACCAAATGATTCTGCAAATTCATGATACTTTTCATCAGTAGACTCTGGTTTTTCCTCGAATTTAGATTTCATAGATGTAGCTTTGCTAATGAAATCATTGGCTTGAATGTTTCCTCAAGCTTGAGTTCTGTTTCAACTTAGCCATGTTTTAGACTTTGAAATTTCCTTTTCAACTCCTTTCTCGTCTTGATAAGTTCTTTTAAAATTTCTTCATTCATTTTATATAAAATGGGTGGTCGGTTTTCGTATTAGACCGGTTTAAAAATGGGGTCGGTATTTTGTATTAGACCGGCTTTTTCGTATTAGACCGGTTTAAAAATGGGGTCGGTATTTCGTATTAGACCGGTTTAAAAATAGGCTCGGTATTTCGTATTAGACCGGTTTTTTTGTATTAGACCGGTTTTAAAATGGGGTCGGTATTTCGTATTAGACCGGTTTTTTCGTATTAGACCGGTTTACAAATAGGATCGGTATTTCGTATTAGACCGGTTTAAAAATAGGATCGGTATTTCGGTTTTACTCTTTCAACTGCTTGTATCATACTGATCTAATTATTACTGTGACAAATTTATTTAAACTTCAATGAAAGTATCAAATCCCAATCTATATCGACCTAAGTTTAAGGTATCGTCCTTACTTATACATAAAAATCCATATTTATCTTTCCAGCACAAGCGACAAAGTTGTGAAAATTTCTCATAAGTCATATCACCACTGACATGATCATTATATATATGTTTCATGTTTAATTCATCTTGCTTAAACATAAGTATCACATTTGCATAACTCTAACAAGTTGTTTAGGAATTCGTGTATAAGTTTGTGAAAGATAAAATGAATCGATATTCTTATGGCGGCCCATACAAAAATATGCTCTAACATTATTTTGATTTTCCGTAGCAATATCGTCAAAAATTATGATTGAATTGTTTTTTGCCTGATCTGGTGCTATAACCTCATCATTATCTCCATTAATTGCTCTAAGTACTGATATTTCGGTTGATATAATGACTTTGAATACAAGTATATATTTACAAACTTCAATCCATTTGGACTTTCAATCAGACTCAACATAACATTTGCTTTCCCACAATTTGATGGTCCAACAATAAGTGCTCTAATTGAGTTTGGTAATAAACTACTATGACGAGTTCTTGTGGGCGAACCCGAATTGAAATCCATGTTTCTCACAACAATATTAGATTTCTGTTTAACGAATTTCATATTTAGAGGGATATTTATTAATTTTATCTGTCAAAATTCAACAAATGATGAGGGTATAAAGGAGCTATACGTTTTTATAATAAATTCAGTTGCAAACCAAACGTTTATAAAGGTAGAGGTTTTAATAATAATCTAATTGACTCACTCCCATTTGAATTACATTTACCTGATTATCAATTTTGCGGGCCTGGAACAAAATTAAAAGATCGATTGAAACGAGGTGATAAGGGTATAAATCCATTGGACTCTGCCTGTCGCCAACACGATATTGCTTACTCAGAGAGTAGTGATATCTCCAAACGTCACGAAGCTGCTCAAAATTTAGCTGAAAGGGCTTGGTCACGAGTAACAGCAGCTGATAGAAGTTGGACAGAAAAAGCTGGCCCACTTTTAGTAACAAACGCAATGAAAGCCAAAGTAAAATTTGGTATGGGGATCAGGAATAAGATGAATAAATCTAAAAAACCTTAAAAAGTGAAAAAGTCGTTTAAGAAAATTGTAGTGAAAAAAATATTTCCCAATGCTATAAAGTTGGCGACTAAAGCACTTAAAATCGAAAAACCAAAAAATATTGAAAATGCGATTAAAATAGCCCATTAACATATTAATAATTTTTTGAGTGGAATGAAAAAGCAAGCCGTTATCCCTCGAATCATAAGCGTACCAAAAATTGGAGGAGCCTTACCATTGATACCGATTTTAACAGCTTTAAGTGCCCTTGGGGGTATAACATCTGCCGGTTCATCGATCATTAAAACGTTTAATGAAATCAAGGATGGAAAAAAGCAATTTGAAGAAGCTGTTCGTCATAATCGGAAAATGAAATCTGTTGCTGGTAAAGGACTATTTTTAAAACCATACAAGAGCGGATATGGATTGTATTTGGCTCCATATTATCGTGGAAATGGTATCAAGTTAAATAACTTTTAGATAGGTTACCCAAAAGAGCGCTTACTAATTTTGATATACAGAAATTTGCTAAGTGTATCCCATACTTTAGAGGTGTTTTTATGAGAGACTCTCTTCCACATCACCCTTGGTCAACAGAATGTGGATTCTATTCAAGGTGAAGGTACACATTGGGTAGCCTATTATAGAGATAATGGAAAAAACTATTACTTTGATAGTTTTGGGAATCTTCAACCACCGAAAGAAGTAATTCGCCAATTAGGCAAAAACATTGATTACAACTATTACCAAGTTAAAAAATTTGACTCTGTAAATTGCGGTCATTTATGTCTACAATTCCTTTTTAGTAGTTTTCCTAGAATAAATAAAATAAAATAAAAACCGAAATAAAAAAAAAGAAGTTTTTTTCTTATACTTATTTTTTATTATAATGAAATCTTTATTAAAAATATAAAATAAAAGACATAATCCACATAATTTTTTTTATTTTTTTTTTATTTATTATTATTATTTTTATTATTATTTAGATAATATCCATAAATATACAATTGCTTGAATTATTATTATAAAATTCTTCTTTGAAATCTTTTTCCTCATGATTGTTTATATTATTTTGTGTACAGTTAGAACTTATTTTACAATGTCCCCATGCAAGGGTATTTATTTTATTTTGATGAATGTGTCTTTTATCATCATCAATTGAAAGAACGGTTTTAAACACTCCTTCTGAATAAATTTGAGGGAGTCTAGTTCTAAACATTAGCATATCTCCTTTAAAAATCTTATTATCTAGTAAGCATTTTCTAAGCTTGCTTTTTACACCCTTTGCCTTTTTAATTTCTTTTTGACCTTCTGTTGCAATAGAATACATTTTTGCGCGAAGGCCAATAAATTCAGATATTATACCACCATTACTCTCATCTTTGAACATTCCCAATTTCTTTTTATTGCACTTGACAATCTGATACTTTTCAATAAGTCAGATGTATCAAATTTATTAACAATATCACATGCTATGTCTCGGAAGAAGTCGTCAGTTTGAACACTATAAATAAAAGAATCAGTGTCCATATAATTCAGCTCTAATTTACTCATAAATTTCGGCTTCATATACTGATAATGAAAATCATACATTTTCCGTTTAGACAGATCTAAAACACTAAATCCCAAATAAATTGGCTTATTGTATATACAATTCATTTTTGTTAATTAAATAACATATACATCATCAGTTATCTTAAGGCTACTATGAAAATTAGGTCGCGCTATCAAGTCTCGAGCACCTCTAGAATTTTTATTAATAGTCTCCCAACTGTTGACAAATCTAACATCAACTCGCTTGTCTACATTCTCCATTGCCTTGCCATAAACTGAGTTGTTCATTAGTTTAAAGAAATTTTTTTGAAATGCATTTGTTGCCAAGGCTCGTTTCTGCGTATTTAAATCAATGTATTTTCTTAACCATGGTGATTGATTAAATTCTAAAATTCTATGCACTTTCTTTAATATCAAACCGTTTTGTAAACATTGTTTTAATACCAAATAGTGACTAGGATACTTAGATTTGCTGGTCAAGTCTGCAATCAACTTTTTTTGCTTGGTGTTAGGTGCAGTCTTGTTTCCAGGACAGAATGGGAGATTATATGGTAATCGTGAATGGTTTGTAGATATTCCAAGTCAACTTCATATATTTGACCGATGCTACTGTCTGAGTCGGCACAAATAGTAAAATTATTAATTTTGGAATTAATATTTAAAATAATTAAATCATCTATCCACTTGATGATTTAATTAATTGGAAGATTTTGGGACATTTCCCAACCATATAGGTTATTGGCATCCAAATAGGCTATATGCGATGATGGCTTGGAACTATCATAATTAGCCATATATTTGTTGTTCGCAATTGCCTGTCTTCTTGAACATTGAACCAAACCTCCTCTAATTCCTCTCTCTATAAAGTTATACTTATCACCATTAGTTAAAAGTTCTAGTTTAATACCAGTTGTTTTTAACATCGCATCCCTAGATAATCCAGGGATAGTATAGTATTGACACGGATCAAGACTATAAATTTCCTTACAAATTCCCCTAAAGTTTCGAAAAACATCTGCCAAGAGGGAAACATCTGTTTGTAAATAGACTTTAGCATAATCAGCCAATGTTTGGCAGTTGAATGTTTCCCAAACATTTTTCGCATGTTCATAATCCTTTATTGAACATTCTTCCTCCGTGAGATCATTGAAAAACATATCTCTAGGGGGTAGTGCAGTTTGGTTAAGCTTTTCGTTTGAGTCAACATAGCTATAAAATGATCAATATCAGGAAAGTATTTATTTAAAATTTTGAAATCTGCATTATTGAGATTTTTAGCATCTATCTAAGCTTGAAGGCCTGAATCTTACTGAATCTAAAAACCTAAGTGAAATTTCATTTTTATGGAAATGCTTTTTATTTTTATTTTCTTCTAGCACTTCATCTTTTATTTCAATAAATTTAGATATAGATATGTAGAGTTCTTTATTTAAATGGATAACCTTAGTTTCCCCCTTAACTTCACAAAGCTCTTTTATAAACAAGTGCGAGTCATACTTGGAGAAATTATGAAAAAATATGGGTAAAAATTTAGGAATTTGATGCCGCAAGTTACATATATTATGTGCTGCCCCTCTATATTTCCCGGTAAGGTGATCGTGATCGCGAACTTTATATTCCTCAACAGAAAATGTTTTGCTACAAATATGACATGTACGAGCAGCTTTAAATGAAGATTCTTCATCTTGACTTAAATTCATTTCGACAATTTTTCCTAAATGGTGTTTATATAAATCTTTGGCCTTAGCAACAATAGATTCTACGAACTGTTTAGCAGCATCTGGGCCAACTCCAACTACAAATTCATCTAGCTCAGAGTCAATGTGCATTTTACATAGTAACTAAATGCATATGGAGTATGCTTTCTAACTTGTACAGTATTATTTCCTATTTTTTTGTTGCCATTTTCTAGAATACATTCAAAATCGACATAAACTACAAAAGGTACATCTAACGAACGTTCAAAATTTTTAATGATGGGAAATGATGCTGTTGCTCCATAGAATTCTTTTGAATTGTGTAGTATAGGCAAGCATTACATACGAATTTCTTGGACTTCCACTTGCTAAGTTGTGCGCCCATCAGACTAAAATAAAAAACATTAAATTTTTATTAAATAACTAGGAAATTAAAAAAAAAAAATATATTAACTTACCTGAGACATCCTTTATTAGGAAAACGTGGGAGTGCGGATTCTTCTGAAGCAGCAATATGTTTATGTGTACTGCTTTTTCGTGGCTGGATGTGTAGTATGGCCCGACAACACTGTTATCCTGATATGCAAAGGCATTGATGCTTATGGTTGGTTTCAGTTTCTCAAAATCACCATTTTTTTTTTAGTCTAATGGGAACTGGAGTCCAGAGAAATCTAAAACTATCCCATTTTGTAGATTTATAATAGGATCAGCGATGTTAAGTATTCCATACGATGATGTCAAATGTGCATTTTGATTAACATTGGTCAGAGCAGATATGATGACCCATTTGAAACAAAAATTATCCGTGTTCTCAATATTTAAAACGGCATTTTGTTTTGAGTTTCAACAAATGATTTCGCTGCTTTGAGAAACTCCGCTGGTATAATATTACTCTCACATCTATTTCCATATCTATACTTTGCAATTCTTTCGGAAAACCCAGTGTCGATCACATCAAGCCCACCATTGAGAAAGACACCGCATTTATATTTATGCTTGGTAGTCCTCAAATGGTATTGAAATTTATTTTTAGTAATATTTTCATTACAAACATTGCAGTACTTCATATTGCTTGCCACATTTGTTGTTTTATGCTTCGCCATGTGAGTCTTTAATTCAAATGCATATTTAAATTTTTCATCACAATTGGAACACCCAAGAATTTTCTGATTTCCATGAGCTGCTACGTGGCGTTTATGGTTATATGACCTCAAGCTTACAAAATCACAAAGTGGACACTTGAATTCCTTTAATGGTGTGATTCTCCTTAATTGATTGGAATTTTCCTTTTCAATAGCCCTTGAATGTTTTTTTAATGTGGCGGTGCAAATTGAACTTATTGCTAACACATTGGCACTTGAAGATTTCCTTCATCAGAGAAGATTTGGATGATGACGATGTTGATGGCTCCAGTAATGTATGTATTTTACATTGTTGTTAAAATTTAAGAACAAATTGGTTTACTATAGTTTATTATAAAACACAGAGAAATTTTTTTGTAAGAACTCTGAGTTTGATAGTTTCAATTTTGACTTTAAAACTCTTATTGATGCATTGTCGAGAATAGTGTTGCGTTTATATACGCTTTCCCCAGCAACATTTTCTACCTTTTCAATGTTTTTTGGAACTGTATGCTATTTTATACACTTTCCCCAGCAACATTTTCTATCTTTTCAATGTGTTTTAAAAATGTATGCTATTTCATTCGCTTTCTCTAGCAACATTTTCTTCCTTTTCAATGTATTTTAAAAATGTATGCAGTGATAATCAATGAAAAAGAAACGTGATCAAAAAATCAATGGTATACATTTTTTACTATTTACACACATTCAAGGATAATTGGGGGAGAAAACAACACGTTCTCACTTCCGCAATTTATCTTCTCAACATAACAGGTGATGCACTCATTGAAAATAAAAATGGGGGGAGAAGGAAAAAGAGAAAAACGGTAGGTTCTGTAAATATTACATCTACCTAGACAACTGTCTTTAGAATGTTCAACCATCGAGTTCAAATAAGGGTAGGTAAAAGTCAATTGAGAGAGAGAAGTGGAAAAAGGTTGTTGATCGGTGGTGTGAGTCAAAGAAAGAGACAGGAAAATATATATATGTATATATATATATATTAATATATAATTCTCAAAAGGTTATTTTAAAGTTATATTTAATTTTTTATTATTTATTTTTTTTCTTGACTTATACTTTTAATTTTCTTTTAATTCTATTTTGAGTTAATAATGTTCCTCCCCTCCTCCAGTTGATAATACCTTCTCACGGATGATATCAAAACCCCATTATTGAAGGCCGCCAAAGTAGCATAGCGTTATATTTTTTCGATAAAAATACAAGTTTATCGCCTACTTCCAGAACAATGCAGGCTAAAAACTTGGTAGTCGTTCTAGGTGCATTTGTTATACGATACTTCTGCTCCGGTATCATATCTTTGATTTTCAAAATAGTCTTTGACATCTTTGTGTTGAAATCCAGAATTACGGAGTTTGTTGACTGCATGGTTATATATTTTTGTATTTTTCCCAATATTTTAAAATATTTAATTTTGAATAACTTTTTATTTCTATGTTAAAAGGAAATATTTTGTTGAATGACTATTGAGCTGACTTGTGGTTCTTTTATATCACAATTTCTAGCTTGGTGTATCTAAAAAACGTGACAAAATGAAAAATTTATATTCTCATTTTAATATTTAAATGTATGTTAATGATCTGTTCATGCACTTGGAAAGAAACCTTGTTGGAATTTTTCATAGATCAACCCCATATCGTGTATGCTATGAATTTAAAAGTGTTATTTAACGTGTTTCATCGTGTTTTGTACTAGTCTGACCCTTTGACGCCAATTTTATTAACGTTTCAACAGGATGATAGTTTTTCTTAGGGATTCTACATAGCTAACAGCGGAAATGTCTGTACGTGAGCCAACAATTTTCCTTGGGGAACCTACATAACCCTCAAAATATATGCTAATGATCGTATCCCAAAATTAATGATTCTATGCAAGTTCTGTTTATACACCTGGAAAGAAATATTGTTGTGTTTTTCATAGAACAACCCCATTTCGTGTATGTAATGAATTTAAAAATATTATTTAACATGTTTTATCGTGTTTTTTACTAGTCTGACCCTTTGACGCCAATTTTATTAACGTTTCAAGAGGATGATAGTTTTTCTTAGGGATTCTACATAGTTAACACCGGAAACGTCTGTACGTGAGAAGAAGAAAACATTCTCTCTCACAGGGAAAACTCAGCCCTTAAATCTGATTGGTAGTTATACACACAGAGAGCAAGCCTAACCCAGAACAGGTTCTGCCGTCGATCTTGTTGAATTTTGTTAGTAGTAGAGAGAGCGAGAGAGAGAAGTGGAAAAAGGTTGTTGATCGGTGGTGTGAGTCAAAGAAAGAGACAGGAAAATGAGAGAGGGAAAAAGGTGGTTTGGATCGGTGGTGTGAGTCAACGAGAGAGAGAGAAAAAAAGAGAGAGGGAAATAATGAGAGAGGTAAATTTTCAGAGGGTAAAAATGATAGAGGAAAAAAAAGAGAGATGGAAAAATATTGGTAGAGGGAAAAAATGAGAGAGAGAAATTTTCATAGGGAAGAAATTAGAGAGTGAAAAATGTGGTTTAGATCGGTGGTGTGATGTTGATCGGTGGTGTGTGTCAATGCTAGAGACGGGAAAAAATGAAAGGGGAAAAATATTGGTAGAGGAAAAAAATGAGAGAGAGAAATTTTCATAGGGAAGAAATTAGAAAGTGAAAAAGGTGGTTTGGATCGGTGGTGTGAGTCAACGAGAAAGAGGGAAAAAATGAGAGAGGTAAAATTTTCACAGATGAGAAATTTTTAGCGGGGGAAAAAAAAAAAACAAAAAGAGAGGGAAAGTTTTCATCAGGAAGAAATTTTTAGCGATAAAAAATGGTATAGATGAAAAAAAATAGGGAAATTTTTAATCAGGAAGAATTTTTTTGGCGGTAAAAAAATGGTATAGGGGAAAAAATAGGGAAATTTCCTCCAATTCCTCCGCTCACATTGCTCACCATTTGCACCCCCAATTACTAACTAATTTATTTAAACAACTTTTTCCAAATGCTACACATTCGTTAGGGCGAACTACTTCAGTAGATCACAACATTGACATCGGAGATGCTAAGCCAGTCAAACAACGCTTCTATCCTGTAAGTCCAGCAGTAGAAAAATTGTTGTATGATGAAATTGATCGCATGCTTAAATTGAATGTTATAGAGCCTTCTGTAAGACCTTTGAGCTCACCTATGCGACTCGTAATAAAGCCCAATAAAGTTCGTTTGTGCTTAGATGCACGAAGACTTAACGATGCTACTAAAAAGGATGCGAATCCCTTTCCCAGCATCGATGGAAATTTAAGTTAGACTTAAAAGATGTTTTTTTGGCAAATTCCTCTTTTGCCATAGTCTATACAATTAACAGCATTCACTGTTCCGGGTCGACCTTTATACCAGTTTAATATAATGCTCTATTCACTATGTGTCGCTTGATGGATCAATTGATCAAAAGAAATTCTATCTCCAATGAGATGACAGAGATTTTGGCATTGGAGCAATTTTAGTCCAACTTTCAGACAATAATTTCGAAAAGCCCATAGCTTTCATGTCAAATAAATTGAGTAAAGCTCAATGCAATTATAGAGTAACAGAAAGAGAGTGTCTGGCTGTGATCAGCAGAATGTTTCTGGCAGACTTGCTCGCTGGATTCAATTTTACTATTTCCCATAGGAAAGGAAAGGAACATATTATTCCAGATGCATTACTTCGGCTTAGTGATAATGAAATCTCAGAACTTGATATGAGCCCGATTATAGATCTTGAATCTGATGCTTTTAAAGAGGATTCATACTTTGATATCATAAATAAACAGAGCAAAATCATAGATTCCCAAATATTTATAAAGTTAACAACTTTTTGTATTTTCGTACTGAACATGCAAATGGTGATCAAAATCATGAGAAACTATCCTGGAAATTATGGGTCCCAGAGAGCCTTCGAAACAATGTTCTTCAACAAGCCCATGATAGCTAAACTTCAGCATCTGCAGGAATGCAAAAAAACTATAGAGAAGTTAAGACGTCATTTATTTTGGCCAGTAATGTAAAGTAATGTGGCCGACCGTGTCAATCGTTCCTTGTTAGCTGCAATTCGCTCATACTTAAAGAATGATCAGACTGATTGGGATGTTTATATAACGAGTATTTCTTGTTCACTACGATCTTCGCTGTTCACCCTATCGAGCATTATTTGGATTGGATATGTTTACACATGGGTCAGATTATAAATTATTGAAAGATCTATCTATGCTTAAAGAACCTATAGTTCCAATATCTCGTTTAGAAGCTTTAGTTTTATTAAGAAAGGGTATTCAAACAAATATATGCCGTGCACATGATCGCAATGAAAGCCAATATAATTTACGATCAAATCCAGTATTCTTTAGGAAGGTCTGGAAGTATTTCGTTAAAATTTGGATTTAATCAAGTTTAGACAAAATTTTAACGCTAAACTTGGACCTCAGTTCCTTAAATGCAGAATTAAAAAGAAATTAGGAAACTGTTATTATATACTAAAAATTTACAAGGTCAAGAATTAGGCACTTATCATTCCAAAGATATTCGCAGCTAATTCCCTCTAATATTTGGTTTAGCGATGGAATATTATCGGGTGTTGTAATAGACGCTGTTGCTTTTATTTTTTTCTATTAACATATTTTATGTTTTTTGCTGCTTTAGTTTAACGTTTGTAATCGTAAATATAATTGTCTTTCACTTATTTATTATTTTCTTCTTACACTTTGAAACACTGAGTGCATATTCAATGATCTTCACTCTCTTATATTTGTTCGAGAACTAACTCCTCGAACGTTCTCAAACGTTCGTCTTCTTAAATGCACTCAAAGAGAGTAACAGCTCTTTGAGTGAGATTTACTGAGAGAGGCCCAGCCTGCTACAACTCGGCCGTCCTGACTATCCAAGATCTCCTGATCTTACTAGATTACAATTACATTATCATATTAAATACATTGTAGCTTACAATTATTTACTTAACAAGTAATTTAAATTACAGTAAAATTTTTGCTTTCTTTTTGTATCCAATGCTTCATGTTTTGGCCACTCCATACACCTTGGTGAGGGTTTCGTGAAAGCTGAAATTCTTCTACATCCTTCAGTAAAAACCTGTTATTTTTAAGTACTTTATCTATCACGTATAGTCCCTTATATTTCGGTATGAGTTTTCTGGACACGCATTTTTCACCATTACGTAATCTGGTAAACTGTTGGGTTTTTGTTTTTCTTGTTGTAATATTGTTCTCCTTTCTTTCTTATTTCTTCTAAGTCATGCTTTAGTTTTTCCTGCAGCTGTGAGCCGTCTCTACGCATGGCCACCAGCTCTGCTTACAGCTTCTCTTGCTGCTGTTGCTACTACTCGCACTTCTGCTGCAATGCCTCATGTTGACGTCGCACATCGCCCAACTCTAGTTCACGTTGTGCACAGCACTCGTTGCTGACTTTGAGCTGCGACTCCGTTTGTGCCACTAGCAACTTGGCTGCTTCAAGCTCCACTCTGTGATGCTGCAGCGCTGTTTCTGTTGTTTGCATCAGCTACTTTGCAGCTTCAAACTCTGTGTTACATGCCGCTAAAGCATTTTGAGTTTCCTTTTGCTTTGCTACGGATTCTTGGAGTTCTGCTTGCAACTTGGAGACTTGTTGTGCTACTGCATCGCCACTTTGTGTTGCCTGTTGCTGCAGTTTCTCCAGCTGCTGTTGTATTGCTTAGAGAGCTGCATCTTTTTCTGATACACAGCTCTGTGCTGCTTCTAGCTGCTGTGCCTGCTCGACTTGCTTTTGGTTTAGCTGTTCCTGTTGCTTTAGCAGCTGCTGAACTTGCTCCTTCACTGCTTTGGCTTTGGTGAAAGCCATTCGGCTTGGTGCGTGCCGCAAAGGACTTATGTTCCCATCTGAAACTATTTTCTGTATGGGGCATTCTGACATCTGCTTGGTGTCCTTGAACTCGTCTATCAAGTCTTCTACAATTGATTTGAACTGAAGAGGAGCATCATAATCAGTATCTATTTCTACAACATAGGAAATACTTATCTGATTATCCTCCTGAGTTTTCTCCCCTTTTGGGAAAGAAAACTCATATCCAGCCGCCGACATCACTACGTTAAATCGAGCCAGAAAATCATAGCCCAGAAGAGCATAGCATCCAATGGAATTATCAGCTACCACCATAAATTTGTGCTCCACTTTTGTAGCATGGATTTCCACCTCAGCATAAAACTGACCATCTGGATAAATGACGTTAGATCCCAGGCCTCTTAGTGCATCTATTTCCACGTTGATGGTTTTCAGCTTTTTCAAAAGCTTTTCTACATAGACAACATTAACGGTTTCTACGGATGAACACTGTGCTGACATGTGACCGTTTTTGTTGCAACGAAAGCACTTGATTTCAGCTTTGCAGTCCTTCCGCAAATGATCAGCAGCACCACAATTGAAACAATGATGCTTTTTCTCACTTTTTGCAACAGCACTCCACTCGTTGTTTTTGTTCACCTGGAACTGCTTTTTCTCCGTGTTTGCTTCCGCTACGCTATTAAAGCCAGCATATTTTTCTCGTAGTTCTTTAAAGGATGTACAGCATACAGGGTGTACTTAAAATCGATTTTCAGATTCAGACCATTCACGATGTAACGAAATACTGATTCTGTGTCGATTTCTCCGAGTGACGCAATACGTTTCATTTGTAGTACGTATTCATGAAAACTTTCATCCTTGCGCTTTGTACGAGAACTCAAATGTTAGTGCAGCTCGGCTCGGCAAATATTTTCGCATCAAAATTCTTTAATCAGCTCATCTCGCAGTTTTTAGTCTTCATATACTGCAGTCGATTCCAAGAATAATGCAGCTGTCTTTGTCATTTTGGCACGAGCTTGAACATACTTTTGTTTTTGATTCATGCCATATGCATCCGCGTTGAGTTCAAAATTTCTAAACTCCTTCTCAACTTGCATGTTTTCGCCATCAAATTCGGGAATAATTTTGGAAAAATTTTCAACCTCCAACTTGCCCTCATCTTTGGCCACTCCATCAGTTTGCACTTTTAGTGTAAGCGACTGAATGAGCTGCTGAAGCGTTGTTTTGCTCTGTCTCGTTGTGAAACACCGGTTGTCTTACTCTGTTCTTAACAAGCGTCTGCTTACGCCTTGTTACTGCTGGCGTCGGCGTCCTTCTATCGCCTGATTTGTTTTTTCGCGCGCGAATTAACTCTTTTTACAGTTCTTTTCAACGGGCGAAAAAAAACTTCACTTTTGTCGAGATCCCGGTTGAGCCCCCAAATGTAAGAATGAGGTTTAGGTAAAAACCCGGGCTTATTTAAATATTAATAAAATACGGATCGGTTAATAAAATGATAAAGTTAGTAAGTACAAAAAAAGGGTATAGGGCTTTACACGGCTGACACGTTTATATTCTCTATGGATATCGCCACTTAACGTCTGACGACTACCTGATCTGCTGCTTCTGTTCACATCTTAAATTACGCTTGTCCTATACCTCTGCGTACTCTCCAATTACGCTTCACTTCACTCTCATCGATACCACTGTTGGCTACTGGTATCGATAGTTCTAACGCTTCTATTATCGATTATTGTTGGAATATACTGCTGCTACATTTAAAGTACTCTTTATGAATATACTATGCCTCCTTACATACATATATATATATAGAATCCTTTTAGGAGTTAATTTAAAACGAGCTTAATTAGTATTGCCAGGTATAAATTGGTCAATCAGTTGTCGCAAAAGGTCTTTGAACTTCCAGAACTATTCACCACTAAAAAAGAACAAGAGTGAAACTGGAATTTTTGCATAAAAAATGCACACGAAGCTGTACTAATTCTTTTCTTTACGTGCAACTAATTGACAAATTGATCTCGACAGAGAGCAGATTTCTGCATACTCGAAGAACAGTAAATCATTTCTGAGAATCCACACATAAACTTAAGCTGGAAAGCTTTTTATTAAACCCATCTCGACAGTTCTTTTGGTAAGCAATATTTCCACTAGGTTTACAGTATCTAATTTTCTTAAATCGCATAGGTTATCATCGGTTGCATTTTTTCAGCAGCATCGCTTCAAGTCAAGCTTGGCCAAGACAGCGTCTTCCCAGGCGGCAGATCAGCATACAGCAAAGTCTGTTTTGGATTTGTATCCCATAGTGCCCACCCACAAAATCGTTTAAGTGAATGTGATAACTACAGTGCAAAATAATATTTGGCAATGCAGAAACAGTTAAGTGCAGGGCATATTAAGATGTTTTTGTAAAAGTTTCAAGTTAAAGTAATTTCTAAATTTTGTAAAGTAATGATTCACTTAATTAAAATATTACTAAAGAAAAAGTTTTAAATATTATAATTGCATTTTCTAAAAAGCCATTCCATAAATATTGTTTTGCACCCTCCACCCTCCTCCACTATCATGCTGGAAGGCCTTTCATCGCGGATTGAGTTGCAGAGTGAGTAACCACCCAAAAACACGTCCATTCTTACAGTGCCGGTGCTATTGCACCACACAGCATTAGTAGTTTTTGGTGATCGCTTTTTAACATACAAATAAAATAACATCTATGGCTGAAAACTAAAGAGTATTGTAAAAAAAGAAAAAAAGTGCAGAAAAGCTAAAACAAAAGAAAATTTCGTTATTTCTAAACATAATGAGAATCAGGAATGCGAATTTAAATCACATTTATATCAAATAAATTAATAAAAGAAAATAAGTCGTTCTAGCTACATTTGTTATACAACACTTCTGATCCGGTACCATGTGTTTGATTTTCATAATAGTCTTTGACATTTTTGTGTTGAAATCCAGAATAACGGAGTTTGTTGACTGCATGGTTATATATTTTTATTTTTTATTTTTTTTTTTAACAAAATTTCTAAATATTTGAATTTGAATAATTTTTAATATCTACGAGAGGGATTATTTTGTTGAATGACTATTAAGCTGACTGGTGGTTCTGCTAGTGATCATATCCCAAAATTAATGATTAATTAAACCCTATAGGGTTTGACCGACCAGTTGTTTACTAGTCTTACTTTTTTGTCACCAATTCTATTAGGGTTGAACTATATAATATAGTGAATCGATCTAGCAGATGTTATCATTTGAAGTTGCACGCAGAGCGAATAAGCCTTCACACTGCGTTTTACATTATATTATTAAACATTTACATGTAGACTGGCAGTTGAAAATGAGATCGACCCTGCTGATTGGGTATATGTTATATACACTGTTGCCATGGCTCCTTCTCTCTGCTTTTGATTAACCAACTACTAGTATTATAACCATTTTAATGTACTTAGAATAAAGTTTGATAGGTTCTTTAGGTATAAAAAACCACAGTATGTAATCAGGAAATACAGATTTTATTTAATTGATTCATTTCTTTTTTTTTCACAAGACGGGAGGTAGCCAAATCGTAAGCGCGCTTGTTCATATAATATAAATGTTATTATAGTATTTGGGCTGACACGCAATAACGCTGGAATAAAACCTTTATAAAAAGCTATAGGACCTTCTTTTGCCAAACTAAGTGTAACGCTTCCCAAACCATTAAATTCGCCAGGTTTTGCACTCATATAGGTTGTTTTTATAACGTCGATTGGCTGAGTCAATAGTGTACCTATAAGCCCAGCTATTGACGACGTAAGAGAATGCAGGGATAAACCCTCACTGATATTTAAAGACTCCTTCAGAATTTGTTTAACCTGATCATATGTTGCATTTGTACCGATTGTAAGAAGCACTGCGCGCGACACGACAGGTACAGTTCCGCGAAATAAACTTTGAATACCCTCCTCCTTTGCTATACGATATAAGCCATCGAATACATGATTGTAGCTAAATCGAGTATGTCAAACTTTAGTTGATCATTTCATACATATAGCTACGTTTTGTACTTGCGTCGTTTATTTTCTGGAAGCTTAATATCGTTCTGTAAACGAACTGTTATAACATCGCCAGGAACGCCAACTATTCCACCCAAAACTCCAGCAATAGCTGCCAATTTTAGTTTAGCGGCTACATGATTAGGATCAATAAACTCTTTACCATACTCATAAATAGCAAAGCGAGCTGTAGTATATGTAAGCTGACGAAACCACGATGCCGATATTCCGCTATAAAAACCAGTAATACCTAAGTTTTGAAAATAAATTTTTTTAATTGTTTTATAATGATACACTATAATCTTACCTGCATTTTTATATACATTTAAAATAAGATTTTTTATCTTCGTTTTTTGTAACTGTGTCTGTAGTTGAACTTTCACCAAATCAAAGGGATGTGTTGCAGTTACTGCTATTGCTGAGCAAATACCTCCGGACCACCATCTCGGTCGTCTGCTTAAGCAGCTCTCATCCATTTAAAGATATACAGAGGGGAAAAGTTGCTAAATTTTATTATACCAAAAATATGCCATTAAAAATTTATGAAAAATATAAAAAAATTTCTATGCTTACTAAGATGACGCTACCAGCTCTTGATTATGAAAAACAAGTTTATTATAAACACCCAAATAAGGTCGAACAAGATTATAACAAAGATTTGATGATATCAAGCTTCTATAAAATCTATAAATGGAATCGAAGAAATTTACTACTACATTTATTAAAAGATATTGTTATTCGTAACTAAAAATGATCCTGAGTCAGAATGTTAGAATATAATGTTCCGATTAAAGGAAAATTTAATTGTATATACGATGGCAGAATAATAAGAACTAAGAAGTAACCCCAAATTGCACAAAGTGACCCGAACGATGTGGAAAGACTAAATTCCGAACAAAACAGCTTTACAGTCTTGGCCGGACTTCACCTGTATTATCTTTGATCATTTTTGAACCCTTAATGCTATTGATGAGTCTCCTGCTCCAAACGCTACACGTCCACTGCTTTGCGATGCTTTAACGTTTCAATCAAGTTCCTTTTATTCAAAGCACAGGTAATGATCGAACAGCCAGCCTGTAATTTCTATGGCCAAGAAAACCATCCAATCTGACCTTATCATAATTTCCAACAATGGTCTATCTCGGACCGAATCACAGCAATCCAACAACATAAGCTGAGTATGAATTATTTTTGTAAAAGTGTAAGAGTTGACCAATTGCTCGAGTTCTCATAATTACTGCATTTCCCCAGCGCGTCATGAAACCCCTTATAATGGTGTTCTACGCATTCCATTGGTATTCTCCACTCCAGTGGTATCGTCCGACTCAGTTTTATCCTCTACTCCAGCGTTATTATTTGGTCCTCCGATATCCTCTGCACTAGCGGTATCCACCAGCCCAGCGGCATTCCTCTCTTGGACATGCAACCACCACATCCCAACCCGGTACAAGCCAGTCTCAGCCAGATGTAAATAAAATAGTCTGCGTCTCAGACTCGAGGAGTCATCCTAGGCAATGGTCAATATCAGGCATCTAGGTATCAAGTATTCTGCTCTAATCGATTTAGGATCGAAGGTACTTACATTTCTGAGTGAATGTTCCACATGGTCAACCCATCTTTTTGACCACTCTCAGCGCAGGTCAGTAATCTTGTTGGTTCTATCTCTGCCCACTCCCAGAACAAGTTCCAATTGAAAAACAGCCTTCGTGTTGCCTCAGTTGGTTGGCGCTCTTCCGTCCATCTCTATTCCATATGCTATAGTCCAAGATCTTCCAAGCCTCCAATTACTGATCCTCTTTTCCATGAAAGCTCGCAGATCGTCTTGCTAATCGGCGCATACATACATCCTACTAACAATTCTTTAGGCTTCGCAAACGAGGATATGCTGATCTCTTTTCGGCCAAACCATAATATTCGGCTGGATTGCAACCGGCTCAGCACCTCAACCACCTCGCATATCCAGAAATCCGACTAACACCGCCCATCACTGCTCACTAGTCAGTCATGGCTGAAGCCAAGTCTCCACCTGCGGAATCCAGGCGCTCCAGAATGCTGCTGTCAAGGGTACTTAGGCTTTTATGGCTTCGCAAAACAAGGTCACTCTTAACTGGTATTATTATAAATCAGCTCAATCAATGCATATATCCCTAATAGAATAGAATATCAGACCGCTTTAGTTGTGTTATTATTCGGGTCATGCATCTTTTAAGGTCGCGATCTTTTTAGCAACACATCATTCCATAACTGCAGCCGATGCTTCACACAACCCACCAGCTGCAGCTCTCCCCTACTCGTATGATTGCATTGATAGATAGAACATAGATTAGTTCTGGGTACAAAAATATCTACTTTTATTTACAATATAGCCGAAATCATTAAAGCTCGCATTACTAGATCAGTGTCTTTTATACAGCATGGTCCTACCCTTTCATAAACATATTAAAATACATGTATATACAAGCAAAGTACCCGCAGCTTCGCTTGCGTAAGAGATTGTGAAAAGTAAGAATGATTGAAAAAATGTATACATGCTTAAAAAAATATATTTGTAGTGGATGTCCAATATTGTAAATTATATTTCTTATTTTTAAATTTTTTTTTAATTTTGTGGTTTCCCCATTAGGAATTTATCACAACTGACAATGCAAAAAAAGTCCTGATCAATACAACAATTATTTGTACTGATGTAAGTTTATCATTGCTCAATTAAAACAATGTAATATTTTTTGTCTTTAATGACATGTAGTATTTATTTATAGATGAAATTATTAGCTACTGAAATACTTCTCTATATACCAGATTTTTGTACCCTCTGAGTTTGTTTTTTCATCAGGGGCAAGAATTGTTAAGTCGCTCTCAGAGCAAACTCTTGAGCCAGCACTGTAAAACTAACCATAAGAAAAACAATCATCTCTCAGGGTAGTTCTGCCGTTGAAAATATCGATAGTTATAAGCTAGCTACGTATGGATCTGGCAACTTCCTAGTCAATAAGTGACCATGTATGTGCTTAGTGCACTTACTCATAATTTGTTTTTCACATATACCACAAGCACTATGAAGTAATGCGCATTTATACTAATAACAAGAAAGAAAATGTCAGTCGGGCATGCCGACCGTGTAATACACTCTGAGCTTCGTTTCCAATTATATGAACTCATTTTGGACTGCTTACAAGCAGTGCACTGGGTAAATTTTATACACACAAGCAGTGCACTAAGCATGTTTTAAATACACAAGCACAACTTGCGCACTGCTTGTAAACACTGCAGCGTAAACGAAAGCAGTGCATTGCTATTGCGATGAAAATTTTGTATGACAAATTTTTTTAATTATAGTCCGATTTTGATGCAATTTTCAGTATTGCTTAATATTATTTGTCTATAATTATACACCAAGTTACAAAACTATACGTTAAGAAATAAGTAAGCCAGAGGCATTCGAAGTTTCAACGCAATTGTGGGCGAATGGGGCGTGGCATCCAATAAATTTTGATGGCATTGTCTTTATATTGCATCTAGCAACCTGCATGCCAAAATTGGTGTCCCTAGGTGCCGTAGTTACCGAGATATTCGTAAAAAACCTGTATTTTTCCGAGGTATGTCTGGTTTTTCGCTTATTGTGGGCGAATGGGGCGTGGCAAGTTTGAACTTGTAGCTCTTACCATCTCTGAGATCCTTTCGTTCATACGGACAGACAGACAGATAGATGGGCAGACGGACAGACGGACATGGCTATATCGACTCGGCTGTTGACGCTGATCAAGAATATATATACTTTATGTGGGCTGCCACGCCTCCTTCTGCCTGTTACATACTTCTGATATTTTCTTGAGTACTTAATTGTGGCAATTTATTTACATTAGACAATCAAGGCATCTAACATAGTTCTGTTAACGTACACGGCTAAGTATGAGTTATGTTAAACGCGTAGAGTTAAATATATAATAGAAAGGGCAATGTACATATATAACTCATATGATTGAGCTTAAAGAGTATTTAATGGTTTACCAATATTCCCCCATTGCATTAATAAAGCGCATACTTAAGGACGGTGTAAAAATATGAAATCCTAATACAGGCAAACCCAACATGCATACTTATGTAGTAGCACAAGTTCGTATTGTTTTTCGCTCTGGTTTTTCCGCACAATGAAATAACAATATGACCTCTGGAAACTGCTGTTGACATACATACAAGCAGAAAAAAATCAAGTAGCATACGAATCGGCACAGTCTCAGTCTTTGGCGAGGGGAGTACATACTTGGTTATGTAATCCCCGTCAACATAGAAACCAGCCGAAAATGAGAGCAAAACGACTCGAAACCCTAATAAACGAAGAGCTGGAAAAAGTGAAAAAAAATATGAGGCAGAGAAAAAGAAAAGTAAAAAAAGAAAGTAAAAATAACTACTACTGCGACTGCCTATGTGTGGTATGTGTACCTAGCAAATAAATGGAAGAAGGAATGCCTTCCGCCCAGGGGAATTAAATGGTCGGTTGTGGTCTCAGTAGGAGGAAAGGGCAGGATGGATGGGTGTGGCGCCAGAGGCATCTGTGTAGATGGGGAGGAAAGTATAATTATTAGGCAAACTACAAACAATATAACGAAAATTTAAGCAAACAACGGAAACATTTGCTAAATCGAATATTGTGTTGGACAGTGTTGCAGCACAAACACTTAGACATACATTATCGTATCTAGAGCGTGAAAAATCACCGACACTTGTGCGCCTGTGGCTTGTTAGCCGACGGCATCTGTTGCCAACGTGTCGTTTTCGTTGTCGTTGGCTTAAAAGCTTCCTCTCTCTCTCTCTCCACTCTCTCCGTCTCTTTCTGTCACTTTTCAAGCGCTTTACCAGCCACATGCCGGTGGTGGTAGGTTGAGGTGCTTGTGCTGGATCTGCACTAACAAGATTCGACATTTCAACGGGAGTAATCCATCAGCGGGCGGCGGCGAAATACTGAAATACATTGATAAACAGAAACAAACAAAATAATGTAGCTAGACTTGATAAACTATATTACATTAATACTTTACGGTCCTAAAAATAGATTAAATGCTCGTTCTAATTATAAAATTATGATTTAACTTAAGGTAGTTATAAAACCAACATTTTATATTTACTAAAACTACATACATATAATATTAAATATTCTTTATAAAAATGAATGATAGATTGGAAAATGTGTTTAAATAAATTTTTAAATAGTTCTTGCAAATATTTTGGTTTACTTCAAAATTGTTTTTATAAGGATAGACTATTCATAAAACATATATACCCAATGTTTTCTCTTGCAATGATTACAAACTAAAATCTAATTATGATATTCAACTTAATCAACTGAATGGCGAATAAGAGCCAGAAAATCCCAAGGAACACGAAATTATTTGTTATTCCATTCTTGGTGTCACCACAAGTGTCGCTGTGAAATGAGTTTGATGGCTTTGATTGTAGTTTTACGTTACGATAAACCCCATAAACAAAGTACTCAGCTGCCTCATAGTCCATAAGCCTCCACATACACATTTCGTAGGGGGGAAAACATCAATCTCACATCCATGCACCCCCAAGGGGAACCGCACATATTGAAACCACCTTTTTAGTGGGTGGTGCAAATGGCTGGGTGGTGGTGCAATGGCTGCGAAGCTCCTCTACTACAGTTTACAACACATTTTAATGAGTTCTCTCCTCTCGCATGCTGCGATTGCGTGGCAAATAAGGACGGCCCATCTGTGGGATCTACAGTCAGCCATAATTTGCTTTTGTGTTTGGCTTTTCTAGTTGTTTGAATGTTTGTTGCTATTGTCGTTGTTGTAGCAGTGCGGTTTTGTGGATGGACTTTTTAGATTTTGTTTGTTTTGTGGGCGATAAGTAATTGACAATCGTATCGTTGTTGTTTCAATAGATGTGACCCAATGGGGAAAGTTAAAACAACTTTTGAATTGGACTAAAATAGTGGTTGCCATGTAAATACAATATCATCACACACACAAAAAAAGAGGAAATTGAGAAATCAACTGATAGAATTTAACTATTTTAAGAAGAAAATTTAATTAAATGTGCCGAAGACTTCAAAGCAAAATTTCTCAAATTACCAAAGCAGCAGCAGCACTTGATACTAGTAGACGCCTGCCTGCGGCTGTTGGCTTCCACTAAAGATTGCCATCAATAAGTCATGACGTCTTCACTAAGGCAGTAAAACCAGTAAACCATTAAACCAGTAAGCCCAGCCAATGCAATTGCCTAGTGTGAGAACCAATTTGCAACTTTTAAATGCGCGCCAGAAACAGAAACAGAAGCTCAACAAAAAAGAAACAAAAGCATAGTCAACTTTAGTGATTTTGCTAGTAACAAAGCTTGTGAATGTGCCAATCTCAGACGGGCAGAGAAAGAGAATGTGAGAGAGAGAGTCCCAAACCAGAAGCCATCAGTGAGCTCGACACAGAAGAACAGACTGAGCAGCTGAGAGACGGGAGCTGGGAGGTAGAACCGACGCAGAAAAGTGAGCTACAAATTGCAGCACTTGTATCAAGATACAGTCAAATACAGGCAAAAAGTCAACGACAGCCAGTTCGTGCAGGATGTTTGAAAGGAGGACATCTATATGTATATATATGAGTGTATGCCTGTAGATTGTTCCCTCTTAACATTTGCATAGGTATGACTCGGAAAGGCAGCTAGATGAAATTCTATCTCTCTCCTGCTAAATGCTCGTGTGACTGAGCTTCACTATGTATGTATGCGTGTGTGTCGTGGCATGTCTTTGATACTTTTTGCTTAGAGACTTTTGTTTTCCGATATATTGGAATGCTGGCTTTGCATTCAAGAGTCTTTATTGAGCATGTTGTACTTACAAATAATAAAACCTAAGTCATCTAAAATGTTGTAACTTTGTTGTTTAATTCAAAGTCAAATGAAGTTTCTGAAGCATTAAAGTTTGCTCTCACAATACCCATGTTTTCATTGTCCTCTATTAAATTTGATGTACAGTTAATTCGTTCTGCGCATAAAGTGCTCGCGTTGCGCATACGCCATGTCATACGGTAGCGAGGGGGCATCATGTTTGTTGCCTGCGAAACTAATTAAAATGTGCAAAACTTGCCAAATACTTAAAAACAACAGCACGTAAACTTCTGTGTGTCTGTGTGCATGCATAGACAAGTTTGTGCTTGCTTGTACGTGTGTGAGTGTCTCTGTTTGTTATCCTGTAGTAAAGGTAAACGCAGCTTTTGCGCTTTTTTTTACAATTTTCCACTCAACAGATTTTCACGCTGCATTCTCTACCCCGGCGTTTTTCTGTTCCCTAGTGCCAGTAGTTGTAGGATGTATGATTGGGTAAAAACTTGGGAAGAAGCCAAAACTCTTTTATTTATGCGCTTAATTTGCAAACGCAGTTAGTAAACTCTAGCTACGTTGCCGTGCAAAAATTATATTTAACATATTTTACAGTCGAACTAAGTAGATTCTATTGCATTGATATTATAGACTAGAAAATAATCTAAAGTAAAATGACCTGAAACACTTATCCAAAACATATGCTATCCATCTACAGCACTGGTCATACAATCAAAAGATGGAAATGTCAAATAACTTTAAGTTTTTTCTATACAAAACAGAAACTTTCTTTATCCCAATTGTTTGAATTTAACTCTATTTCAACGCTCAAACAAATCGCAAAGATTTAATGTATTAAAATTTGTTTTTGTCTATACTATTATTGTGCTTCGCAGAATACTATTAGCATGTACTGTAATTGTATAACTAGTTGTGCATCCAGTTTTGGATAAAGCAGAAGAAACGCAAACTACACTAAAAAAAGTTGAAAGTCGAGCGCTGTTTTTGTCAAAGTTTTTAAATAACTTTCTTGCTTTTGGCTTTGCTTTGCTATCGTGCCAGAGACAAAGGGCAAAAGGCAAAGTCCCAGCAAAAAAAAAAAACTTGTACAAAAAACTTGTGCAGCAAATTGGCGTACAAGTTTTTGCCGTGCAAGGAACAACAATTAAAAGGATTTGTTTGCTGGTTATAAAAGAATTTATGAAAACTTTAGACAGGTTTATTAATAAAAGCAGAAAACTAAGCTAAAGAACATGCAATGCATATACCCAATCGTCAGTTCTGTAGCTAAATTTTAAAGCTAAACTACCAGGCGGGCAATAATTTAATTGAATGTGGCAATTGAGCTGTTTTGCCGCTGGTTATTGGTTGGCTAGTAATTAAAGCCAAGCCAGAAACAATAGAGGCAACAAGGGGAGGGTGTGAGTGGAACATTCAAATTAAGTCAAAACGTTTGGGCCTTGGCTTGTCTATGTATGCTACTACCAGTTTGCCGTTAGCTGGCTGTCAAACCAGCAGGCCACTTGACGCCTAATGACCAGTTTAATGGGGCCCTACGCAGCGCGCAGAAGAAGGACTTCTCCACAGAGAGTAAAGTAGTAACGGAGGGAGAGAGGCGCGCCCTCACGCCTTAATGGCCGAAACAAGCGAAAGCGGAGGAGTGTGAGTGAGTGAGAAGCGTCCGCCAGTCGAGCCGATTACCTTTTCGGGTCGTTAATTAAGTTTTGGGGTAGCTAAATGTTATGGCCAAGTTTTCTATTACCGAGTTGGGCACACGTCCCTTAATGAGACACGTAGGCGTATGAGTAACGCATAAATAGGCTGATCAGGTGCTCAGCAAGTTGGCAACGTGACAACGTACATTTTGGCCAAAGGGGCGTATGTGTAATTGCCAAAACGCTACAAGTGAAACTTGATAAAACCGAAGAACATGCGACTTCAAACAGATCTCAAACATGCTCATATTCGACAAATTTTCAGCTCATAAGAGCACGAGTTTCCAACAATTCTTTCTCACACTCACTGTCTCTTTCTTTCTCTGACTCTTTTACTCTCTTTGTGTTGTTGTTGTAAAGAACTTTCACTGACTGAAACTTTTTGCACACGAGATTCAAATTGCGCGTGGCAAAAAGTGAGGGAAAACAACTGAAATCGAAAATTGTTTACTAAGCGAAGCGCTTAGCTAAATGTCTTCCGTGCCAGTTCTACATACAGCTCTCCTCCATTGGGAGGAAGTTGTTTGAACGTTTTCACTCTGTTCGTCTGTGTGTGTGTCTGTTGTTGTCGTTGTTAGCTTGTAGCTTAGCTGAACCGAGCAGGTGCAGCGCTTGTTTAGCCATAAAAAGCAACGACAAGTGCAAATGCCCCCCGAATGCCCCGCTTCTGTTCCAGTTCCAGTTCGACATTCCCAAACACAATCCCAATCCCAATTTTCAGTCCCAGCTGTCGTTGCTCGTATTTACATGCAGACAATATGAAGCAGCAGTAACATCCGCAAATTGTTGAAGATAACAATTATTGTGCACTGAGAGCAAAGGCAAACACCAGAAGCTTCCACAGACCGAATCGAGTACTACAAGTATCTTTCTCTGTCCATAGCGTATGTACATATATATATCTGTATATGTGTGCAAATGTTGCTTGTTAGACTTGTGGCACAGTCGGAAATGGCAGTTTACGGAAACATACAGAGGAGCCACACAGCCATACAAAAGCCAAGCCCAAATAGAATGGAGATGTGCCATTAGATACCAGCTTTAGTTTTGCGGTTGAGAAATGCAAGCAATTTATGCAAAGTTGACTCGACTTTACGAACTTAAATCTTTCGTCAACTGGCAACGCTGTGAACCCTTGGCAAATTCCAATCAAATGATTGGCACTGCAATAATGGCACATGGGTTCTGCTTGCTTTTCCACCTTAGTGCATGCAAATGAAGATTTGCTGCTTCTTTCATGCTTTATTTCAGACTTTTGCTTCATTCTGGACTTTGAACTTTCTTCAGCCGACAAATGCTGATATCGTCTGTTCAAAGCCAGAGCGCAGTCTGACCATTTCGGCAGCATGTTATAATCTAACTGCTCCTCATACTTAGATTTCGTGACAGAATCTACCTTGGACATTACTAAATGTATTAAAATTGCATTTGCGAAATCTTGCTCGTTTCCAACTGACATTAACGAGTCAAAAATTGCTGAAACCGAGTCAACCATGGTGCGAATACCTACTGCCGATGGCTTGGTCATCGGCTCAATATCGAATAGCTGGGCGAGAGTGTCAAAGAATATGAGGCATTTATTGTCGTAAACTCGACTCAGGCTCTCTAATGCTTTTGGATAGTTTGCATCAGAGACCTGGTACCCTCTAATGGTACCTAAAGCCTCGTCCGATAAACACGATATCAGATAGTTGAACTTTTCTATATTTGACAGTGAGCGATCAGAATTTACCAAACTTTCGAATAGACTAATGAATTGCCTATATTCAGAGTGTTTACCACTGAATTTGGGTAACTGAAGTTTGGGCAGATGAGAACGATAAGAAATTGGAGGGGGATTCTCTGATACTTGGTGTGCACTAAGAGCAGCCATGTATGAAGAGCGGGCAAGAATACATGTTTCCTCAAGCATCGCACGGCTAGTATTGTCAGGACACGCAGATTGCAGATTCAAGACTGTCGATTCCCGCCCCTGTCCCAGTTATTGGAGAGAATACCCAGAATTGAGCCATTGAGCGACTCTTCTGATGACAAGGTAACAGTGCCCGAACGAATCAGTGCATAGGGCAGCAATTGTACATATTGCCGCATATTTACTTGTACAAATAAAGCGCCCTCATTTATTTCACAACAAAGATATTGCGTTTCGGCACTGAGAAAATGTAATTTGTGAACAAAATAATTGAAGCAAAACATACATACATATGTACATAGTTGTCAATAAATAAATATTGTGACGCCCCATAAATGGGCGCACAATTTCAACGCGCACTGTAGATACTGTGCGCTAGTATCAAAAACAACAGTGCGAGGAAAGTCCCGCAATTGCTGGCGAGCAACAAAAACGGCAATATCACGCCACTGGTAGCTGTCTATGCTAAGCTACTCAGAGAGCGAGAGAGCGACCGAAATCCAAAGAGCGACGACGCAAGCGCAGTAGCAACGCGCGAGATCAGCATCAACCTGCTGGCGAGAAGAGAGAGGGGAATCGGTTGTACTGCACTACAACTCAGCACGCAGCAGCTTAGCACACGCACACACACGCAAGGCACACGCATAGACGGAAAAAGGCACAGGCAATGTGCAAAACAACAACAACACCAGCGTTCGAGCGACAAAATATTCTAATGCTTGCACAGCTCGAAGCAGAGGCGTAGGCAGCGCTGCCTAACCGACTAGCATACATGCTGGAAAAACACCGTTGCAATTGATGCAGCCGAGTGTTGCCCACATGTAAGTCAAGGGCAAAGCTACAAATGAGCAAAGCTGCAGCAGAGATTTTGGGCTCGACGCGTAATTAAATTTTGGCAATCGACAGTGGAGTGCGGGATTTGAACACGCGAAGTAAAGTTGCTCTTCAAGTGCCCGCGAGTGCAAGGGAGGAGAATATCGCCACGAGGACAACAGACTCCACGAGGACAACAGCAGCAACGAGGATACAGGACAACGAGGATACCACAGGACAACGAGGACCCCCCACACGAAAAGGATAAAGAAGCCACGGACAACACTTAACAATTAAGTACTTAGTGGTGAGCGATATTTAGGGAAATAAGAAATACAATTAAGAATACAAATTGTGCGGATAGGCTTATTAAATAAATTTATAAACTGAAATGGTGAACACGAATTGAAACCTAGCCAACACCTAAATTATTTGTATTTGATATTTCCTCAAGTGTACGCAGACAACCACGACACACACATTTGCCGACTATCGTAGCGGAGACTCGATAGTTCGCAGGTGTGAAAACACGCGTGCTACAAATTCTCTTCGCATTATTTTCTAACTCCTTTTTCAGAGCCCAAGTTTAAAGCCCAGCCTTGGCAAAGAACTACTCGTGGACGCGGTGCTTGGAATTGACTATCGTAGCGCAGACTCGATAGTTAATTTCTAGGCATAAACAGTGTGGACAACAGGAATCTCAGCCAGTAGTTATAGCGCAGACTTAACCATCATCATCAGGCTTTGAAATTGCGAATTGAAAAACTCTTTCCCATCATCAGTCTGTAAGTTTTTCGGTATACGGCCCAGTTTGAAAACTCCTCCAATTGCAGCTGTTACTTCTTTTCCACTCTTATTTTTTATGGCGACAGCCCAAGCAAATTTTGAAAATGTATCAATGATTGTGAGTTAAAATTTATATCCATTATTTGATTGAGAGTGGTTCCCCATTTCAAACAAATCAGCTTGCCATAGATCATCTACACCTTTCATAACAACATGACGCCGTCTAAAGTTTTTACGCACTGGCTGATGTATCTCGTTAACAATATCCCACTTACTCATTGTTTTGAATATTTTTTTTAAATTTTTGTCTTTTTAAATTGTTCTATAACACTTTTCCATTCATTTTCAAAATGTTGTTTTAAGAGAACTTCTTGTTTTGCCAATAGATTTTCATATTTACTTGTTAAAACAGTAAGCATGTTCTCAAAAACATTTCTTTCACGTTCTTTACGTTTTTCAATATTCGTTCGCAACTCTTTTATTGAATTTTCAAAATACTTTATAATAAAAACATCAGTTTGTTTACTTTTATATTTAGATCCCCTAGCAGAGTTAGAAGATCGTGCAAATTTATACATGATTAGTATTAACATTCATATGTTGTAGTTCTGAAACGTATGATTCTATTCTTGATTAAAATTTTAGTTGTGGTATACTTTTTAATAAACAAGAATCGAGTTATTTTAACAAGTTTTTTCCAAATTATGCTTCCACAAGGATCACTCATAATTTATATCATTAACTATTATAGCGACTGTACTCATTGAAGGATGGTGAAATAATACCAACAATTTAATATTGAATATACATTATATTCAATTTCTTTATTAAAGTGTCTTTTCTTAATATATAATATTGGCTTCCCTTAACTCTTCTATAATAGAAATAGATTTCATTATTATGATTATTATGTCCGGTTGATTGTGATGAAATTAAAAGTCTCAGGCCCTCAACTAGCTTATTTGGATTATCCCAATATATATAGTTAATCTTTGCATAATTCAACTGCATTAGTCCAATTTCTTTAACTTCTATAGAAGTAGAGGTGCCCTTTGATTTGTTTTTTCTTATAAACGATTTTTCTTCCTCAACAAATTTTTTGATTAAATGTGTATATTTGTTAGCTCTATATCCCCGAATTTGATTGATGGAATCATAATTTTTTTTGAAAAACATTTGTTCACAATATAATATTTTTATAATTGACTTTATCAGCTTCAGTGAATCCTAGAGGTGACTTGGAAAATATCACTAAAATTAATCCTGGTGTTAATTTGAATTTTTCATCTCCCAATATAAAGTTGAAATGGTAAGCTCCCCCAACTCCATTTTCCAGTAGGTTGTTTATGTGGACCATAATTGCCATTAATTAAATTTTCATTCTCAAATTCTGTGATATGTGCATTTATGAAAGATGTATGAGGTAGGTCAGCAGCGATAGATATATCTTGATCAGTATCATTGTTTAAGGAGTGGAAATCAGACTCATGTAAACCAACAGAAGTATCGTCAAAGTTGTTATTAAAGTTGAGTGATTTTTGTTTTTTGATTTTGGGGATAGTGTTACCAAATGATTCTGCAAATTCATCATACTTTTCATCAGTAGACTCTGGTTTTTCCTCGAATTTAGATTTCATAGATGTAGCTTTGCTAATGAAATCATTGGCTTGAATGTTTCCTCAAGCTTGAGTTCTGTTTCAACTCAGCCATGTTTTAGACTTTGAAATTTCCTTTTCAACTCCTTTCTCGTCTTGATGAGTTCTTTTAAAATTTCTTCAATCATTTTATATAAAATGGGTGGTCGGTTTTTGTATTAGACCGGTTTAAAAATGGGGTCGGTATTTTGTATTAGACCGGCTTTTTCGTATTAGACCGGTTTAAAATGGGGTCGGTATTTCATATTAGACCGGTTTAAAAGTAGGCTCGGTATTTTGTATTAGACCGGTTTTTTTGTATTAGACCGGTTAAAAAATGGGGTCGGTATTTCGTATTAGACCGGTTTTTTCGTATTAGACCGGTTTACAAATAGGATCGGTATTTCGTATTAGACCGGTTTAAAAATAGGATCGGTATTTCGTATTAGATCGGTTTTACTCCTTCAACTGCTTGTATCATACTGATCCAATTATCACTGTGACAAATTTATTTAAACTTCAATGAAAGTATGAAATCCCAATCTATATCGACCTAAGTTTAAGGGATCGTCCTTACTTATACATAAAAATCCATATTTATCTTTCCAGCACAAGCGACAAAGTTGTGCAAATTTGTCATATGTCTTATCACCACTGTCATGATCATTATATATACATGTTTAATTCATCTTGCTTAAACATAAGTATCACATTTGCATTATCTCTAACAAGTTCTTTAGGAATTCGTGTATAAGTTTGTGAAAGACAAAATGAATCGATATTCTTATGGCGGCTCATACAAAAATATGTTCTATAATTATTTCGATTTTCTGTAGAAATATCGTCAAAAATCATGAATGAATTCTTCTTTGCCTGATCTGGTGCTATAACCTCATCATTATATGAAATGTAAAATACCCCATACCTTTAATGGACTTAATTAATTGCTCTAAGAACTGATATTTCGGTTGATATAATGCCTTTGAATACAAGTATATATTTGTAAACTTCAATCCATTTGGACTTTCAATCAGACTCAACATAACATTTGTTTTCCCACAATTTGATGGTCCGACAATAAGTGCTATAATTGAGTTTGGTAATAAACTACTATGACGAGTTCTTTTGGGCGAACCCGATTTGAAATCCATGTTTCTCACAACAATATTAGATTTCTGTTTAACGAATTTCATATTTAGAGGGATATTTATTAATTTTATCTGTGTATAAAGGAGCTATACGTTTTTATAATAAATTCAGTTGCAAACCACACGTTTATAAAGGTAGAAGTTTTAATAATAATCTAATTGACTAATTACCTGATTATCAGTTTTGCGGGCCTGGAACAAAATTAAAAGTTCTATTGAAACGAGGTGATAAGGGTATAAATCCATTGGACTCTGCCTGTCGCCAACACGATATTGCTTACTTAGAGAGTAGTGATATTTCCAAATGTCACGAAGCTGCTCAAAAGTTAGCTGAAAGGCTTGGTCATGAGTAACATCAGCTGATAGAAGTTTGACAGAACAAGCTGTCCCACTTTTAGTAACAAACGCAATGAAGGCCAAAGTAAAATTTGGTCTGGGGATCACGATTAATATGAATAAGTCTAAAAAACCTTAAAAAGTGAAAGAGTCGTTTAAGAAAATTGTAGTGAAAAAAACATTTCTCAATGCTATTAAGTTGGCAACTCAAGCACTTAAAATCGAAAAACCAAATGATATTGAAAATGCGATTAAAATGGCCCATAAACATATTAATAATTTTTTGAGTGGAAAGAAAAAGCAAGCTATTATCCCTCGAATCATTAGCATACCAAAAACTGGAGGGGCCTTACCATTGATACGGATTTTAGCGGCTTTAAATCGCCTTGGGGATATAAAATCTGCCGGTTCATCGATCATTAAAAAGTTTAATGAAATCAAGGATGGAAAAAGCAATTAGAAGAAGCTGTTCGTCATAATCAGAAAATGGAATCTGTTGCTGGTAAAGGACTATTTTTAAAACCATGCAAGAGCGGATAAGCATTGTATTTGGTTCCATAAAAAAAAAAAGTATTAAGAAAGAAGTAATTCGCTATTCAGGCAACAAACATTGAATACAACTATTACCAAGTTCAACATTTGTGTCTACAGTTCCTTTTTAGTATTTTTCCTACAATAAATAAAATGAAATAAAAACCAAAACTAAAAAGAAAAAAATTTGTTTCTTTTTTTTCTTATACTTATTTTATTTTTATTTTTTTTTTATTATATTGAAATCTTTATTAATAATATAAAATAAAAGACATAATCCATATATATATATTTTTTTTTTTGGATAATGAAATTTTTATTAAAAATATAAAATAAAAGACAAAATGCATGTATTTTTTTTTTATTTTGTATTATTGTTATTACTTTGTAGATAAAATCCATTAATATACAATCGCTTGAATTATCATTGTAAAATTCCTCTTTGAAATCATTTTCCTCTTGATTGTTCATATTAGTTTGTATTCAGTTAGAACTTATTTTATAATTCCCCCTTGCAAGGGTATTTATTTTATTTTGATAAATGTATCTTTAATCATCATCAATTGACAGAACTGTTTTAAATACTCGTTCTGAATAAATTTGATGGAGTCTAGTTCTAAACATTAACATATCTCTTTAAAATATCTTATTACCTAGTAAGCGTTCTCTATAGTTTGCTAAATGTATTCTATTCTATTGTATTCTGTTGCAATAGAATACATTTTTGCGCGAAGGCAAATAAATTCCGATATTATACCACCATTACTCTCATCTGTGAACATTCCCAATTTCTTTTTATTGCATTCTACAATCTGATACTTTTGAATAAATTCTTTGGGGTAGTCAGATGTATCAAAATTTATTTACAATATCACTTGCTATATCTCGGAAATAATCGTCAGTTTGAATACTATAAATAAAAGAATAAGTGAATAAGTGATAGATCATTCTAAGAATTATATGGAATAATTAGAATGATCTAAAACACGAAGTCCCAAATTTGTATTTATTTATTTACCAATAACGATAGCAATTGGTAACAATTCGATTGAAAATGACGTTACAGATCAGATTAACAATTCTTTCTTTTGTTTTCTCTTTTTTTAAGCAACAATAATTACAATAATAATTATTTATATATAGATATATAAATATGTGTATATAGTATGTATATAACACTTGTTAAATTGCCTTCAAATATACAATATTCTTAAAAAAATGAAATAAAAAGAGAACCCCGAATTGTTCATCAAAAAACAGCCTTAAGAATAACAGCCAAATAAATTGGCTTATTGTATACACAATTCATTTTAGTCAATTGAATAACGTATACATCATCAAACATTTTTTTCGCATGTTCATAATCGTTTATTGAACATTTTTCTTCCGTGACATCATTGAAAAACTTCTCTAGGGGGTAGTGCAGTTTGGTTAAGCTTTTTGTTTGAGTCAACATAGCTTTAAGGAAATAGCTCTTTCCTGCGTATCATTTTGAAATGATCAACATTAAGAAGAATTTATTTAAAGTTTTGAAATCTGCATCATTAAGATTTTTAGCAAGGCTATCTAAGCTTGAAGGCATGAATCTTACTGAATGTAAAAACCAAAGTGAAATTCCATTTCTATGGAAATGCTGTTTATTTATATTAGGGGTATATTAGGTTTGTCAGAAGTATATAAAAGGCAGAAGGAGGCGTGGCAGACCCCATAAAGTATATATATTCTTGATCAGCATCACAAGCCGAGTCGATATAGCCATGTCCGTCTGTTCGTCTGTCCGTCCGTCTGGGTGTCTGTCCGTATGAACAAACAGAACTCAGAGATGGTAAGAGCTACAATATCCGTTTTAGTCAGTGTCGACCACATATTTAGTCAGTCAATACAAGAATCTTTTTTTTTTTGCCATGCCACGCCCCATTCGCCCACATTAAGCGTAAAACCACACATACCTCGGTAAAAATACAGGTTTTTTGCGAATATCTCGGTAACTACAACACCTAGGGACACCAATTTTGGCATGCAGGTTGCTAGATACAATATAAAAACCATGCCATCAAAATTTTTTGGATGCCACGCCTCCTTCGCCCACCAAAAGCATAACTTCTTTGTAACTCTCCATGCCGCTGGCTCACTTATTTCTTAGCGTATAGTTTTGTAACTTATACTTGGAGACAAATAATATGTGAAAATTTCATCAAAATCGTATTATAATTAAAAAAGTTTTTCATACAACGAAAGTCGTTACTTTCAAGCAAGGCAAACGAAAAACGTCCGAGCGAGACAGCACACAAATATGTGTGCATGTTTAGTTTTTGTAGCAGCTACTCCAATTTGAATTCATATAATTGGAAACAAAGCTCAGAGGGTATTACACTGTCGGCATGCCCGACTGAGATTTTCTTTCTTGTTTTTATTTACTATTTGCACTTATTTTTATTTAGTACTTCATCTTTTATTTCAATAAATTTAGATATAGAAATGTAGAGTTCTTTATTTAAAGGGATAACCTTAGTTTTCTATTAACTTCACAAAGCTGTTTTATAAACACATGGAGAAATTATGAAAGAATATGGGTAAAAATGCCGCAAGTTACATATATTATGTGCTGCCCCTCTTTATTTCCCGGTAAGGCCAACTCAAGCTATAAATTCATCTAGTTTAGAGTCAAATGTCCATTTGAAATTGTAACTAAGTAAATACATATATGGTATTCTTCCAGTATTATTACCTATTTTCTTGTTGACATTTTCTAGAACACATTCAAAATCGGCATAAACTACAAAAGGTACATCTAACGAACGTTCAAAATTTTTAAACTGTAGGAATTTCTCACCAATGATGGGAAATTATGACACTTTTTTGCTACAATTTCCAATGTTATGCTGCTCCATAGAATCCATTTGGGTTGTGTAGTAATGGCAAGCATTATGTACGAATTTCTTTGACTTACGCTTGCTAAGTTGTGCGCCCATCAGACTAAAGTGAAAAACATTAAATTTTTATTAAATAACTAGGAAATTAAAAAATATTCAGTTTAAGCTAACTTACCTTGAGACATCCTTTATTGGACAAAAAGTGGGATTGCGGATTCTCCTGAAGCAGCAATATGTTAATTTGTACTGCTTTTTCGTTGCTGGATGTGTAGTATGAAGTGACAACACTGTTATCCTGATATGCAAGGGCATTGATGCTCAGAGTTGGGTTCAGTTTCTCCAAACCGCCAATTTTGTTGTAGTTTAATGGGTACTGGACTCCAGAGAAATCTAAAACTATCCCATTTTGTAGGAACAGCGATGTTAAGTTTTCCATACGATGATGTCAAATGTGCATTTTGACTAACATTGAGAATAAGAAGAAATAAACGGTAGGTTTTGTAAATATTACATCTACCTAGACAACTGTATTTAAAATGTTCAATCTATATATATGTATATATATGTATATACATATATTTTTGTTTATTTATATAGAATATTTAATAAAAATTAATTATATTTTATTTATTTGTTTGAAAATGATTTTGTTCCTCTCCACCTACAGTTAATAATACCTACTCACGGATGATATTAAATTCCCCAATATTAAAGGCCGCCAGAGTAGCATATTGCATAGCGTTATATTTTTTTGATAACAATATAAGTTTATCGCTTACTTCCAGAACAATGCAGGCTCCAAACTTGGTAGTCGTTCTAGCTGCATATGTTATACGATACTTCTGCTACGGTGTCGTGTCTTTGATTTTCAAAATAGTCTTTAACATCTTTGTGTTTAAATCCAGAATTACGGAGTTGCATTGTAATATATTTTTGTTTTTTTCACAATATTTTCAAATATTTGAATTTTAATAACTTTTTACTTCTACGTCAAAAAGGGATATTTTGTTGAATTACTATTGTCGGATTCAGCAGCAGCCTAATCCGTTTATCGATATAACTATCGGCACAGCATGAACTAGATGAGCAGGCTTGTCGTGTACTGAACTAGATGAGCGGCTTGTCGTGAGCTGGTTCCAGCTGTGATTGCATACACATACACATACATATACACTAGCATATTTTTCCCGCGTTTTTGCATTGTACATAACTTTAGTTGTTGATCTGGCGAAGCTAATTGTTAAAAGCCACAGCCGCATATTGTAAAGCCAATCTAGCCAAAATAAACGTTGTTGTTGAAATCCAAGTTGTATTCATTCTTGGTAAATAGTACCCGCGTACAATTGTCAAAAAATATTGGCAATTCAACATTTGGAGGCCCCGGCGAGATTGGCCAAATAACATTCAATTGTGCAGTGAAGTTCTGTGTTCGCTGAAAACAAATCAAGTGCATAATCATACATACATATGTGCGTGTGTGTGTTGCAAAGCAACAATTTCATAGTGTCATATTGTGTGTCATATTGGGAAAGGCACCGCAATCAGACTCTCGCTCGTTGTTGTTGTTGTCATTCTCAGCCTTCTTATATACATACGCTTGTACATAAGCGGCTGTGCGGTTACTGACTTTTTTCGTTGCTTTCATTTCTTTCGCCGTTACATTGTTGCCAAGCGCCATCATGGCAAACACAGACGTTGATAGTGCGCGAATTGCAGACAGGGTGACCTTTTTCAAACGCAAAGTGTCTGCATTGTTTGAACGCGCTAAAAATCTCGAAAGTGATTTATCAACAAACAAGCTTAATGATCTAGACCCTGTCGAGCTAGAAGTGCATTTATTACGTATTGAGCAAACTAAATCTACCTTTAACGGCGCGCAAAATTCGTTAGAAGAACTCGACTTCGACGAAATTGGCAGCAAAATGCGCGATGACTTTGACGATTTAATGGCTAAGCTCGAGGCTCGTGTGCGCGTAATTATTCAAAAACATCAGTCAAGTGCCCCGCCACATTCGACATTTGGGCGCTATGATGACACTCTTAATCAAACCATGATAGTGGCCAATAGATCGCGTTTGCCCGAGCTCAAGCTGCCTACATTCTCCGATGGCTATACGGAATATGCCAATTTCTACGCAATGTTTGAGTCTGTCGTTGACAAGGATCCCGAATTGACCAACATTGAGAAGCTGCAGCATCTTCGCTCATGTCTGTCTGGCCCTGCGTTGGATGCGGTTAGATCGTTGGATTTTATCGGTGCCAATTATCGTGTGGCTCTCGATATTCTTAATAAACGCTTTAGTAACAAACGTATTGTTTTCCAGGCACACATAAAGGAGATTCTTGGGCTCAAGAGGGTAGACAACGAGTTGGCGTCACATCTTCGGCAATTCTCTGACAAGGTTAACTCTCATATGCGCGCGTTAGAGACATTGGGCAATTCGGAGCAGATTTCAGGATGTTTTATTGTGCAAACACTCCTTCAGAAATTGGACGTGAAAGCCCGAAATAAGTGGGATGACGCTTGCTCCTCGGACAAGGTGCCGACAGCTGATGAGTTCTTTGAGTTTCTGGAAAGGCGATGCCAGAAGCTGGACAGCATACAATATTCGACGTCAGCAAATTCTCATATGGGCAAGTCTAACCAAAATGCTAACCCAAGAAAGGCCTTTGTGGCCGAGACTAGCCAAGGTGGATGTGGTTTCTGTGATGAACGCGGCCACGGAATCTATTCATGCAGTAGATTTGCAAATTTGTCTCCATCTCTGCGCCATAAGGAGGTAAAAAAACTGGCTCTATGTTTCAACTGCCTAAAGAAAGGGCATCAAACTCGTTCATGTAGCAGCAGTCATTGTCGCACCTGTGGAGGAAAGCATCACAGCCTGTTGCATTTTGCTACCTCTTCTGATTCTCAGGCAGTAGGACCAGCAAGCACATCGTCTGCCGCCAGTATTCCCCCGTCGACTACAGCTCACTCTGCTACCAAGGTCTGCAAGGTCTTCAGTCTGGTGTCGTGCTTTTGGCCACCGCGGTGGTCATGGTGAGAAATAGCGTTGGCTCTTTGGTTCCCTGCAGAGCGTTACTGGACTCTGGTTCTCAGCTGCACATGGTAACTTCTCGTTTCGCACAGAGGCTGCATTTAAAGAAAACCAGATCTTCGGCCGTCGTCACGGGTCTCGGAGACACGAGCGTTTCTACTGACGGATCAGTTGTAAAAATTGAGATGAAGTCGTCCACGTCAGAGTATTCAGCCACATTTGACGCCCTTGTGGCCCCAACTATTACCGACAGTCAGCCTAGCTTCGCAATCGACACGTCGGATTGGAAGATTCCCTCCAACATTACACTTGCTGATCCAGCGTTCAACAAGCCACAGCGAGTGGATCTTTTAATTGGAGCGAGCCTTTTCTATGAGCTGCTATCTGTTGGGCAAATCATGCTGTTGCCCGGATTGCCGCTGCTTCAAAAGACGCGCCTTGGCTGGGTCGTGACTGGAGGTTTTGAGAAGCATCGTAGCACTTCGTTGTTGTCTACTGGCAGCGCTCATATCAGCGAGGCTGCTCAGCTGGACTTCAGGTTGGATGACTTGGTTCGACGTTTTTGGGAAATTGAGAGTTTGGAAGAGCCCATGGTAAAGGCCAGCAAGGAAGAATTGGAATGCGAGCAGCACTTTGTAAAAAACTTTTCTCGTCTGCCGTCTGGCGAATATATGGTTCGGTTGCCTTTGAAGCCCAGTGCAGAGCTTCTAGGTGACTCCTATGACCAGGCATATCGTCGTTTCCTCAGCATTGAACGTAAATTGGGCCGTCATGCGCATCTAAAGGAGCAGTATTCAGCTTTCATCAAGGAGTTTCTGGATCTGAACCACATGTCGCAAGTTGCTCCTGAGTCCATAGATTGCTGCAAGTATTTTCTTCCTCACCATTGCGTCTTGAAGGAGGACAGCACCACAACAAAGTTGCGTGTGGTGTTTGATGGCTCTGCGTCGACCGATTCAGGATACTCTCTTAACGACGTGTTGATGGCCGTCCCAATCATACAGCCAAAGCTGCTTCATATTTTGATTCGTTTTCGCACATATCCTGTAGCGCTAAAAGCTGACATTTGTAAGATGTACCGCTGTGTTCGAGTTGCCATGCCTGATAGCTTGTATCAATGCATTCTGTGGAGAGATTCGCCTGCGGAGGGCATAAAGGTATTCAAATTGGATACTGTGACTTATGGAACCAAATCAGCATCATTTCAATCAGTACGCGCAATGCACCAGTTGGTTCAAAGGCCCTACAACAGGAGTTCTATGTTGACGATTTTATCTCCGGAGCAAATTCAGTAGCAAAAGCCAGGCAAAAGATGGATCAGACTTGCGCTATATTGGCCCGTGGCCAGTTCAAGCTTCGCAAATGGTGTTCGAGTCACGAGAAGGTCCTAGATGGAGAAGCTGCTGAAAACAGAGAACAGTTTTTGAAGTTCGACGATGGCAGCGATGTCACCAAAGCCCTTGGCCTTGTATGGGACCCTGCAGTTGATACGCTGTTGTTTTCTTTGTCTGTTTTAGACTCTATAGTGAAGCCGTCGAGACGCTCAGTTCTGTCTATTGTTGCCCGATTTTATGACCCGCTTGGACTATTAGGCCCAGTCATAACTAAAGCAAAGATTTTTCTTCAGCAGATCTGCAAGGATCAACTGACTTGGGATGAAAGTTTGCCTGTAGCACGTGACACGGCATGGAAGGAGTTATGCAGTAGTTTCCAGAACATTCCACACGTCTCGTTTCCCAGAGTCGTGCTCATCGCAGATGCTGAGGTGGAGATTCATGGATTTTGCGATGCCAGTTTGGAGGCTTATGGTGCTTGCGTCTATGTGGTCACCAGAGGTCTGACTGTCACAAGTAGACTCCTGTGCTCCAAGTCGCGAGTTGCGCCTTTGAAGACTTTGTCCGTTCCGAAGTTGGAACTTTGTGGAGCAAAACTATTGGCAAGTCTGATGTATGAAATCAATCGTACCGGAATTTTCTTCAGCCAGTTTTATTGCTGGTGCGATTCTTCAGTAGTTCTATCCTGGATTAGAGATGAGCCTTTCAAATTTAATGTTTTTGTTGTGAACAGAGTGTCTGGCATCATGTTCCAACCGATAGGAATCCAGCTGACATCCTTTCTAGGGGCGCACTTCCAGAAGTGTTGGCACAATCCGATCTCTGGTTCCATGGCCCGCCATATCTTGTGGATGGTCGTCCAAGCTGGCCCGCGTCTTGCATTCCCAAAAAGCCTAAAATTGAGTTAAGGAAGAGCGCACTCATCGTGACATCTCCACATGCAGACCTCACTCTTGGATGTAAGCACTCAAATTCGGTTGGATCCATGCAGCGCACATTTGGCTATGTCTACAAATTTATCAAGCGAATAAGGAATCCTGTATTAACTGTCTTAGATGTTCATCATGGCACTCGCATTCTTCTGCGTCTTGTGCAAATGACGAACCTTTGGGACGACATGAAAGAGATCCGGTCTCACGGGAATGTGAGAAAGTCAAGCTCCATTGCTGCTTTGGCTCCCTTTTTGGATGAGTGTGGACTGCTTCGTGTTGGTGGGCGGCTTTGCAATTCGTCTTTGGATTATGATGGCCAGCATCCCATTATTCTGCCTCAGCGTCATGCAATCACACAAGCACTCATCGTGCAGGTTCATCAAAGGAATCTTCACATCGGACCCCGTGCACTTCTGGCCAAGACTCGACTTCAGTATTGGCCAATTGGCGGATTAAGAACGGTAACCAAGGCGATAAGAGGATGTGTGACGTGCTTCCGAGCGAGGCCAAGCTTTGTGGAACCAATGATGGCAAGTCTTCCAAAGGAGCGTCTGGAAGCGGTTCGAGCGTTTACGGTCACTGGAGTCGACTATTGTGGGCCATTTTTCTATAAGTCGGAGGTTCGAACGCGAGCGCCCCTGAAATGCTATGTCAGCGTGTTTATCTGCTTCACAAGCAAGGCAGTGCACCTGGAGCTGGTTAAGGATCTATCGACGGCGGCGTTTCTGAGCGCGTTAAAACGTTTTATTGCTACTCGCGGGAAGCCCAGTCAGATGTGGTCCGACAATGCAACGAGTTTTGTTGGGGCCAAGAACGAGTTACTTGAGCTAAAAACGTTGATGCTAAGCGATTCCCACCTGAAGGCAGTGCAGCAGTTTTGCCTCGCCGATGACATCGATTGGAAGTTCATTCCTCCTCGCTCTCCGCACTTTGGTGGATTATGGGAGGCGGCTGTGAAGTTGGCGAAGCACCATTTTTATCGCTCTGTTTGCCGCTCGGTGTTGCACTTTGATGAACTGTGCAACCTCGTCTGCCAAATCTGTGCAGTTGTTAATTCTCGCCCATTACTTGCACTTTCAGAGAACCCAGCAGATCTAGATGTCCTGACTCCTGCGCATTTACTGTTCGGTGGTCCCCCAAGTTGTATCATCGAGCCTGATCTGACCAAGCTGAACTACAACCGACTAGATGGATGGCAGCGTGTGTCGCAGCTGCAACAGGTGTTCTGGGCACGGTGGCGTGAAGAATACTTAACTCTTCTGCAGCAGCGAACTAAGTGGCGTTCTCCAACGCAATCTTTGTGCGTTAATGACATGGTACTCGTGAAGGACGAAAACCTGCCTCCCATGCGCTGGCCGCTTGGCAGGGTGTTGCATCTGGTCCCTGGCAAGGATGGAGTCGCCCGTGTGGCTGATCTGAACACAGCATCTGGTGTCATCAGAAGAGCTGTGTCTGTTGCCGCTAAAGGACTCTGTTGAAAGACAGGCTTCCAACGGGGGGAGTATGTCGGATTCAGCAGCAGCCTAATCCGTTTATCGATATAACTATCGGCACAGCATGAACTAGATGAGCAGGCTTGTCGTGTACTGAACTAGACGAGCGGCTTGTCGTGAACTGGTTCCAGCTGTGATTGCATACACATACACATACATATACACTAGCATATTTTTCACGCGTTTTTGCATTGTACATAACTTTAGTTGTTGATCTGGCGAAGCTAATTGTTAAAAGCCACAGCCAATCTAGCCAAAATAAACGTTGTTGTTGAAATCCAAGTTGTATTCATTCTTGGTAAATAGTACCCGCGTACAATTGTCAAAAAATATTGGCAATTCAACAACTATTAAGCTGACTTGTGGTTCTTTTATATCACAATTTCTAGCTTGGTGTATTGAAAAAACGTGATAAAATGAAAAATTTATATTCTCATTTAAATATTTAAATGTATGCTAAGTATCGTATCCCAAAATGAATGATTCTTTTCAAGTTCTGTTTATGCACCTGGAAAAATACCTTGTTGTAATTTTCATAGAACAACCCCTTATCGTGTATGTTATGAATTTAGAAATGTTATTTAACATGTTTTATCGTGTTTTGTACTTGTCTGACCCTTTGAAGCCAATTCTTATCATTTCCCAAAACTAATGATTCTTTGCAGTTATGTTTATACACCTATAAAAAAACCTTGTTGGGATTCTCATAGAACAACCCCATTTCGTGTATGTTATGAATTTAAAAATGTTATTTGACATGTTTTGTACTAGTCTGACCCTTTGACGCCAATTTTATTAACGTTTCAACAGGTTGATAGTTTTTTTTAGGGGTCATACATAGCTAACACAGGAAACGTCTGTACGTGAGAAGAAGAAAATATTCTCTCTCACAGGGAAAACTCAGCCCTTTAATTTGATTGGTAGTTAGACACACAGAGAGCAAACCTAACCCAGAACAGGTTCTGCTGTCGATCTTGTTGAATTTAGTTAGTAGTAGAGAGAGAGAGAGAGAAAGCGAGAGGTGGAATAAGGTTGTTGATCGATGGTGTGAGTCAATGGGAGGTAAGGGAAAAAGAGAGAGGGAAATTTTTAGACGGAAAAAATGAGAGACGGAAAAAATGGTAACGGTAAATTTTCAGAGGAAAAAAATGAGAGAGTGAAAATTTTCAGAGATGAGAAATATTCAGAGGGAAAAAACTGGTAGAGGGGGAAAAAGACAGGCATTGCATTGTGGCAAAAAATGCGTCGATCTGAAAGGCAATTCTCCCAGATGTGACCTGTCTCGTCACATTTTCAGCCATTTAATTTTGCATGTGATGCACGCATTGCTGCAAGGTCGGCATTGACTGAGCACTCTATTGGTGCATCAATTTCAGTTTCTTCAACTGAGTATACTTGTCTAAGACCGGTAATAGGTTTAGACTTAATCTCGTAGGACAAGTTTTCACTTAACTGAACTAATCTACGTAAATGTCCTATCAAATTTACAGATTGAGAAAGCAGTTTCTCACGAGTTTCTGGGAGCAAGATCGATAGTCATCGTACTGTTGACGAATGGATGAACAAAGGACAAGGGATGGACAAGTTTTCACTTAACTGAACAAATCTACGTAAATGTCCTATCGAATTTACAGATTGAGAAAGCAGTTTCTCACGAGTTTCTGGGAGCAAGATCGATAATCATCGTACTGTTGACGAAGGGATGAACAAATGTCTGACCAAACTATGCGTTTGACTTACTTATGGTATCTCCAGTATCAAGATCGAGCTTTACCAGTAAACAAAACATGCATGTTCTTGCACATACTTCTATAATCACTGTCCAATGTTTCATCTGTTAACGACTTAATTCTGTATATAAATTCTTCAACTCCTAATCCATCAGGTGAACCATCACAATGAACTCCCCACTTTTGCATTATATCTATTATCCTACGGGTGTTCCATGTACAAGTGCTTAATGGTGGCGACTCTCGTACGCAAGGTAATACAATAGGTTCGCATTGTTGGGGCTGATTACTAATAGATAATGAGGACATGACTTGAGAAACCGTCTGCTCTATCATATTTTGTATTATTTCATAATCAACAGGCAGTGTTCAACGAGTGTTCGGGTTACGAGTTGCTTGTGATACTCTGGGTCTTCCCCGTGTAGATCTGAGCCGAGCGACTTCGGTTTGATTCAAGCTATGACTTGCATTCAAGGAAGATGAATGTGAGCTGCATTTAAAGGTTGAACTGCTTGAGCGTGTCGTGAATTATTATTTTCTGCTAAAGATAACTTCGAGCAAGGCTTCTAGTAGTAACTCTACCTACTACTGGGGCAGGAGGAGGTACTTTGTCTGAATTTCGGTTAGGTGAGCAATTGCCTACCACTGTACCACAACAGACTGTACTTGTTGTTAACCAAGTTTCCACGCAGTTTTTATGAAACACATGCTTGCACTCTAATAAAAAGCAAGGATGTGTATCGTCCATTTCTATCGCACATAGTGCGCATTTTCTATCTAAGATGCCTTCAGATGAGGACTTTGGCGGACTATTAATTGCTGGCATTTTTAATTTAAGCTTTCCTGTTTTGAGAAATAGGCAAAGTAAAAGAGAAATCGATAATAACTTTCTATGACCTTAAACAATCCGATATAAAAAATGAAACCATTGAAACTAGACTATAGGGCGATATTGATAGGCTATTAGATTTTTTATAATATCATACTATTCGGTAAGGGAACGCTCATGTAGCATATCTCCGAGTTCCCGATAACAGCAATCTACAATTAATACTAACAACTGAATAAAAATTCTCCTACTCGTGTTTTGCTTAATGGCTGTCACCATATCTATAAATTTAAAATTATATTTCTAGTTCAGGGATAATCAGTATTGGATCCGAACACAGCCGAAAACTCAATATTCTGGAATTATTTGAACGAGTTTTACAAATAAATTAAATTATGGCTTATTCCGTAGAAAATTAAAACGAGCAATAAATTGTGAAAGATGGTAAAAATATTTTTATTTTTTTTATTTTTGTAATAGTTGAAATTAATAGAATCTGTTTGGGTTTTCTGTCTGCAATCCTCTGTTGAATCTTACAGATTCGTTGGCCATACAAAAGTCTACTATCTGAAGAACTCACTTTTGCGATAGTAAGACCAAGCAAGTCTAAACTATGTCAGCATAAATGATTCTCAAATATCAACAAATCAAACAAATTATCACAATGTTCAGGGGGGTGTTTTGAACAACTGCACAAAACTAATAGAAAAGTAGAGATGTAAAAATTAGTAACACTGAAAGCTTAACACGTTTAAGCTTTATACTTTCTCTGCTTAATACATCTCTGCCCCTAATATTTCTCTGCCCCACGTTTGGCGCCATAAACTTATGTAGTGTTCACTGCTTTACGTACGTGCTTCAAGACTTATGTAGTATTTCTGGTGACCCTCGATGAGCACTAAATAACTTATGTAATCGTTCGCGATAATGGCTGAAATTAAAGCCTTTGGGTGGGTTTTGCCATACTTTAAGCAAAGCTACTATAGTTTAAATTTTTTTTAGGACTTCTACTGAAACTACTCATGCGATCGATTCGAAAAAAACCAACTTAAAGAACTAAAACTTAAGTAACAAACTATTATCAATATTTATGAATATAATCGAATATGAAGTTACAGGGCATTTTCTTGACACATCAGGGAATTTGATAAAATTATAAAAGCATATGAATATAATTTCAACAATGAGAGGAATATTATACAATTCGATCGGTGGTGTTGATAAAATTATAATTTACAAAAATATGTGTTTATTTTAATGTACCCTTTTCATAAAATTTTTTCTTTTTGGCTTCATTTGATTCCATTCACAAAATAATTAAATCATTTATTTTTTTGTTTCTTTTTCTCACAATTATAATTTTATTTCATTCTTTTATATATTTCTAAATTTTTTTTATTTTTAAATTATTATATATATTTTTAAATTATTATATGTTTCTTTTGTAAAGAAATTTCTCAGGCTGGGGTATGTCTCCGTCTGGCCAGGGCTCTTTACAGAAAATTTATAATATTGCAAGAATATCTGGTGAGAGAAAGACGACACGGTGATGGGACCGTCCGCCAGCTATAGTAGTCAGGTAGTAGAATATTCAATAGTTTTCCCGATAACAGCGATAACTCGCATAGAGTTACGATAGTTGGTCGGGACGAAACGATGGTTGGAGTCGATAGTTCTGTAGCTACTGGGCCTCGTGGTTCTTTGCTAGCTTTGGGATCTAAAGGCTTTCGATACTTGTGGGCAGAGCGAGCCTCATAGGCTACTATCGGCGTAGATCGTGACTCCGGGTCAACAGCTGAGTCTTGGCTTTGGCTGTTACCACGGAGCGCACGATAGTTAGGATCCCGTAATTAATTGACGAGTCAATGCTACGACGATTAATTACGGGGGCCTTGGTACGATGAGGGCTCTAGAGTTAGACGATGATGAGTGTGGGTGGGATCGTGTTTTCCCGGGTCTACAGCTGAGTCAATGCTACGGCTGTTGACGTGAGATTCACGATACCTGACCCAATTAGCGTTCCGCAGTTAACTATCGAGTCTATGCTACGATAGTCAAGTACGGTCGCAATTGACCGAAAGACAGACAGACTATCGGGAGTTGCACCAGTGTAGACTCAAGGCTTAAGTCTGCGCTTTAACTACTGGCCGAGATTCCTGTTGTCCACACTGTTTTATGCCTAGAAATTGATTATCGAGTCTGCGCTACGATAGTCAATTCCAAGCACCGCGTCCACGAGTAGTTCTAAGCTAAGGCTGGGGTGTTACACTTGGGCTCTGAAAGAACTTGAAAAATAATAAACTATTGGCTAAGGCGGCGATAGTTGCAGTAGATTTACTCGTGAAACAAAACGTGCGGGACGGAGCTGAGTTGGTGACGCGTGGCTTCCATATACCGATACTTACGAATTATCGAGTCTTCGCTACGAAAGTTAGCAAGCGTAAGTATTATTACCACGTGGGTGAATACATTACGCGGAGGCGAAGAGAATTTTTCAGCACGTGGTTTTCACACCTGCGAACTATCGAGTCTTCGCTACGATAGTCGGCAAATGTGTGTGTCGTTGAGAGAATATCGAATACATATAATTTGATGTTGTTTATGTTTCAATTTATGTTCACAATTTCAGTTTATGAATTTATTTAATATTTCTATCCGCACACTTTCTATTCTTAATTGTACAGGGACTCACGAAATATATCGCTCACCACAAATAATTATTTATTTGATGTCCAGTGTCCAATGGGGGGTTCTCGTTGTCCTGTGGTATCCTCGTGGTCCTGTATGCTCGTTGCTGCTGTTGTCCTCGTGGCGTCTGTTGTCCTCATGGCGATGTTTTCTTTACTTGCACTCGCGGGCACTTGGAAAGAAACTTGACCTTGCGTTTTGAAATCTCGCACTCGACTGTCGATTGCCAAAAATTAATAGCGCGTCGAGCTCAAAATCTCTGCTGCAGCTTTGCTCATTTGTCTATGCGTGTGCCTTTGCGTGTGCTAAGCTGCTGGCAGCTCGGCGCTCAACAGTTCTGCTCTCCCTTGTTGTTGTTGCTTTTGCACATTGCCTGTGCCTTTTTCCGGCTATGCGTGTGCCTTTGCGTGTGTGTGCGTGGGCTAGGCTGCTGCTTGCTGATGGCTAGTTGTAGTACAGTACAACCGATCTCCCTCTCTCTTCTCGCGTGCAGGTTGATGCCGATCTCGCGCGTTGCTACTGCGCTTGCCTTATCGCTCTTTGACTTTCGCTCTCTCGCTCTCTGAGTAGCTGAGCATAGACAGCTTCCAGTGGCGTGATATTGCCGTTTTGTCGCTCGCCGGCAATTGCGGGACTTTACTCGTGCTGTTGTTTTTGATACTAGCGCACAGTATCTACAGTGCGCGTTGAAATTGTGCGTCCATTTATGGGGCGTCACTACCCCTTTTCTTCCGGGTGATGAAGAGTGACGGTCACCCGGGCTTGGCCGGTGTTGGTGACGTTGTAGGAACGTTGTTGCACCTTACGCCGGAACCGGGTGTGTTTGCTCTTCGGTGTCATCTTGTCTGTAACGGAAAATAGTTAGGTTCGATAGCTACATTTGTTAATCCTGCCTAGGGTGCGGAAGGCGTAACTATGAGCCGTTTTTGGTTCTGTTAGTTTAACATTCGGGTGAACCATCGTAACAAGACTGCAGGTCAGTCGGACTAGCCACTCGTCGTTCTTTGTTGGCGACGTGCTGAATTCGTACAATTGTCGGAGAGACGAATTTGACTACCCTGTATGGTCCGTCGTACCGAGTTTTGCTGCAAAAACCATCGAAATCTTTAGACAAGTGGTGTTGGCGTAGGAGTACTTTGCTTCCCAGTGCTGGTCTTGATGCCCGCCGGCGAAGATAATAGTGACGACTCTGCTCCTGGCTGGCTTATTGTTGGTTCTCCTTAGCTAGCTTGTAGACCTCCTGTAGATGTTTGGCTTTGTCGTCTGGTGTTGTCCCTTCTCTGGTGGGGCCTGGTAGTCGAGGTTCACGCCCTTGTATGAGATACGCCGGGCAATATCCGCTGCTGTCTCATGCGCTAGAGTTGATGGCCAAACTGATTTCGGGTAACAGGGCATCCCAATGTCGTTGGTCGCCATCCAAATATTGGGCGATCATAGATTTCACAGTTCTGTTGGCTCTTTCTGCTGTGGAGTATACGGTGCGGTGTGTTGTAGGCTCATCCCCATCTTCTTGCAAAACGTCCGGAACCCTTTGCTGGTGAATTGTGTCCCGTTGTCGCACACGAATGTCTGTGGTACGCCAAACCGGGCCAAGATTCGTTCTCTGAACGCCTTCTCCAGGTGCGCCGTGGTAGCCGTCCTTAAGGGCACCAATTCAACCCATTTGCTAAAGTGATCGAAGAACACAAGGAGCATAGTGTTCCCTTGCTTTGATCGAGGTAGTGGTCCAACGAAGTCTGCGCAGAGTATCTCGGTTTCAATTGGCTCACCTTATATTTCTGGCACGTCTCGCAGTTTCTTACATACTTGGCCACGTCACGGAAGAGTCCCGGCCAAAATTACTTCTGGGTCACGCGGTTGATGGTTTTCCGGATTCCTTGGTGTCCGGCAGCCGGTTGATCGTGACATTCCGTCAGGAACCTCAGCCGGTGTTCTTTTGCTACACATAGTTTCCAGGGTACGTAGTCCTCGTCGTCCAGGTTCCGGTTTGACCTTCGATACAACTGGTTGTCTTCCTGTACGTAATCTGGATACTAGGTAGGACTTGTCTTCACTGCATCTAGCATTCGCTGTAGCCATTTGCATTGTATCGGTTCTTGGGCCACATGTTGTAAGGTTTCCAGGGGTTGTCGTGAGAGTGCGTCTACCACTATGTTCTGGCTGCCTCGGCGGTAGTGAACCTCGAAGCGATACTTACCTATGGCAATTCATTCCTTTTCCGTTGGGTTTTTTTGGGTAACCCGTATGTCCGTTCTACCTCGTGTGCTGTGCTGATGGTGGCTATGGTTGGGCTCTTCCCGTTGATGTCTATGCGTCTTGGCCTCCTGAAGGGATTATTCCTCACTGCGGTCTTGCAGATCTTGGGTATTACATAGGGCCGTTGTGCCTCGTGTGCTGTGCGGATGGTGGCTGTGTTGGTCGTGCATAGCGCTGGCAAGGTGGGTTCCAACTGAATCGCAGTTGTACCGCACTCCAAGCGCATATTCATGGCACACAGGAAATTCATGCCTTGGATAACTTCGTCTACGATGGTAGGCAGCACGAGCATCGGCATGGTGATCATGTGGTCCGCCAGTCGCACTTGAACCATGATAGCTTGTGTCACCTCTCGATTGGATCCATCTGCCAGGATGATCCTTATGCGTACGCTGCGATGCTTGTTGGTGGATCCAATTCGTTGAGCCACTGCGTAGCTTATAAAGCTCCGGGTGGCTCCCGTGTCGACTGAAGCTAGGAACACTTGACCCTCCATGTTCACTGTAGCTACAATACGACCTCTCTCAAATCGCAGTGGCGATTCTATTGACAGGGCTACTGGAGCGCTGTCACCGGCCGATCCCCTGGCGGCTGGAAGCGCGAGGCGTTTCCCAAGTCCTTTTTCCTGCAGCAATCTATGGTACGTATCTCTGGTTGACCACAATCCCAACAGAAGAGAACTCGAGTGTTTCGGCACTCCCGACTGAAATGGTTCAGTTGGCCACAATTGTGGCAGGCTTGGCGAGTATCTATGCGCTTGTCCCCCTCCTGGATCCCGAGATAGGTAGCGTCTGCACTTGCGGTGCTGATGAGTTTCGGGTTGCCTGTGTGTCTAGGCGTGCCCGCTCATGCTTTCATGTGGTGCTCGTTGGCGTCGTTGGTCTCAGGGTTGGCCTTGTGATCGCCCGTTCCTTGGTGTCCTCGTACGTTGTGATCGTCGTAAACTTATGTTGCCGAGTGTACAGCTGGTACTCGGGTAGCAACTCTCAGTGTATGCTGCTCGGCGCATCATGACCCGTAGGCTCAGGAGATAAGCTTTGAATGATTCTCCACCTCGTTGTGTTCTTCCTCTAATCTCATCCTCCAGCCGCTGGAAATATCTGGAAGGCAAGAAAAACTCGAGAAATTGGGTTTTGAATTCGTCCCAGGTAGTTCCTTGCAGCTTGCTAACTCGAAAACAATCTGCCGCTGGTCCTGTCAGCAATCCCGCCATGGCTGGCAAAAGTTGGTGTTGGGCATTCAGTTGGTAGCTGGCAATCATGTCCTCCACCTGTTCGACAAATCGAAGTGGGTCAGTTGAACCATCGAAGAAGACGCCCCATTTCCGCAATCGATTCACAAAGCCGAGTTGTAAAAAGCGCTCGCCATGTGAATTCTGGTTACGGAAATGGACTTCAGTCTCCGAGTGACTTTCTCCTAAGTTGCCCCAGGCACCGGTAGGGATCGTCCGGCTTGTAATGTTGGCCGGCTTCTGCTCTGCAGGCCCAGAGGCTTTAGCTTGGCTAGTGCTCGGGGTCGTTCTCTTCGGACTCGGTGACACGCTTCGTGACTGCGGTTTTCCATCTGGTGTCGGGGTGCAACCTAGAAGTGCCTCCAACTCAACAAGTTTCTGTGCGTGTGCCTCTGGTATGTCGGGTCGATTTGCGTAAGCCGCCAACCGGCTTCTCAGCTCCTCCACAGTGCCTTCGATGTCTTCCCCGAATTCTCCTAGCACCGCCTGGAGCTCGTTCTTGCGTCGAAAACTGATCCAATGTACACCCATGTTGCTGTTAGTTGTTGGTGCCCTTGCGATTGATCTTGGCTGTCTATGCTTATCCTTGGTTAATGTCCTTGTTAAATGTCGGTTGATGCTGATCCTTGCTGTTAATTACTATGTTGATTGTTCGCGCTCTCCTCGAAGACTGTGTTGATCCTTGTTGTTGATGACAATGTGGTTTGTTCGAGCTCTCCTAGAAGACTGTGTTGATCCTTGCTGTTGATGACGATGTTGATTGTTCGGTCTCTCCTCGAAAACTGTGTTGATCCTTGCTGTTGATGACGATGTTGATTGCTCGTGCTCTAGTCGAAAACTGTGTTGATCCTTGCTGTTGATGACGATGTTGATTGCTCGTGCTCTCCTCGAAGACTGTGTTGTTCCTTGCTGTTGATGACGATGTTGATTGCTCGTGCTCTCCTCGAAGACTATGTTGTAAACCAATGCGGCTCTGCTTATGTACTCGGATGACTAGGCGCTAGCAGCGACGTCGACAGCGGTGCGGCGCATAGTGTGCGTATAGCCATGCGATAATTTTATGCTAAGAATAGATCGACTTGAAAAATAAGTACTGCCAACTATTGGCTGGGGCGGCGATAGTTGCAGTAGATTTACTCGGCAGTAAAACAAAACGTGCGGGACGAAGCTGAGTTGGTGATGCGTGGCTTCCATATACTGATACTTACGAACTATCGAGTCTTCGCTACGATAGTTAGCAAGCGTGAGTATTATTACCACGTGGGTGAATACATTAAGCGGAGGCGAAGAGAATTTTGCAGCACGTGGTTTTCACACCTGCGAACTATCGAGTCTTCGCTTCGATAGTCGGAAAATGTGTGTGTCGTTGAGGGAATATCAAATACAAATAATTTGATGTTGTTTATGTTTCAATTTATGTTCACAATTTCAGTTTATGAATTTATTTAATATTTCTATCCGCACACTTTCTATTCTTAATTGTACAGGAACTCACGAAATATATCGCTCACCACTAATAATTATTTATTTGATGTCCAGTGTCCGTTGCTTCTATATCCTTTCGTGTGGGGGGTTGTCCTGTGGTATCCTCGTTGTCCTGTATGCTCGTTGCTGCTGTTGTCCTCGTGCCGTCTGTTGTCCCGGTGGCGATGGTTTCTTTACTTGCACTCGCGGGCACTTGGAAAGAAACTTGACCTTGCGTTTTGAAATCTCGCACTCAACTGTCGATTGCTAAAAATTAATAGCGCGTCGAGCTCAAAATCTCCGCTGCAGCTTTGCTCACTTGTAGCTTTGGTCTTGACATACATGTGGGCAACACTCGGCTGTATAAATTGCAATGGTGTTTTTCCTGCATGTATATGAGTCTGTTAGGCAGCGCTGCCTACGCCTCTGCTTCGAGCTATGCAAGCATTAGAGTATTTTGTTGTAGTACAGTACAACCGATCTCCCTCTCTCTGCTCGCCTGCAGGTTGATGCCGATCTCGCGCGTTGCTACTGCGCTTGCGTCGTCGCTCTTTGACTTTCGGTCGCTCTCTCGCTCTCTGAGTAGCTGAGCATAGACAGCTTCCAGAGGCGTGATATTGATTAGTACAGCCTCATGTGCGTTTTTATATGCAACAATTCCAGTTTCACTCTTGTTCTTTTTTAGTGGTGAAAAGTTCTGGAAGTTCAAAGAGCTTTAGCGACAGTTGTCGACTAATTTATACCTGGCAATACTAATTAAGCTCGACTTAAATTAACTCCTAAAAGGATACTATATATATATATGTATATATGTATATATGTAAAGGTGCATTGTAATTAAAAGTGCATACTTTTAATGCAAATGCAATTTTGTCGCAAATAAAATTTTTAATGTTAAACGACAGCGCCCATTACAAATTAAAAAAGTATAAATAAAGAAAAATTAAATAATTTTTTTTTTTTTTGTTAAAAAATCCTAAATAACTTTAAAATAACCTTAGAGAATTATAAATAAATATAAATATATGTATACAGACATAGATGAAAACAAATGTCTTTCAATTGACTTTCACCTACTCCCATATGAACTCGATGGTTGAACATTTCAAAGATAGTTATCTCGTTAGTTAAAATATTTACAAAACCTATCTTAAGAGTTTTAAAGTCAAAAGTGAAACTAGCAAACTCAGAGTTCTTACAAAACAAATTTGTCTGTGTTTAGTATCAAAACTAGAATAAACTAATTGACTTTGCTCTTAAATTTTAACAACAAAATAAAATAAAATATATATAACTAGTGTGGGTTGGTGATTAGTTAGATCCCTAGACAACAACGAGTAATAAGCAAACCAACTACACCAAATAAACCGGCAGTAACTAGAATTAGATGAACAGAGCGAATTCATTGAAGAGGCGAATTCGTACTAAGATGAACAGATGAACACACAAAACTTATGGCGACCGAAGCCAATAGGCAGTTGACGGGAGAGTTGCTTTTCAGCTCAGACGACGAACAGTTTTACATTTAATGTGTTTCAGTTAGTTTGTTTAATCCAAAAATAAAAACCCCAAGTTTTGGATTTTTTCTTTTGAGATAGTAATTGGTGGTGGTGAAGCTATAAAGACGGTAAAACTGTAAAACGACGCGGTTATTAAGAATTTTAAAAGTGTAAACATAAATAGACGACTTATTTCTATGAAAAATGACGTGTTTAAATGACTTAATTCCGAAAAACCTACGAGGAGCCACGAAAGCAAGAATTTGTGCACAAATTCGTTTTTGAACATGATGGAGATCGAAACGACTGAAGCCATTTACGCGAGTTTAGTGGTTTCGAGTACGACGAAAACGACGCCAGATTTCTTTCGAAGCGCGTGTACATACGCGAAAAACTGACGGAGTGATGATGATTGACTTTAAAATGAAACTGAAAGATTTTGAGAAAATAAACGAGAAAAAGAAAATGAGTGAAAAGGCAGAAAAAGAAAAGAACACGCAAACTGGACATAATTCGCAAATTGGAAACATAAAAGATGTAGTTTGTTTCAATTGTGGTGAGAAGGGACATTTGTCTAGAAGCTGCCAAAGTAAAGCGAAAGGAAAAACGTGTTTTACATGCAATAAGTTTGGTCACATTTCCAAAAATTGCAAAGATGAAAAACAGAATGATGAAAAACCAAACACTCGTGTTCTCAAAAACAATGATGAAATAACATCAATAGAAGTTTGATCCTTGCTGTTGATGACGATGTTGATTGCTCGTGCTCTCCTCGAAGACTGTGTTGTTCCTTGCTGTTGATGACGATGTTGATTGCTCGTGCTCTCCTCGAAGACTATGTTGTAAACCAATGCGGCTCTGCTTATGTACTCGGATGACTAGGCGCTAGCAGCGACGTCGACAGCGGTGCGGCGCATAGTGTGCGTATAGCCATGCGATAATTTTATGCTAAGAATAGATCGACTTGAAAAATAAGTACTGCCAACTATTGGCTGGGGCGGCGATAGTTGCAGTAGATTTACTCGGCAGTAAAACAAAACGTGCGGGACGAAGCTGAGTTGGTGATGCGTGGCTTCCATATACTGATACTTACGAACTATCGAGTCTTCGCTACGATAGTTAGCAAGCGTGAGTATTATTACCACGTGGGTGAATACATTAAGCGGAGGCGAAGAGAATTTTGCAGCACGTGGTTTTCACACCTGCGAACTATCGAGTCTTCGCTTCGATAGTCGGAAAATGTGTGTGTCGTTGAGGGAATATCAAATACAAATAATTTGATGTTGTTTATGTTTCAATTTATGTTCACAATTTCAGTTTATGAATTTATTTAATATTTCTATCCGCACACTTTCTATTCTTAATTGTACAGGGACTCACGAAATATATCGCTCACCACTAATAATTATTTATTTGATGTCCAGTGTCCGTTGCTTCTATATCCTTTCGTGTGGGGGGTTGTCCTGTGGTATCCTCGTTGTCCTGTATGCTCGTTGCTGCTGTTGTCCTCGTGCCGTCTGTTGTCCCGGTGGCGATGGTTTCTTTACTTGCACTCGCGGGCACTTGGAAAGAAACTTGACCTTGCGTTTTGAAATCTCGCACTCAACTGTCGATTGCCAAAAATTAATAGCGCGTCGAGCTCAAAATCTCCGCTGCAGCTTTGCTCACTTGTAGCTTTGGTCTTGACATACATGTGGGCAACACTCGGCTGTATAAATTGCAATGGTGTTTTCCCTGCATGTATGTGAGTCTGTTAGGCAGCGCTGCCTACGCCTCTGCTTCGAGCTATGCAAGCATTAGAGTATTTTGTTGTAGTACAGTACAACCGATCTCCCTCTCTCTGCTCGCCTGCAGGTTGATGCCGATCTCGCGCGTTGCTACTGCGCTTGCGTCGTCGCTCTTTGACTTTCGGTCGCTCTCTCGCTCTCTGAGTAGCTGAGCATAGACAGCTTCCAGAGGCGTGATATTGATTAGTACAGCCTCATGTGCGTTTTTATATGCAACAATTCCAGTTTCACTCTTGTTCTTTTTTAGTGGTGAAAAGTTCTGGAAGTTCAAAGAGCTTTAGCGACAGTTGTCGACTAATTTATACCTGGCAATACTAATTAAGCTCGACTTAAATTAACTCCTAAAAGGATACTATATATATATATATATATATATTGTATATATGTAAAGGTGCATTGTAATTAAAAGTGCATACTTTTAATGCAAATGCAATTTTGTCGCAAATAAAATTTTTAATGTTAAACGACAGCGCCCATTACAAATTAAAAAAGTATAAATAAAGAAAAATTAAATAATTTTTTTTTTTTTGTTAAAAAATCCTAAATAACTTTAAAATAACCTTAGAGAATTATAAATAAATATAAATATATGTATACAGACATAGATGAAAACAAATGTCTTTCAATTGACTTTCACCTACTCCCATATGAACTCGATGGTTGAACATTTCAAAGATAGTTATCTCGTTAGTTAAAATATTTACAAAACCTATCTTAAGAGTTTTAAAGTCAAAAGTGAAACTAGCAAACTCAGAGTTCTTACAAAACAAATTTGTCTGTGTTTAGTATCAAAACTAGAATAAACTAATTGACTTTGCTCTTAAATTTTAACAACAAAATAAAATAAAATATATATAACTAGTGTGGGTTGGTGATTAGTTAGATCCCTAGACAACAACGAGTAATAAGCAAACCAACTACACCAAATAAACCGGCAGTAACTAGAATTAGATGAACAGAGCGAATTCATTGAAGAGGCGAATTCGTACTAAGATGAACAGATGAACACACAAAACTTATGGCGACCGAAGCCAATAGGCAGTTGACGGGAGAGTTGCTTTTCAGCTCAGACGACGAACAGTTTTACATTTAATGTGTTTCAGTTAGTTTGTTTAATCCAAAAATAAAAACCCCAAGTTTTGGATTTTTTCTTTTGAGATAGTAATTGGTGGTGGTGAAGCTATAAAGACGGTAAAACTGTAAAACGACGCGGTTATTAAGAATTTTAAAAGTGTAAACATAAATAGACGACTTATTTCTATGAAAAATGACGTGTTTAAATGACTTAATTCCGAAAAACCTACGAGGAGCCACGAAAGCAAGAATTTGTGCACAAATTCGTTTTTGAACATGATGGAGATCGAAACGACTGAAGCCATTTACGCGAGTTTAGTGGTTCGAGTACGACGAAAACGACGCCAGATTTCTTTCGAAGCGCGTGTACATACGCGAAAAACTGACGGAGCGTGATTTAATTTTAATATGCGTTGTATTAAATATTGGTCACAGTGCAGAAAATATGATGCTACATATTTTTCGAAACTTGGAAGCAGGCAGTTTGTTGCACAGCAACGAAGAAGACGACGACGATGATAACGACGAAGTAGACGAAGAAGAAGAAGGGGCAACTGCAGCGAATATTACCGAAAGACGCTCGAGTGAGCAGCAAGCACACCGCTTTGCTATGAGTTTTCGCGACATAGAGGTTTCAGTTCGTGTCTTTGATGGTTCTGATAAAATAGCTGCCGAGCTATGGGTAGCAGAATTTGAAGATCAGGCCGAATTAATGCGTTGGAATGAATTGCAGAAGCCAGACTGTTTATTTTGAGTGAGAAGTACATAAACTCTTGGAGTGCGTTGAAGAGGGCGCTATTAAGTGAATTCAAATCAAGAGTGAATAGCAAACAAATACACACACTGCTGAGTGAAAAAAACGACGATCAAAGGAAAGTACTCTTGAGTATTTTTATCGCATGAGAGGCATTGCAGCGAGAGGCGATGTAGAAGACGAAGCACTGATGCAAAATATAAATGACGGCGTTGACGAACTTGCATTTAATAAGTCGATTTTATGCGGTGCAAAAATGATGAGTGACTTTAAAATGAAACTGAAAGATTATGAGAAAATAAACGAGAAAAAGAAAATGAGTGAAAAGGCAGAAAAAGAAAAGAACACGCAAACTGGACATAATTCGCAAATTGGAAACATAAAAGATGTAGTTTGTTTCAATTGTGGTGAGAAGGGACATTTGTCTAGAAGCTGCCAAAGTAAAGCGAAAGGAAAAACGTGTTTTACATGCAATAAGTTTGGTCACATTTCCAAAAATTGCAAAGATGAAAAACAGAATGATGAAAAACCAAACACTCGTGTTCTCAAAAACAATGATGAAATAACATCAATAGAAGTTTCCTTGAATAATGGCGTAAAAGTTCGCAAGACGTTGGTCGAGAGCAGCGAAGATGAAGAATCGTCCATAATGAGAATTGACGTAGTGGTGAATAATTCTGATCTCGACATCAACCATAGAGCAAGCGAGGTGGCACAAAGAGAAAAGCTTATCTTTGATTATAAGCCAGAGAAGACGAAGTCGACGAATTTTGTAATGAAAATTGTACCTAAAGACGAAACCCCAATTTTCTCGAGGCCACGACGTTGTGCCCAAGCTGAGGCACGCATAATAGAGGATCAAATTGACGAATGGATGCATAATGAAATAATAGAGGAATCCGAATCAGAGTTTACTAATCCAGTTGTACTAGTGAAGAAAAGCGACGGCACCCCACGGTTATGCATTGACTTTAGACGTATCATAGACGTATAGACGTATAGACGCTGATAGACGACCAGCTTGATCGATTACAAGATGCCGAATTTTTCAGCACGATTGATTTGAAGAATGGGTTCTTCCATGTGCCAAAAGAAGAAGACAGCAGAAAGTATTCATCGTTTGTGTCGGAAAGCGGTCAATACCAGTTCCGAATGGTTCCTTTTGGCTTGTCTAATTCTCCAGGTGCATTCCAAAGGCACATTAACGCTATTTTTCGTCCGCTGTCCAGGAGAGGATTAGCACTGCCATAAGTAGACGACGTAATCATCCCTGCCAAAGACGAAAGAGAGGCTTTAGCCAATTTGAAGGAAGTTCTTATGACGTGTGCAGAAAATGGGTTAGAGCTGAATTTTAAAAAGTGTCATTTTTTACAAACACGAATTCAATTCCTTGGCCATATTATTGAGCACAAAAAACTTTACCCAACGCCGTTAAAAATCGAAGCCGTTTCAAAATTCAAGACGCCACAGACGCTGAAACAACTAGAAACTTTTTTGGGCCTAACAGGATATTTTAGAAAATTTATCTACAATTATGCTATTATTGCCAACCCGCTGACTGATTTAACGAAAAATAGTACGAAGTTTATAATAGGACCAAAAGAAGAGAGCGCTATTGACGAATACTGCTCACAATATACAAGCAGAAGTATGAAACTGAAGTCCATACAGATGCAAGTATAGACGGTTTTGGAGCCGTGCTTATGCAAAAATCTCCAGACGATGGCCAGTTGCATCCTGTATACTACATGAGCAAGAAGATGACGGAAACATAGCGCATGTACAAGAGTTATGAACTAGAAATACTTGCCGAAATCGAGGCCTTGACGAAATATAGAGTATATCTCCTGGGCCTTCCGTTCAAAATAATAACGGACTGTAATGCGTTTGCCAAAACATTAAAGAAACAGAGCCTTTGTACCGAGTAGCAAGATGGATTATGTTCTTGCAGGAGTACAACTACGAAGATGAGCATCGTGTAGGCTAACGAATGCGTTATGTGGACGCACTCTCACGATATCCAATAATGAAAATTACCGACGGACGCATTTCAATGGCCTTAGCGAAGACGAAAGCTCATCACCGAGGAAAATCAACAGTATGATGACTGAATCTGACGTTCTTTACAAAATAGTCAACGACGCCGAGCTTATAGTCGTCCCAAAAGATATGCAGTAGATGATAATCGCTAAAGCTCAATAGAGGACATGGAGAATTATATACCTGCAAGGGGAATTATATACCGAATGTGGACGACCAAATCAAGAAGTATGTGAGTGTTGTATACCCTGCATACTAGTCAACCGCAAACGAGGAAAGCAGGAAGGTCTGCCGCTTCCCCTGCAAAAAGACGACGTACCACTGCACACTGGGCGGTATTGCCAAGTAAGTGGCATAAAGTCGAAAGTTTTGTGGAAGCAAATAATAATTATACATATATATAAATAACAAAACAATTTGGTGTTCAAAAATATTATATTTTATATATGTGTACTATTTTGTATTGTCCAAAAATATAGAAAACTAAACATATATGTTCGTCTTCTGTGGAGTAAAAACTAACCTTCTGCGTGTTTCTGCGATATAAAATGTATGTGAAAATAAAGTAGAGAATGTGTATAAAAAGTTAGTAATATTCTTGTTTGCGGCTTTTTGCGGCTTTGGCGGTACTTTTAACTTGTAGATCACATTGAGTTCTGTCATTCAACGCTGATGGACTTATTAGATGTGAAAAACCAGTAAATTATGATTAAATTGTTAGTAATAAAGGCCTGTCTTTAAGCACACGAAGTTGTGCTGGATAAACCCGACGAAGTCAACAACATCCAATGAAGTCATAGCGAAGTTGAGCAGCCAGAGCACAATTTTCGGAAACTCTTCTCTTATCATTTCAGATCGAGACGCAGCGTTTACTGGACGGGATTTCATACAGTATTGCGAAGGCGAAAATATATAACTGATAAAGATAAAATGCAGTTATCATTTCCGTGTTGGCCAAGTTTAGCATAGACGACCCAACGAAGTGGTACAAGCACGATTACCAAGTGAAACAAGCAATTAACTCGACGAAATCCAGAACCATCGATACCACACCTTCTGAGCTTCTGATGGGTACCAATATGCGTACCAATGATGACCAAATCTGCAAGAAAGACAAAGAGTTTGTCATTGCTTTTTTTGACGACCGCAATGAGCAGAGAGTAGAGGCGAAGACTCAAATTTTGCATCTGCAGACGGAAAACAAGAACACCTATAATTTTTGACGCAAGCCAGCCAGGCAGTATGATGTTGGCGATCTAGTTGCCATAAAGAGAACGCAGTTTGGAGGCGGACTTAAAGTTAAGCCAAAGTTTCTGGGTCCGTACAAGATTGTCAAGGTGAAGCAGAACAATGCTTACGATGTCGAAAAAGTTAGCATCTCCGACGGGCCAAAGCACTCTTCTTCATGTGCAGAGTACTTAAAGAAATGGGCCACGTTTGACGACGAAGATAGCTACGATGCATTCAAATCGGATGCATAAGCAGGAAGGCTGGATGTGGGTTGGTAATTAGTTAGATCCTTTGACAACAACGAGTAATAAGCAAACCAACTACACCAAATAAACCGGCAGTAACTAGAATTAGATGAACAGAACGAATTCATGGAAGAGGCGAATTTGTTACCAAGATGAACAGATGAACACACAAAACTTATGACGAGCGAAGCCAATAGGCAGTTAAAATTCGACGCCAGACGGGAGAGTTGCGTTTCAGCTCAGACGACGAACAGTTTTACATTTAATGTATTTCACCACTACAATTAATTTGTTTAATCCAAATAAAAACCCCACACTAGCAATATATCCACAGCTTCGCATGCGTTACAGATTGTGAAAATTAGGTATGATTGAATAAATGTATACATGCTTAAAATAAATATAATTTTAATGAATATACAATGTTGCAAATTATGTTTCTAATTTTATAAATTTTTTATTTGTGATTTCTCCAATAAAAATATTTCACAACTGACAATGCAACAAAAGAACTGATCAATACAACAATTATGTGTACTAAAGTGCTCAAATAAAAAACAAGAAAGAAAATGTCAATCGGACATGCCGACCGTGTAATACCCTCTGAGCTTCGTTTGCAATTATATGAGTTCATTTTGGACTGCTTACAAGCAGTGCACTGCGTAAATTTTATACACACAAGCAGTGCACTGAGTGAGTTTTAAATACACAAGCACTGCTTGTGCACTGCTTGTAAACACTGCAGCGTAAACGAAAGCAGTGCACTGCTATTGCGATAAAAATTTAAGTTTTCATGAAAAACTTTTTTAATTATAGTCCGATTTTAATGAAATTTTCACAATCGTTTGATATTATTTGTCTGCGGGTATATACTAAGTTACAACACTATACGTTCGGAAATAAGTGAGCCAGCGGCATGCAAAGTTACAACGCAATTGTGGGCGAAGGGGGCGTGGCATCCAATAAATTTTGATGTCATTATAATTATATTGCAAACAGCAACCTGCATGCCAAAATTGGTGTCCCTAGGTATTATAGTTACCGAGATATTCACCAAAAACATGTATTTTTTCCGAGGTATGTCTGGTTTTTCGCAAATTGTGGGCAAATGGGGCGTGGCATCAAAGAAAGGAAACAAACTTGTATTGACTGACTAAATACGTATGTGGTCGATACTGACTAAAACGGATATTGTAGCTCTTACCATCTCTGAGATCTGTTTGTTCATACGGACAGACGCACAGACAGACAGACAGACAGACAGACAGACAGACAGACGGACAGACGGACATGGCTATATCGACTCGGCTGTTGATGCTGATCAAGAATATATATACTTTATGGGGTCGGAAACGCCTCCTTCTGCCTGTTACATACTTCTGACAAACCCATTATACCCCTCAGAGGGTATAAAAATAAAAAATACATGTTTTTGGCAAAAATCTCAGTATCTTAGTAACTCAGTAACTAGATGCAATATAAAGACAATGGCGTTAACATTTTTTGGATGCCACGAGCCCTTCATACAAATAAAGTATAACTGCATTAAAAGTTTATATGCTTCTGGATCACGTGTTCCTTAACCTATAGTTGTGTAACCTCTCGTACACTTGGAGATAAACAATGTCAAACGATCTTGAAAATTGCAAACAAGTTGGACAATAATAAAGAAAGATAAGATACATTAAAGCTGTGCGATGCACAGCTACGTGCATTGCACTGAGCACTGCTACAGCGGCAACCTCACGAAAGCACCGAAAACAGAATAAAACGAACACTGACTAACATTGTGCGTCGAGATAGACATACAAATATGTGTGAAGTCATTTAATTGGAAACAAAACTCAGAGGTTTTTACACGACCGTGCACGGTCGGCATGCCCGACTAAAATTTTTTTTATTGTTGAGTAGTAGTGAGTCAACAGAGCGGAGGAAATTTCCCCCGCGAGGTAAATGAGTTGAGAGTCATTCATATATTTGCCGACCGATTTTGGTTCAGATCAGACCACTATATAAAGTAGCTGTCATAAGATGTAATAGTTTGTTTATTTATTTCTTTAATGTCAGACTAAGATCAGTCGACATATTTAAAACTAACAAGAAAGAAATTGTCGGTCGGACATGCCGACCGTGTAATACCCTCTGAGCTTCGTTTCCAATTAGATGAGTTCTAATTGGAGTAGCTGCTGCAAGAACTTTACATGCACACATATTTGTATGTCTATCTCGCTCGCACAGTGCAATGCACGTGGCTATGACTTGCTTGAATGTAACGATTTTCTTTGTTTAGGAAACTTTTTTAATTATAGTCCGATTTTAATGAAACTTTCACAATCGTTTGATATTATATGTCTGCAGGTATATACTAAGTTACAACACTATACGTTAAGAAATAAGTGAGCCAGCCACATGCAAAGTTACAACGCAATTGTGGGCGAAGGGGGCGTGGTATCCAATAAATTTTGATAGCATTATATTTATATTGCAAACAGCAACCTGCATGCCAAAATTGGTGTCCCTAGGTATTATAGTTACCGAGATATTCGCAAAAAACATGTATTTTTTCCGAGGTATGTCTAGTTTTTCGCTTATTGTGGGCGAATGGGGCGTGGCATCAAAAAAAGGAAACAAACTTGTATTGACTGACTAAATATGTGGTCGATACTGACTAAAACGGATATTGTAGCTCTTACCATCTCCGAGATCTGTTTGTTCATATGGACAGACGGCCAGACGGACAGACGGACAGACAGACATGGCTATATCGACTCGGCTGTTGATGCTGATCAAGAATATATATATAATATTATGGGGTCGGAAACGCCTCCTTCTGCCTGTTACATACTTTTCCTCTTCTGACAAACCCAATATACCCCTCAGAGGGTATAATAATATAATATATACATAATTTAAAAGTTTAAAATTAGATTTTAAATTTAAGTGTGTTAAAATGGAAGATTTAGTACAATCTAAAGAGCAGTTGAAACTAATCACTCTGTACAGATTGTTATAATGGTTCATGAAGAGACCAATTAGAGTTACAATGCTCAAGAGACAGTGGGTAGAAGTTAAGAGTAATTCAAGTAGGTACATTGATGTTAAGTCTGTTCTATAAACTAACAGAGTTGACTCTGTTGACTCTGAAGAGAGGAAAGATTTAGTAATAGCAGTCTTCTTGAACAAGTCGGCAACTATATGTCTTTATTCCAGCTCAGGCCCCGAAGAGCAAAAATTAAAAGTTGTTCTTGGACTGATTTCAAACGATCACGGTGACAATCGTATTCAGGCGACCAAATACATAAGCTGGGGGACCCCAGATGTTACGTTAATAGGTTTCGAAAAACTATTCTTAAAAATAACACGTTGTATTCTATTAGTAAGGTAGTTCGAAAACCAACACAGAAGGTTATTTGGAAAACCATAAAGGTCAAGCTTATGGATGAAAAGAGAATGATTTACAGAGTCAAAGGCTTTACTAAAATCCGTATAAATAACGTCAATTTGTGTTCGGTTTTTTAAATCCATGCTACTTGTGGAAATGACTGAGCGATAAAGGTGCAGAAGATGTGAAGTAATTATCTTTTCAAATAATTTTGGAATTGCCGATAGCTATAAAATGCACCTATAGTTCTGAGCTTCAGATTTTAGTCCTTTTTTATAGAGCAGGTAATAAATGAATCTTTCCATACAAGTGGGAAAGATGAAGAATTAATTGATAGATTAAACAACATAAGCAATGGCTTACATATGGACTCAGCACAATATTTTAAAACAGAGCCAGGCCCATCGTCTGGACCAGGCGAATGAATGGGCCTAACCAATTTAAGATCTCGAAGAAGAGAGATCTGAGTAATTAGGGGACTATAAATGCAATTAGATCTCATTAAATTATAAGGTGTAAGGCGGCCCCCTCAATAACCGCCATACATTCGTTTTAGATTATTTTAGTATTAAATAAGTTATAGTGACAGGAGAAATTTCATTATATAGGGCAGGGGTTCCCAAAGTGGGTGCCGCGGCACCCTGGGGTGCCGCTAGCACAAGCCAGGGGTGCCGCCAGCGTATGCCAGCGATGCCAAAACATAACATAATTTTCACAATAAAATTGAGATTAAGCAGTAGAATTTTATTTTTTAATATGGCAATACCACTATTAAATCCCTAAGAGTGGGTGTGTCGCGAATTTTTTTTCGCGCAACAAGGGTGCCGCGGTGAAATAAGGTTGGGAACCCCTGATATAAGGGATATTCAGTGTTAAGTTCTAGGGCCACTGGAGGCCAAAAGTATTAGAATTGAATAAGTATTATTATAATTCGCTAATTTGCCACACAGTCGCAGAAATTAACAAATTTTCTATTAAGTTCGGATCCTGGGCAGACTGAGATCTGTACCCCGGCAAGAATCATCCTTACAAGTGGCGCCCGAGCAGGAACGCTGCAGGCACAAGGGGCGCGGCATAACTACGGCGTAAAAACCCGCAAGTATGCACAAATAAGTGCTCCATTAAAAGAGACAGTTTTCCGTTTCTTGATTGAAAAATTATTTTCTTACGTCGAACATACCCAACGAAACCCATTTCTTGTTATTGTCGCGGCGCATTTGGCAAGCAAAACCAGGAATGTGGACGAGGGGAAAACAAAACGCGCGGGGTAGTGTCGTTCGAGAATGCGTGTATAGTGCTACGAGGCATGCACAGGCATACTTACTCAGGAGCCGTAAGCGAAGTGCTGTACGGGAATGCCGCCACGTGGTTTCTAACGAGTGGTTCGAGGAACGCGTCGTGGGCCACTTCGTGAGTGAAGATCGGCTGAGTAAATGCAGACAACGAGGAGAACCGCTGAACGAGGAAGAGAAGGAGTATAATGACAAGCCGGCCACCATGGAGGGGCGTGCATCGATAGAAGTTGATCGACCGATCGGAGCCGCAAAAGGAGGACGAAGGCACGACCATACCATACAAAGTCGGAAAACTTGGTGGAGAAAAGTGCGCAATTTGGCGAGATAGAGGTTCTGGAAAAGGTATCAGAGGACTGAAACGGAGTCTTGAGGTCTGGGATAGTGGCTTCCTCCGGAGTAAGAGTTGTAGAGGATAAGGAAACGGAAGAGGAGACCCCCGTATTGGAAAAGCACGTCGAGAACCTGAGGGAGGTTTTTCATCGACTCAGAAAGGAAAATCTGAGGTTAAATCGGAAGAAATGCAGCGAGGGTATCCGCACCGATCCGGACAAGGTATAGGGCATCAGGAGTCTTCCCGCCCACAATGTTTTAAAGACTTTGAGGCATTGTTTAGGGATGGCTTCCAGGTACAGGCGTTTCGTTCAACCTAACCGTTCTAAAGCCTTACTTTAAAAGAACAGACGAACACGCAGACAGTTTGATGACCCCAGTCTGAGAGCGATGCGAGTCAGGAGCTGTAAGGGAGACGTAGCGGCGCGCGCTCACACACACACACACATACAAACGCGCGGGTGAGCATCGCGACGAAATCGTAGCGGCGCGCGAGTTATAATTTGGGAAATACTCCTGGGGTGATGTCCAAGGTGGTTGATGGTAAATATATATATATATGTATATATATGTAGTTGATAGCTGCTTCAATAAACGATTTAAATGAAACACGTCTGCTTTGTCTTTGTTGGAAATTACGACTGACTGTATTCACAAATCTTAATATTACTTATAGCTAATACAATACAGACGACGTCCTAAGCTTAACATTTCGGTATACTTAAGTAACAACTATTATTAACAGGCAACGGAATGACATGATATAGTGTATACTGTTTTTCTTCAAAGATTTGTACATCAACTTGGAAAATAATGTCAGTCTTATTAACAACCGCTGTTAGTTGTAGTAATCTGTATAAATGTTCGTCTGATATTAATAATATCATATTATTTCTAATTTTTGTTTTTCAATAAAAGTTATCATTTTTTCAATTTCGGTTTGGGACAATATGAATGTTGGAATTAATTTTAGTTTTGACAAGAGTATACTTTGTTCGATATTTGTGAGGTGTGTGTGTGTGTATTATATGTGTGTAATATGTGTGTATTAATATAGTTATTTAATAGCTTAATATTATTTCCTTAATATTTGTATGTGTGTGTATTATTTGTCATCCGTTTTATGCCTTGTATGTAGATTCAGTATCTGAAATAATATTGTTGTGATTATATTGTCTTTTATTTTTTTTTTTTGAAATATCACAAAAATTTTTTTTTTGACAGCCTATATGAAAAATCGAGAAATCAAATATAAAGAACGAATTGTAATTTCGATTATAATTACAATATATTTGGAACTTGGTCAATCGCGGAAAGGTATTTGGTGGCGTGCGTGCGTTCTAAACGAAAGCTATTGTCGACTGACTGGCACAACAGCTGTGCAGTTGCATACAAATATACGAAGACTTACATGCTAGCTTAAGTATAAGAGAACTAGAGTACAATATAGGCAAATTCAATATGTTCGTTTGATCGTTCGAACAATTTCAATGTTTTCTCTTATGCTAACTAAATATACAAGTATATGCTCCAACATCCCGGCCACCTTGAAGGGATCGCCTTCAAAACAATAGTAGCGTCGCCAGCTCGTGTGCTGGGCGGTTTGATATGACCATGGCAGTCTCATCGCCGGCCACCATGTTGCATCGTCCTCCTTCTGGTCGATTGCCTCCGGAAATTCATTCCCCTGATTGCTCGTCCCCACCAAGTACTTCGCTTTGTCCAAGATAAACCGAGCGGGGATGTCAGGTCGAGCAATGAAGCTGTTAAAGTGGCAAACAAAGGCTTTAATAGACATATCGATAGTAAATTTTATATGAACGGCCTTTGAAACAAAACATACGAGCACCGAAATATTGATTTTAGTAGGGGCTCGTCCGCTAGTTCGCAACGAAACCTTTTTGGGACCACAAAAATCGATTTCAACGACATCAACGAACCGAACAGCTGATAAGCGATCTGCCGGCAAGGTACCAATTATTTGCACCACTAGCTTCGGTTTATGCCTAGAGCAATGAAGGCACTTTCGCACTAACAGAGTGCATTCTATTTGAGCATTTTCGACACAATTTCCAGTCAATCTAACTATATACGAATTTTGCAGCTCACAAACTTTCGACTCGGTCTTGTTAAGCCAAACGAGCTGTCTGAGGTTATGTCTCCAAGGTACTTTATTGGTCATCTTATGGATGACTGCAACTTGATTGGCTACAAATGTTGCTACAAATGAAGGGGAAGTATATCTCCAATGTAGTGCGATTTCTGATTCAGTCAAGAAATTCACACTCTCGATTCGATATCGGTCGAACTTATATTTAGTTGCAGACCATAACTGGGCTAACGGGTACGCTTGACACAACTCGAGTCTGGATATCGACTGTGTTTCGAATGAAGCTACCTCTGCCTTTACAGTTTTCGAATCGGCATCATTGATTCCCAACAGTTTCTCGTTTCCGCCTTCTTTAATCACATTATAATGGTTTGAAAACCATTTTGCCAATTGAAATTTTCCCGAATCTAAAATTTCGGGCACCAGACTATTTTTAATTTCTGCCGTGAGGGCATATCGGTTCAGACGAAACCTACGAATCGAACAATTTAGATCCCTCTGAATAGTAGGTACGAGTGCACTACTTTCAGGTCTCAGGACGCACTGGTGTGGATTGACGAATTGCGGTCCTGGTGGAACTATAATACCTTGGAGTGACATGTAACCAAACTCGAGATACTTTTTTACATAACTCAAATGCATTTCTTTGAGTTTCGACCCATGGGTTTCAGTCTTGAGCTGTATGCTGACCCCAAAGTGTCCAATCAATACAATCATTTGCTCTGTAGAAATATTTGTGTCTTGGATAGCCTCTTTCTCCCAAAACCGTTCTACACGAGCCACAAGTCTAGACTGTTCTCTAGGTTGCATGATTGCGCAGCATAAAGGGCTTTTGGTGAACAAATTCTTGCACCTCCCTGATACTACCCAACCAAGCAATGTTTTTTGCAGTACTGGACCATTCTTAGCCAGTAGTAAGTCTATTTGCTGGGGTTTATAAAACTCAGGATCAGCCAGATCTACATTTGAAGGAATCCTCCACCGATTAATGGGAAGATTCCTATCTGGCTGCCTGCTAGAAATCGAATCTAGCACCCAAAACTCGGCGCTGAACTGGTGAGCATTCACACGAGATGATACGATGGTCGAAACTTCGCTGTTCGCGACCAATCTCGACTGTCCAACTGATCTAACGCTTAAACACTTGCTCTTGCGCTTAAGTCGCAATTCCTGAGCTAAGTGTTCCGTCATCAAATTGACTTGCGAACCTGAGTCTAACAAAGCTCTAGCGTTCCGACTGTTACCAAATCTGTCACGAATAGAAACCACCGCAGTTGCAAGTACGACCTGATCGACATTACTTGCAATATGGTTCACTTGAGCAGGATTTACAGTTACTTGAGGCGGCTTAACTGGCGCGTATTTGTGAAGAAGAGTGTTGTGAGGCTGAGAACAAACTCTACACTTCGACGCAGTGCAGTTGGACACTCTGTGCCCCAAATACAAGCAATTTATGCAAAATTGACTCGACATTACGAACTTGAATCTTTCGTCAACTGGCAAAGCTGTGAACCCTTGGCAACTTCCAATCAAATGATTGGCACTGCAATAATGGCACATAGGTTCTGCTTGCTTTTCCACCTTAGTGCATGCAAATGAAGATTTGCTGCTTCTTTCATGCTTTATTTCAGACTTTTGCTTCATTCTGGACTTTGAACTTTCTTCAGCCGACAAATGCTGATATCGTCTGTTCAAAGCCAGAGCGCAGTCTGACCATTTCGGCAGCATGTTATAATCTAACTGCTCCTCATACTTAGATTTCGTGACAGAATCTACCTTGGACATTACTAAATGTATTAAAATTGCATTTGCGAAATCTTGCTCGTTTCCAACTGACATTAACGAGTCAAAAATTGCTGAAACCGAGTCAACCATGGTGCGAATACCTACTGCCGATGGCTTGGTCATCGGCTCAATATCGAATAGCTGGGCGAGAGTGTCAAAGAATATGAGGCATTTATTGTCGTCAACTCGACTCAGGCTCTCTAATGCTTTTGGATAGTTTGCATCAGAGACCTGGTACCCTCTAATGGTACCTAAAGCCTCGTCCGATAAACAAGATATCAGATGGTTAAACTTTTCTATATTTGACAGCGAGCGATCAGAATTGACCAAACTTTCGAATAGACTAATTAATTGCCTATATTCAGAGTGTTTACCACTGAATTTGGGCAACTGAAGGCACTGTATCTCAAATTTACTTGGAGTCACCATTTTATTAATAAGTGAACTCCTCTGACGCTCAATATCGCTTTCAACTTTTTCTAGTTTGACAAACAATTGTGTCAAACGGGCACTAAGGCAATTTACTTCATCAACAACAACGGTCTCATTTGGGTCTGATTTATGTGCCATATTGAATTTTTATAAAATTCGGTTCTAAATTAATGCACGTATGTGTATCTATACCAAAGATAATCAGCTGATTAGAGATATTTGGATACTCAAAGATAATCAGCTGATTAAAGATAATCGGCTGATTAGCGAAACTATAACGGGGTAGAGCGATAACAACAGCTCTAGCGCAAGCGTATGTAAAGCAGCACTGCTAACTAACAAAACAACAGCGAGATCGACTTAGCGAAAGATCGAGAGTGTCTGCACAAGATAATCAACTGATTAACGATAATCGGCTGATTAAAGTTACTTAGGAGTTGGTCACAAGTTACGCAGTGGGTCGCACTCTAGAACAAAACAACAACTCCAATGAAGGTGTATGCAGGGAAGCGCTGATCGTTGGCAACAACAAGCAATAGCGAATAGCGCAAGCAAAATTAACTAAAAATATTCAGCTGATAGACGAAAATCGGCTGATTAAAGTTAATTTGGAGTTGGCGACAAACTATAAATAGGCTGCAGCACACGAAAAGTAAAACAACAACAAGCGAAAGCGAATACCGAAAACTATTTGCTTGCATTTGCTCTGCTTACCTATGTTTGTTGTCGCTTTATATTTTTGTGTGTATGTATGTAGCGCACCGTTATCTATGTGCAAGCAACAACTAAAACGAAGATCAATAACCACCACCGTAAGTACGCAGATCTTGGCGAATAGCGGAATTAGAGCGAACGACAAATGTGTACATATAAATATATATATAAACACTAGAACTGTTAAATTGTTAACGGTTCATATTTATTTATGACAATTATGTATGTTTTGCTTCAATTAATTTGTTCACAAATTTCATTTTCTCAGTGCCGAAACGCAATATCTTTAATGTGCAATAAATGAGGGAGCTTTTATTTGTACAATAAATATGCGGCAATTATGCTTGCATTTTAATTTACATACATATGTATGTACATATGCTGCCCTATGCACTGATTCGTTTGGGCACTGTTACCTTGTCATCAGAAGAGTCGCTCTTGGGCTCAATTCTGGGTATTCTTTCCAATAACTGGGTCAGGGGCGGGAACCGACAGTCTTAAATCTTCAACCGTGTCCAAAGATCAAATCCAAATTGTCCAGACTTCGAAGACCAAAGCAGCAATCAACGAAACAAAGCTCAAACGACACGCACAACCAAACCAAACCTTGAAATTGTCTAAATAGACCGACGAACGCGATTGAAAGTCCCTGCTCGGGCGCCAATGAAAAATCGAGAAATCAAATATAAAGAACGAATTGTAATTTCGATTATAATTACAATATATTTGGAACTTGGTCAATCGCGGAAAGGTATTTGGTGGCGTGCGTGCGTTCTAAACGAAAGCTATTGTCGACTGACTGGCACAACAGCTGTGCAGTTGCATACAAATATACGAAGACTTACATGCTAGCTTAAGTATAAGAGAACTAGAGTACAATATAGGCAAATTCAATATGTTCGTTTGATCGTTCGAACAATTTCAATGTTTTCTCTTATGCTAACTAAATATACAAGTATATGCTCCAACATATTTTGACGATGTGCCATAGTGTGAGTGTATAAGTCTTTCAAGTTCCCTAACGTATAAAGTCGCCCAATAATGTCTTCGTACAGATGAAAACTTAATTTTCAGAGTCGAAAAAAGTAGTTTGTGGTTGATTTAAACAATTTTTTTAATGCAGTTCAGTAAATTCAATATTTTTCTTTAAATATCAAAAAAGAAAAAAAAATTTATTTTTTCCATTCATTTAACACTTATAGTCTAGAAATAAAAAAATAACATAAAAATGGCACCAATAAAGTCTTCGTACACTTAATGTATTCACAGGTGCTTTAACGATTATAAACATAATCTTGCTAACTTAATATTTTGTAGGGTAGCCCTTATTTTTAATGACTGCTTTAAGACGGTCTGGCACTGATTTGACCAGTTTATCGGTAAAACTGGGTTCTATTTTGTCCCATTCTTCCAGAAGCACCTGTTTTAATTGATTTTTTGATGAAATATTATGTTTCCTGATGTTTAGCTCCAATTTATTCCACATATGTTCAATGGGGTTTAGGTCAGGACTTGGAGGTGGTGTTTTTAAAAGGTGTGGTACATTGTAAGCCAAGTACATCCTTGTATTATAGGCAGTGTGCTTGGGGTCATTATCCTGTTGAAAGTGAAAAGTATCCGAAATACCCAACTTTTCGGCACTTGGCTTCAAATTTCTTTTAAGGATATCGATGTAGGCACGATGGTCCATGACACCCTCAATTATTTCGAGGTTTCCAACTTCGCTGGCAGCCATACACCCCCATACCATAACTCCGCCGCCTCCGTGCTTCACCGTTTTAATTGTGTTTTTCGGATTGTATGCTTCAAGTGGCTTTCTCCACACCCGTAGTCTGCCATCGCATCCAAAAGTGTTGTATTTGGACTCGTCGGAGAATATAACGTTACTCCAGAACTTCGAAGTAGCGTTTATATGCTCTCTGGCGAAATCCAACCGCTTCTTTCTATTCGTCGCATTCACAAACGGCTTTCTGCGTGCTGCACGAGAGTTATACCCAGCATCTCGGATGGCTATGCGGACTGTTTCAGGATGGAAGTCAATATTCCGAGTTTGGAGCAGCTCTGAACTAATTTTTGGTGCACTTGTAAAGGGATCGTTGGCGATTATTCGCTTTATTTTGAGGTGATCATCATGGGACAAAACTGGGGGTCTGCCTTTTTTTGGCAAGTTCTCCACTCTGCCTTCATTTTTGAAGCGGTCGATCACGGTTTGTATAGTGGAACGGCTTCTGGATAATATTTTAGCTATTTCACTACACGACTTTTGCTGATTGACGTGCAAATTCAAGATAAGCTTGCGCTCCTCAATAGATAAGTATTTTCCAGGCATTGTGCACCTTAATTTAGCCGAATCTCGTGAATATGCAACCAACGCCGCAAAAATTTGTATTAGAAATTTCATCTGAATAGTTTTGTTCTAAGAACCGCTATAATCGAAGAACCGTCTGGACTTAGTGGCGCCGATCGTTAAACATTGCTTGAAATGTACGAAGACTTTATTGGTGCCATTTCTATGTTATTTTTTTGTTTCTAGACTATAAGTGTTAAATGAATGAAAAAAATTATTCTTTTTTTTTTTGATATTTGAAGAAAAATATTGAGTTAACTGAACTGCATTAAAAAAAATTGTTTAAATTAACCACAAATTACTTTTTTTCGACTCTGAAAATTAAGTTTTCATCTGTACGAAGACATTATTGGGCGACTGTAAGTGCTTGTGGGGTCAATTCGATTGGCAATTGTCGCTGAGCAAAGATAAACAAATAAATCCCCCATTCGACGCTGTACCATACAATGTTGCCTTATCCTATACATATATATATATGTGTACGAATCTTATTACCCCTTGCACGATGCAGTGGTATCAAGCTATACACACATACATATATATATTTTTCTTTTATTATGCCGTTGTTCGATACAACGAACATACTGACGATTAGGGTATTAATTTTTTATAATTTCCACAATAACAAATCTTGGATACCCTTTCGCGATGCAGTGGTACCATGTTTCTATTCCCATTAAGCCCTTTGCGCGATGCAGTGGACATACCGAGAACTAGGGTATTAGCATTTTTCTTTTTTTTTTAAATAACTTCTTTTAGATACCCTTGCGCAATGCAGTGGTACCAAGTTTCTAATCCCATTATGCCCCTTGCGCGATTCAGTGAACATAACGAGAATTAGGGTATTTATTTTTTTTTAATTTTTACAATAACAGCTTCTGGATACCCTTGCGCAATGCAGTGACTCCAAGTTTTTAATCCTATTATGCCCCTTGCGCGATGCAGTGAACATAACAAGAATTAGGGTATTCATTTTTGTTTTAATTTTCCAAGTTTCTAATCACATTATTATTTGTATTATTTGTTTCTTTTCTTTGGTTTCATATTTTCTGTCTACACAACAACAAACTGATTTAATTCAAACTTGAAAATTTTTCTTTATATATTTTCTTTGTGATTTAAATGCACTTATACAACATCGTTCGTATCCCCTTTCCACTTTCTTTCTTCTTTCTCTTTTTTTTTCAATATATTTACATTTTACCACGCTGATCTGACATCTTACGACTTTCTTTCTTTTATTATTTACAACCAAATTATATTTAGAATTACTCCAAGGTGCATCCTGGTACTTAGGTTCGACTTCTGGTCCTCTGGTCCTGTTTGTTAATCAAGCCAGAAGGTCCGGCTGCGCCAGTTATAACTTGGGAAATACTCCTGGGGTGATGTCCAAGGTGGTTGATAGTAAATATATAAATATATTTATATATATGTAGTTGAAAGCTGCTTCAATAAACGATTTAAATGAAACACGTCTGGTTTGTCTTTGTTGGAAATTACGACTGACTGTATTCACAAATCTTAATATTACATATAGCTAATACAATACAGAAAATGTTTAGGGAAAAAGTCCCTAAGCTAATACATTGCGGAGTTGCTGCTGACGAGAATCTGCTGATGGTGCAATCCAACGTCGTGGGCGGTGTTGAGTTTCGAAATGTTTCGAAACGATGTCCGTTCCATTTGTAGTGCTGAGTCGAGGATTCTTACAATGTAGTCCAACGTACTCAGAGACGTTGCCCTCTAGCTGGTTTAGGAGGCGGGGAGACGGCGGGTACCATGCGGGGTGTGGTATCTCGCGCTCACACATACAAATACGCAAGTGAGCATCGCGACAAAAACGTAACGGCGCGCGCTCACACACACGCACAGCTGCAGTGTCGCCGACGAGAGCGAACAGCAAGAATGCACAGATGTGCACAGTGGGCCTCGGGTCAGTGAAAAGTGAGCGAAATGCGCAGTTACCGGGAACTGAGTGCACAGTGAACCACGGGTAGGCGAAACGTGCACGAAAAGCAAGACACGAAAACCAGAACAGTAAAAACAAGTGCACAGTGGGCCAGAGGCCAATAAAACGCGCGCGAAAATGCGCTTAGTGAACAAGAACAAACAGACGACAGTGCACAGATTAACACAGTGGGCCAGAGGCCAATAAAAAAGGAAAACAAAGAAAAATAAAAACATAACCTCGGGCGAAGCGCGTCATGCAGACAGTGGGACAAAGTGACTGAAACAAAATAAATAAATAGAATAAAATATTTTTGTTTACTTTTTTTATTTTTTCTGTGAAAATAAAAATCGAAACGAGGGAAACAACCTGCAATCGAGACCAGGCATAAGACAATACGGAGCCAGGCGAGTCGAAAAACCCCGGGGTGGGCGTGAGATGGGTGCACTCCCGTCGCAAAGAGGAGTTAGTGGCGATGATGCGCGAGTTCGGCTTGGACGATGGGGGCCAAGTGGTGGACCTGCGCCGTAGGCGCCGGCTTCATTCAAGCCGGTTGCCACTCAGCAGAAGTGTGGGTGCGCTTGGCGGAACTAGAGGCCCAGTTCGCCAAACGCCGCGAGCTCTCCCCTATGTGTACGTTGGCCGATCAGAGACCCCAGCCAAGATCAGAACCGGATCTGCGCGATGCACGGCTTTACGAGCCCGTGCAACCACCCTCGTGGAAGCCATCCATTGCGGAGGCGAAAGTACTGCCCGAGATTCGGTTGGCAGGTGTCCACCAGGCTGCGTTGAGCGCCCCGGAGACGACTCGTCCCCGAATCTCGATCAGGGATAAACTCCCAATGGATCCTTCAGATCACGATGCCCGGTCGTTAAGGGTTGTGGCTGACCAGGTGCCGAAGTGGGGCATGTGCTATGACGGGCAGGCCGATCCGCTCGGGTTCATTGAAACCCTGGAGTAGCGCGCCATTACGTACGGCATCGATCTCGAGCACATGCCGTAAGCGAGGTGCTATGTGGGAAGGCCGCTACGTGGTTTCTCACGAGGTGTCTGAGAAACACGTCGTGGGCGCTTTTCAGGAAAGAGATCCTCGAATTTTTCTTGCCCGGTCAAGGATTCCGGCAATAAACCAACCATTGATAGTCGAAGGAGGCCGAATCGTCGCGAGAGTGGTGATCGCCGGTACGGAGATTGCGGCTAAGATCGACACTGGGGCGACGAGCAGCTTCGTAAGCGAGGATTGGGCGAACAAGTGGGGAACGAAAGGAGAGTCTGTGGAGGAGCGGGCGCGAATCCACCTGGCAGATGGATCGGAGCTGGAGCTGTCGAGGGCGCTGAAGCTAGAAGTGGCTCTCGCCGAGGAGAAGGTGCCGTTGTCAGTGCTAATTATGGCTGTGGCCAGTCGAAGCTTGAATTAAGAGCGGCAGAGAGCCAGCAGAATGACAAGCCGGCGCTTGTCAAGGAGGAGCGCGGGCCGATAGAAGTTGTATCACCTTCAGGGGAGGGATCGACCGCTAGGAGTCGCCGAAGGATGACGATGAGTCGACCAGACCCAAAGTCGGAAAACTTGGGGGGAAAAGGCGCGCAACTTGACGCTGCAGAGGATTTGGAAAAGGGTGCTCGACCAGACCCAAAGTCGGAAAACTTGGGGGAAAAAGGCGCGCAACTTGGCGTGACAGAGGATTTAAAAAAGGTAACGGAGGACGGAAACGGAGTTTCGAGGTCTGAGGTGGCGGTTTCCTCCGAAGTACGGATACTGGGGGTTAAAGAAACCGGAGAGGGTTCCCCTGTGGCAGAGGAGCAATGCCCAGCGGGCTTGGAGCCCGAACTGAAGGAGTTCTTGAAGACAGAACTGGCGCAGTTCGAGAAGCTGGAAGGAGTCACGCACATCGCGGAACACAGGATCCGGATGCGCGACGATAAGACGCTGAAGCAGCGTAACTTCCCGAAGAATCCTATGATGCAAAGGGTAATTGATTAGAATGACGTTTTATTTCCTTATCATTGTGAGTATTAATGCATATATAAGATCTAGGGCCCACTTATTGTTTAATCAAAGCTTCTGACCTTTTAGCTTTATTTGGATCCCTATAATCACGTATTAAAACTGGTTCGTTTTTGTTAAATAAATATTTCTTTTTCCTTTGTGGTTAACAATACTCTTTTCCTGACTTTTGAATATAGTGTCTTTAACTAAAGGTGGTTTCAACAAACTAAAACGTGACTTTAGCTGTCTACAGCTATAGATTTCTTTAAAGGCTTTACAAAATAATCAGCTTGACCATTTGTGGCTAGATGTCCTGGTGCTGTGAATATATGCTTATTCCGTTATTGTCAATGAAATCTTTGAATTCACTAGATGTAAATTGTCGACCGTTATCGCTAACTAGAGTGTCTACTAAACCATACCGCCAAAAAATTTCTCTCAAACAGTTTATTGTAAAAGATGACGTGATATCTTTTGTTTTAAAGACCTTTACCCATTTGGTGAACGAATCAATTATCACGAACAAATAATAATTGTTTATTGGTCCAGCATAATCTACATGAATTCTACTCCAAGCTGAATTTGTAGGTTGCCAAGGTATCAATGTACACTTTTCTGGACTTGAACTCAACTCTTGACAATGTTTACAACTTTTTATAATTTTTTCAATATCTACATCTATGTTTGGCCACCAAACACATGATCTGGCAAGACCTTTCGTCTTTACTATGCCCATGTGTGAACGATGTAACTCATTAAGTATTGACTTCTGTAATTTACAGGGAATTACGGTTCTATACCCCCATAGAATGCAATCACATTCTACTGAAAGCTCAAGTGCTTTGTTTTTGAATACTTCAAATTCCTTTCCTTTTAAATTCTCAAATCTGCCTTCTTTGATAGGATAGAATCTCGCCCGGTTTCTATAGAAATTTCTTTAAATGTCAAAAATAAAGGATTATTCGATTCAGTATAGCATATAAAATTACTTTCTTTTGAGTCGAATGTTGTTTCTGACTGTGGAATTCTTGATAATTCGTCTGCGTCATTATTTTTTCCTCTGATATATTCTATTGAATAATTAAATCCTGACAACGTAAATGCCCATCTTTGGATTCTAGCTGAAGCCATTTGTGGTAATCCTTTGCCTTCGCCAAATATTAATATCAATGGCTTGTGATCTGTTCTTAATATAAAATGTTGCCCAAGTAAGTACTGCTTAAGCTTGGTTACACAAAAAATGATTGCCAATGCTTCTTTTTCTAATGTGCTATAGTTTTGTTCAGTTTTTGTTAACGATCTCGATATAAATGCTACTGGCCTTGTTGTGTTGTCAGATAATCTGTGTGATAATATTCCCACTACGGCAGTATTACTAGCATCCGTAGATAATAAGATTGGAAAGGAATTATTAAAATGAATTAAGACTTGTTCTGAAACAATTTCTTTCTTTATATTCTCAAATGCTTCTTTACAATTATTAAACCACATAAATTTTACGTTTTTTCTAAGCAAACCATATAAAGGATTAATTTTTTCTGTGAAATTTGGTATGAATTTCGAATAATGATTTGCCATACCGATGAATGCTCTAACTTCAGTAATGTTTGTAGGAATCGGACAGTCGATTACGCTTTTACATCTTTTCATATTTTTCTGCAACCCGTTTTTATTAATTGTGAATCCTAAATATGAAACTTCACTTTGTTAAAATTTGCATTTGTTTGCATTAAGTCTCAGTCCTGCAGCCTGCATTTTATTTAAAACAAATTTTAAGGTTTCTACATGTTCTTTTAAGTTTTTACCTGTCTTGGTATACAACTACATTATGAATACCACTTAAAATCGATTCAATAGTTTTTTGAAATATCGCTGCAGCTGGTTTTACACCAAAAGGTAATCTTTACATTTTTAGAGTGCCAATGTGTGTGCTCCAAGTACAAAGATTTTGCGATTTTTCATCTTATACTAACTGGTTATATGCACTTGACATATCTATTTTGGTAAATAACTCACCACCGCTTAATGCTGCAAATATTTCATCAATTCTTGGTAATGAATAATTAAAATCAACTAACCACTTATTAATTGTTACTTTATAATCTCCGCATATACGTAGATTTCCATCTGCCTTTAAAATTGGTACCAAAGGTGTACCCCAATCAGAATGGTCTACTGGCTCTAAGATATCTTTTCGAATCAATTCTCTCTGTTCTTCTTCTACTTTAATTTTCCATGGCAAAGGAATGGTACGAGGCTCAAAAAATATTGGCTTGGCCTCATCCGAAATTGGTAATGATACGGTGCCATGTTTATATTTACCTAACTCTTCATTGAAAAGTTCACTAAAATCACTTTTAATCGCGTCTATCATATTATGATGACTCTCACTGTGTATGTTATTAACTTGCTTCATTTCAAAATGAAATTGTCTTAGGAAATCTCTTCCTAACAATGGTTGTCTATTTGCTCTTGTCACTACAATGATAATTTTTTTCATTGTGCCATTATATGTTATATTTGCATTAATTTCACAAATTATTTTAATTTTGTCACCAGTATAACTCATGTATACTCTTTCACAATTTTTTATATTCTTACGTTATTTTGAATTTAATAGTTGTTCAGGTAACAAGGTACATGGAGATCCGGTGTCGCAAGCAATGTCAAAGAATGTGCCATCAATATTAACCTTTAGTGTATATGCTTATACATTGTTAATAGTTGAAATGCTGTAAACAGAATTATTAGAGTGTGGATATACATTCTCACTATATTTACTAGAAACATAACTTATTTTATTTTTATCATTTCTGCATACGCTCGCTAGATGTCCAATTTTTCCGCATGTGTGGCATTTACTGTTCTTATATCTGCATAACGAAGAAGTGTGGTTACGCCAGCCACAGTGCTTACAGTTATTCTTTTCTGCATCTGCTTTGCTTTCGTTGTTCCCTTCTGATGATCTCTCTCTTCCAGTACTATTCTTGTTGCAATGTGACATTCGGTTATTGTTGTTGATCTTGTACGGTGTGCTTTTAGACGGTCCGTTATTTTTTGTGTACAGTTTGCGCTCATCATGCGCATTTGATGATTCTTCTTTCGCCTTTGCAATGCATTTAGACTCGAATATTATGGACTTACGCAATGCACATTCCAGCGTTAGGTTTTCATCCTCTTCACATATTTTTTCCAAAATTCTTTCAGGTAGTCCCATTACAACGCGATCCAATAAGAATGGTTCTAACTTTGTGCCAAATTTACAGGTGATACCAAACTTTTTGACTCTAGCGTACCATTGAGTTTCTGTGTCTAGCATGACAGCAGTGTAAAACTTTTTTCGCTCGTAAAATACAATTGTTGGAGGTGTGTAATGACTTTCCATCATTGAACACAGATCTTCATCCGTTTTGGATACTGGAGACTCTGGACTGCATAGGTTATGTAAGAGACTGTACGGATCGGAACCAATGGATTTTAATAAAATCGCATTTTTTAAGTTTTCGTCGGTGCACTGTATTTCACAAAGATAGATTTCCAATTTTTCTTTCCATATACACCACGATTACATTTTGCTTAGTATATTTATACTTTTAAAACTATGCAACTTATGTCTTTATTCAAACACTTGTACGATATTACAGCAATGATGGTTGTTTAAATTTGCGTACGGTATTATCGTGATTAAGATTGCATATATACGCACTTCTTTTTTCTTTTTTATCTCGTCGCCAATTGTTGTGTCTCTTGCACGCGTTTATTAACAAGTAATGTGTGTCTCTCTTTTTTATAAGTATATGATATAGTATCGTATGATTATGTTATCGATGTTGTATCGATAAAATAGTATTTATATTATTACAATGGGTAGTTGTGCACGATCAAACGTTAAAGTGCATCAAACCTATCATACATATCAGTGATCGACGAGCAGGTAGAAGAGCTGATCCGGGCAGGCGCAATCGAGAAGTCGCGGAGTCCACATAGCGCACCCATAGTCTTGGTGAAGATGAAGACTGGGGAGTGGCGTATGTGCATCGACTTTCGCCAACTCAACGCGCACTCAATTCCCGATGCTTATCCCGTCCCTCGGATCAACCACATCCAGGAGAGGTTAAGTCACGGGCGCTTCCGTCGACTCCGAGCAGCAAATCTCAGACTTAATCGAAAGAAATGTAGTTTCTTTCAGGAGAGATTGGCGTATCTTGGGCACGTGGTGAGTGGCGAGGGTATCTGCACCGATCCGAACAAGGTAGAGGCCATCAGAAGTCTTCCCGCCCCCCACAATCTGAAGACGTTGCGGCATCCTTCTGCTGAGCTTCGCGACATTGGTGGAACCGATGACATCCCATCTGAAGAAAGGCCAGAAGTGGGCCTGGGGTGAGAAGCAGGAGGTGGCCTTGCAGGAGCTTAAGGAGAAGTTGACCTCGGCCCCCCTTCTGGCATGCCCCGACTTCTCTGCAAGATTCGTGCTGCAAACCGACGTCAGCGACTATGGGCTCGGTGCAGTACTGACGCAGACGATTTAGGAGGGAGAGAAGGTCATCGCATACGCGAGTAGGAAGCTGCTGAAGGCAGAAGCGAACTAGTCGGCGACCGAAAAGGAATGTCTGGCGATAGTCTGGGCGATCAGGAAGCTGCGATGCTACTTGGAGGGATACGGATTCGAGGTAGTCACCGACCATTTGGCGCTCAAATGGTTGAACTCGATCGAAAGCCCCTCCGGCAGGATCGCTCGATGGGCATTGGAGTTGCAGCAGTTCCAGTTCGATGTTCGGTATTGCCGAGGTAAGTTGAAAGTAGTTGCAGACGCGCTTTTCCGACAGCCGTTGGAAGCGTGTCAACAGGCAGTCGTAGTCGAGGCGCAGTGTAAATGGCTATCAAGATTAAGAGAGCAGATGAGGAACGAGCCGGAGAAGTTCGTGGATTACGTAGAGGAGAACGGGAACGTGTACCGGAATCTTGGACGGAGGATAGGCGACGAGGACAACATCCCGTGGAAGCTGTGTGTCCCGAAGGAACAGAGGCAACGGGTATTGCACGAGTGCCATGACACTCCCACGGCCGGCCACCAAGGCGTGAGGAAGACGGTTTCGAGGTTGGCCCAACGATACTACTGGCCGGGAATGTTTCGGGATGCAGCTTGCCACGTGAAGTGTTGCGAAACATGCCAGAGGTATAAGACGGAGCAGCGGAAAGCGGTGGGTCAGATGCTAACGCGGCAAGTGGCGGAGCCAATGGCAGTGGTGTGCGCAGACTTCGTGGGACCCCTCCCTCGCTCGAATAGCGGCAACACGATGCTGCTCGTCTTCCACGATGCCTTTTTCATCTTATACTAACTGGTTATATGCACTTGACATATCTATTTTGGTAAATAACTCACCACCGCGTAATGCTGCAAATATTTCATCAATTCTTGGTAATGAATAATTAAAATCAACTAACCACTTATTAATTGTTACTTTATAATCTCCGCATATACGTAGATTTCCATCTGCCTTTAAAATTGGTACCAAAGGTGTACCCCAATCAGAATGGTCTACTGGCTCTAAGATATCTTTTCGAATCAATTCTCTCTGTTCTTCTTCTACTTTAATTTTCCATGGCAAAGGAATGGTACGAGGCTCAAAAAATATTGGCTTGGCCTCATCCGAAATTGGTAATGATACGGTGCCATGTTTATATTTACCTAACTCTTCATTGAAAAGTTCACTAAAATACTTTTAATCGCGTCTATCATATTATGATGACTCTCACTGTGTATGTTATTAACTTGCTTCATTTCAAAATGAAATTGTCTTAGGAAATCTCTTCCTAACAATGGTTGTCTATTTGCTCTTGTCACTACAATGATAATTTTTTTCATTGTGCCATTATATGTTATATTTGCAATAATTTCACAAATTATTTTAATTTTGTCACCAGTATAACTCATGTATACTCTTTCACAATTTTTTATATTCTTAAGTTATTTTGAATTTAATAGTTGTTCAGGTAACAAGGTACATGGAGATCCGGTGTCGCAAGCAATGTCAAAGAATGTGCCATCAATATTAACCTTTAGTGTATATGCTTATACATTGTTAATAGTTGAAATTCTGTAAACAGAATTATTAGAGTGTGGATATACATTCTCACTATATTTACTAGAAACATAACTTATTTTATTTTTATCATTTCTGAATACGCTCGCTAGATGTCCAATTTTTCCGCATGTGTGGCATTTACTGTTCTTATATCTGCATAACGAAGAAGTGTGGTTACGCCAGCCACAGTGCTTACAGTTATTCTTTTCTGCATCTGCTTTGCTTTCGTTGTTCCCTTCTGATGATCTCTCCCTTCCAGTACTATTCTTGTTGCAATGTGACATTCGGTTATTGTTGTTGATCTTGTACGGTGTGCTTTTAGACGGTCCGTTATTTTTTGTGTACAGTTTGCGCTGATTTTCGTTGATCACATGCACATTTGATGATTCTTCTTTCGCCTTTGCAATGCATTTAGACTCGAATATTATGGACTTACGCAATGCACATTCCAGCGTTAGGTTTTCATCCTCATCACATATTTTTTCCAAAATTCTTTCAGGTAGTCCCATTACAACGCGATCCAATAAGAATGGTTCTAACTTTGTGCCAAATTTACAGGTGATACCAAACTGTTTGACTCTAGCGTACCATTGAGTTTCTGTGTCTAGCATGACAGCAGTGTAAAACTTTTTTCGCTCGTAAAATACAATTGTTGGAGGTGTGTAATGACTTTCCATCATTGAACACAGATCTTCATCCGTTTTGGATACTGGAGACTCTGGACTGCATAGGTTATGTAAGAGACTGTACGGATCGGAACCAATGGATTTTAATAAAATCGCATTTTTTAAGTTTTCGTCGGTGCACTGTATTTCACAAAGATAGATTTCCAATTTTTCTTTCCATATACACCACGATTACATTTTGCTTAGTATATTTATACTTTTAAAACTATGCAACTTATGTCTTTATTCAAACACTTGTACGATATTACAGCAATGATGCTTGTTTAAATTTGCGTACGGTATTATCGTGATTAAGATTGCATATATACGCACTTCTTTTTTCTTTTTTATCTCGTCGCCAATTGTTGTGTCTCTTGCACGCGTTTATTAACAAGTAATGTGTGTCTCTCTTTTTCTAAGTATATGATATAGTATCGTATGATTATGTTATCGATGTTGTATCGATAAAATAGTATTTATATTATTACAATGGGTAGTTGTGCACGATCAAACGTTAAAGTGCATCAAACCTATCATACATATCAGTGATCGACGAGCAGGTAGAAGAGCTGATCCGGGCAGGCGCAATCGAGAAGTCGCGGAGTCCACATAGCGCTCCCATAGTCTTGGTGAAGATGAAGACTGGGGAGTGGCGTATGTGCATCGACTTTCGCCAACTCAACGCGCACTCAATTCCCGATGCTTATCCCGTCCCTCGGATCAACCACATCCAGGAGAGGTTAAGTCACGGGCGCTTCCGTCGACTCCGAGCAGCAAATCTCAGACTTAATCGAAAGAAATGTAGTTTCTTTCAGGAGAGATTGGCGTATCTTGGGCACGTGGTGAGTGGCGAGGGTATCTGCACCGATCCGGACAAGGTAGAGGCCATCAGAAGTCTTCCCGCCCCCCACAATCTGAACACGTTGCGGCATCCTTCTGCTGAACTTCGCGACATTGGTGGAACCGATGACATCCCATCTGAAGAAAGGCCAGAAGTGGGCCTGGGGTGAGAAGCAGGAGGTGGCCTTGCAGGAGCTTAAGGAGAAGTTGACCTCGGCCCCCCTTCTGGCATGCCCCGACTTCTCTGCAAGATTCGTGCTGCAAACCGACGTCAGCGACTATGGGCTCGGTGCAGTACTGACGCAGACGATTTAGGAGGGAGAGAAGGTCATCGCATACGCGAGTAGGAAGCTGCTGAAGGCAGAAGCGAACTAGTCGGCGACCGAAAAGGAATGTCTGGCGATAGTCTGGGCGATCAGGAAGCTGCGATGCTACTTGGAGGGATACGGATTCGAGGTAGTCACCGACCATTTGGCGCTCAAATGGTTGAACTCGATCGAAAGCCCCTCCGGCAGGATCGCTCGATGGGCATTGGAGTTGCAGCAGTTCCAGTTCGATGTTCGGTATTGCCGAGGTAAGTTGAAAGTAGTTGCAGACGCGCTTTTCCGACAGCCGTTGGAAGCGTGTCAACAGGCAGTCGTAGTCGAGGCGCAGTGTAAATGGCTATCAAGATTAAGAGAGCAGATGAGGAACGAGCCGGAGAAGTTCGTGGATTACGTAGAGGAGAACGGGAACGTGTACCGGAATCTTGGACGGAGGATAGACGACGAGGACAACATCCCGTGGAAGCTGTGTGTCCCGAAGGAACAGAGGCAACGGGTATTGCACGAGTGCCATGACACTCCCACGGCCGGCCACCAAGGCGTGAGGAAGACGGTTTCGAGGTTGGCCCAACGATACTACTGGCCGGGAATGTTTCGGGATGCAGCTTGCCACGTGAAGTGTTGCGAAACATGCCAGAGGTATAAGACGGAGCAGCGGAAAGCGGTGGGTCAGATGCTAACGCGGCAAGTGGCGGAGCCAATGGCAGTGGTGTGCGCAGACTTCGTGGGACCCCTCCCTCGCTAGAATAGCGGCAACACGATGCTGCTCGTCTTCCACGATGCCTTTTTCATCTTATACTAACTGGTTATATGCACTTGACATATCTATTTTGGTAAATAACTCACCACCGCTTAATGCTGCAAATATTTCATCAATTCTTGGTAATGAATAATTAAAATCAACTAACCACTTATTAATTGTTACTTTATAATCTCCGCATATACGTAGATTTCCATCTGCCTTTAAAATTGGTACCAAAGGTGTACCCCAATCAGAATGGTCTACTGGCTCTAAGATATCTTTTCGAATCAATTCTCTCTGTTCTTCTTCTACTTTAATTTTCCATGGCAAAGGAATGGTACGAGGCTCAAAAAATATTGGCTTGGCCTCATCCGAAATTGGTAATGATACGGTGCCATGTTTATATTTACCTAACTCTTCATTGAAAAGTTCACTAAAATACTTTTAATCGCGTCTATCATATTATGATGACTCTCACTGTGTATGTTATTAACTTGCTTCATTTCAAAATGAAATTGTCTTAGGAAATCTCTTCCTAACAATGGTTGTCTATTTGCTCTTGTCACTACAATGATAATTTTTTTCATTGTGCCATTATATGTTATATTTGCAATAATTTCACAAATTATTTTAATTTTGTCACCAGTATAACTCATGTATACTCTTTCACAATTTTTTATATTCTTAAGTTATTTTGAATTTAATAGTTGTTCAGGTAACAAGGTACATGGAGATCCGGTGTCGCAAGCAATGTCAAAGAATGTGCCATCAATATTAACCTTTAGTGTATATGCTTATACATTGTTAATAGTTGAAATTCTGTAAACAGAATTATTAGAGTGTGGATATACATTCTCACTATATTTACTAGAAACATAACTTATTTTATTTTTATCATTTCTGAATACGCTCGCTAGATGTCCAATTTTTCCGCATGTGTGGCATTTACTGTTCTTATATCTGCATAACGAAGAAGTGTGGTTACGCCAGCCACAGTGCTTACAGTTATTCTTTTCTGCATCTGCTTTGCTTTCGTTGTTCCCTTCTGATGATCTCTCTCTTCCAGTACTATTCTTGTTGCAATGTGACATTCGGTTATTGTTGTTGATCTTGTACGGTGTGCTTTTAGACGGTCCGTTATTTTTTGTGTACAGTTTGCGCTGATTTTCGTTGATCACATGCACATTTGATGATTCTTCTTTCGCCTTTGCAATGCATTTAGACTCCAATATTATGGACTTACGCAATGCACATTCCAGCGTTAGGTTTTCATCCTCTTCACATATTTTTTCCAAAATTCTTTCAGGTAGTCCCATTACAACGCGATCCAATAAGAATGGTTCTAACTTTGTGCCAAATTTACAGGTGATACCAAACTGTTTGACTCTAGCGTACCATTGAGTTTCTGTGTCTAGCATGACAGCAGTGTAAAACTTTTTTCGCTCGTAAAATACAATTGTTGGAGGTGTGTAATGACTTTCCATCATTGAACACAGATCTTCATCCGTTTTGGATACTGGAGACTCTGGACTGCATAGGTTATGTAAGAGACTGTACGGATCGGAACCAATGGATTTTAATAAAATCGCATTTTTTAAGTTTTCGTCGGTGCACTGTATTTCACAAAGATAGATTTCCAATTTTTCTTTCCATATACACCACGATTACATTTTGCTTAGTATATTTATACTTTTAAAACTATGCAACTTATGTCTTTATTCAAACACTTGTACGATATTACAGCAATGATGCTTGTTTAAATTTGCGTACGGTATTATCGTGATTAAGATTGCATATATACGCACTTCTTTTTTCTTTTTTATCTCGTCGCCAATTGTTGTGTCTCTTGCACGCGTTTATTAACAAGTAATGTGTGTCTCTCTTTTTATAAGTATATGATATAGTATCGTATGATTATGTTATCGATGTTGTATCGATAAAATAGTATTTATATTATTACAATGGGTAGTTGTGCACGATCAAACGTTAAAGTGCATCAAACCTATCATACATATCAGTGATCGACGAGCAGGTAGAAGAGCTGATCCGGGCAGGCGCAATCGAGAAGTCGCGGAGTCCACATAGCGCACCCATAGTCTTGGTGAAGATGAAGACTGGGGAGTGGCGTATGTGCATCGACTTTCGCCAACTCAACGCGCACTCAATTCCCGATGCTTATCCCGTCCCTCGGATCAACCACATCCAGGAGAGGTTAAGTCACGGGCGCTTCCGTCGACTCCGAGCAGCAAATCTCAGACTTAATCGAAAGAAATGTAGTTTCTTTTAGGAGAGATTGGCGTATCTTGGGCACGTGGTGAGTGGCGAGGGTATCTGCACCGATCCGGACAAGGTAGAGGCCATCAGAAGTCTTCCCGCCCCCCACAATCTGAACACGTTGCGGCATCCTTCTGCTGAACTTCGCGACATTGGTGGAACCGATGACATCCCATCTGAAGAAAGGCCAGAAGTGGGCCTGGGGTGAGAAGCAGGAGGTGGCCTTGCAGGAGCTTAAGGAGAAGTTGACCTCGGCCCCCCTTCTGGCATGCCCCGACTTCTCTGCAAGATTCGTGCTGCAAACCGACGTCAGCGACTATGGGCTCGGTGCAGTACTGACGCAGACGATTTAGGAGGGAGAGAAGGTCATCGCATACGCGAGTAGGAAGCTGCTGAAGGCAGAAGCGAACTAGTCGGCGACCGAAAAGGAATGTCTGGCGATAGTCTGGGCGATCAGGAAGCTGCGATGCTACTTGGAGGGATACGGATTCGAGGTAGTCACCGACCATTTGGCGCTCAAATGGTTGAACTCGATCGAAAGCCCCTCCGGCAGGATCGCTCGATGGGCATTGGAGTTGCAGCAGTTCCAGTTCGATGTTCGGTATTGCCGAGGTAAGTTGAAAGTAGTTGCAGACGCGCTTTTCTGACAGCCGTTGGAAGCGTGTCAACAGGCAGTCGTAGTCGAGGCGCAGTGTAAATGGCTATCAAGATTAAGAGAGCAGATGAGGAGCGAGCCGGAGAAGTTCGTGGATTACGTAGAGGAGAACGGGAACGTGTACCGGAATCTTGGACGGAGGATAGACGACGAGGACAACATCCCGTGGAAGCTGTGTGTCCCGAAGGAACAGAGGCAACGGGTATTGCACGAGTGCCATGACACTCCCACGGCCGGCCACCAAGGCGTGAGGAAGACGGTTTCGAGGTTGGCCCAACGATACTACTGGCCGGGAATGTTTCGGGATGCAGCTTGCCACGTGAAGTGTTGCGAAACATGCCAGAGGTATAAGACGGAGCAGCGGAAAGCGGTGGGTCAGATGCTAACGCGGCAAGTGGCGGAGCCAATGGCAGTGGTGTGCGCAGACTTCGTGGGACCCCTCCCTCGCTCGAATAGCGGCAACACGATGCTGCTCGTCTTCCACGATGCCTTCTCGAAGTGGGTGGAATTGGTCCCCCTCAAGAGGGCAGCATCTTGTGCAGGTTCGGCATACCGAAGACATTCGTTTGCGACAACGGGGTGCAATTCGCAAGCAAGGTTCAGGGCATACATAGAGTCGTTAGGAGTAACGATGCAGTATACAGCGCCCTATTGCTCGCAGGAAAAGCCCGCGGAGCATACGAACAGGACAGTGAAGACGATGATAGCGCAGTTCGTGCAAGAGGAACAGAGTTCGTGGGACGAGTTACTTCCGGAGATAGCCTTGGCGGTGAGCTCCAGTATCGCGGATTCTACAGGGTTCAGCCCGGCGTTCCTGATACAGGGAAGAGAGCCCCGCCTCCCCGCAGCATTGTACGACGAAGTCACCCCCGGTTCGGCCACGAGCGAGTTGAGCCCACATGAGAAGGAGGAGCGGCTGAAGGAGATCTTCGACGTCATCCGCAGCAACCTTCAGCGTGCGTATAAGGATCAGGGAAGGTATTACAACCTCAGGAGACGAGAGTGGCGGCCGACAGTCGGCTCTATAGTGCTGTTGAGGCAACACCAGTTGTCTAACGCTGCGGAGGGATTCGCGGCCAAATTGGCCCCTAAATATGATGGGCCCTACAGGGTAGTACACTTCATCTCCCCCAGCATCGTGCGTTTGGCCCGACAAGGCGAGCGTAAGAAGCGGGTGGCCAATTTAACATCTCTAAAGTCTTTCTTTCAGGGAGCAGATGAAGGTGCAGACGAGGAGATGACCCCAGGCGGTGAGAGATGTCACCCGGAGAGTTGCAAGCGAGGAGGCTAACATTAGGCGAACTCCTCCTAAACTAACAATTAGTAGTTTGAAAATTAAAAGGAATAACAGTAGTAATGTAGTAGACTAAATATTAATATCGGAAGTTGGCGAAAAATAATAGGAAATTGGAGAAAAAAAATTAGTTATTAATTATTTTAAGTTGCAGATGGATGAAGAAATCATCAGTATCAGCAGCGAGGACGAGAACTTCGACGAGGCTCCGGGCGTCGTCATAGAAGATGTTGACAGCGATGCCACCGATCCCTACCCAGGCGCTGGAGCGGACAAGGGAGCTCGAGGCGGAGAGCAGAACGGGCAGCGAGATCCCCGGCGGGGTGGAGAGGCTAGACGACGTCTTTATGATCATGCGCATAACTACGACGACAGCGTTCGTGGATGCCCCGACGCTGCGGAAGACACCTCCGTACTACGAGGAGCCATGGTCCCCGGATCCCAGCGACCCCGAATCAGACGGCGAAACGGGTGAGGGCGAGCTGGTCCAGGACTAGCTGGAGGGTGACGTCGCCACGAGCGACGTAGTCGACGAGCCCGTTGAGCTAGAGGAGGAGCAGGCAGAGGCCGACAGCGCAGGCGGCGTAGTGGGCAGCGTTGAGCCCGCTGAGATTGAGGAGGCGCAGGCAGAGGCCGACGGCGCAGGAGGAGTAGCGGGCAGCGACGAGCCCATTGAGCAGGAGAAGGCGCAGACAGGGGCCGACGCACAGTGGCGCCTCTGCCCGAAAAGCTTGGCAAAAATCATTTTTTTTGGCGGAAGCGTTCGAAAAAAGTAAAATACGGAATCGATAGAGAACTCTCCAAAAGTTATAAATCCAAAAGATTTTTGAAATCGGTTCAAGATTATGAGCGCTACAGCCCCTCAAAGTAGGCAGTACCTTTTGTAACTGTTGAAAACATGAATTTTATCGAAAATTTGCTACTATAACATTGAATATTTGGCGAATGGGACATCCGATCATGAAGTTTTTGATTTTATCTGAAAAGTATGTTATTTTGAAGAAAAGCGCAGTATATTTTTTTTATTGTCAACTTACTACTTTGCACACAATAATCGTTTAAAAAATACACTAAATTTCGACTATTTTTCAACTTTGATGGAATATTAAAAAAAATTGTTAAAAGTTGTTAAGCGCGGACTTTATACAATTGATAGGTTGAATATTTACCTATCACATGCATATAGTTCTTGCTGCGCCTGGTTGCGCCTCTGGAAATGAGAGCCATAAAACCAGCGAAGTCACGACTTATACTCACGAGGCAGGCATATGGGTAAAAAATAGCATGAAAGGATCGATAAAATTATAATAATAACTCTCATTAAAGGTAAAAAAATAAATATTTTTATTGGAATCTTACAGCCAAACTATGCATGAAAATATTTTTGAACTTTGACCTCAAATTACCAAGCACCATGAGAGGTCACAACCTTGGACAAACATTCAAATTTTTAAAATCAATTCATTGGTTCAAAAGATATGATTTTTGCAAAGCAAAATGAGGAAAGGCCCCACTGTGCGACGTTGTGAGCAATTCCCCGGACAGCTCGATTATCGCACCACACCGCCAATCTCGCCATCCGCCACCAGCCGAGGCAATGTGCCGGGCCTAGTACGTGGCCGACTTGGAACCGGCGGAGTCGGAGGAGGACGACGGTCCGTTGTTCCGCCGGCGCTGCCGGGGCTGCTCTCGAGGTCGACCCGAGCAGCATTTTCCCGAGGATCAGCATCCGATACCGCCCCGGCGTCGTGAACAGCCAGGCCGGTCGAAGAGACGCCGCAGCTCCCGACGTTGCCGTCCCGAGAGATCGCCAAGGAGCCCTTCGAGGAAGCGTGGCCAAGCTCGGCAGGGTTCGTAGGCAATGCGCAGCCTGCGCAAGCGAGCGTACAGCTTCGAGAGCGCGACTGCTGTTGTCGCGCGTCGCAGGGCGCTCACGCCCCCGGTGCCCGTCGAGATACCAGAACCCGTACCGTCGCCGACCGACGCCGAGATTCTGGCAGATTTGGAGGACGTGCTGGAGGGCTGGGCGCCTGACCTGGATGATGCGTTAGCGGAGCTGTCGGGCACGTAGCCAACGTCGATGCCGCCCCCGTTGATCCCGCATAACTGGCGGGTCGTGCCTCGCGGTCTAAAGTTGGAGGAGCGGACGATAGCGCTGATACGGCGAGAGGTGGAGTCGCATCGCGGGAGGAGTCGCCGCACAAGGTTTCGGTAGAGGACGACGCTGACGACTATACCGTTACCATCTCCAGGACTGGAGCGGTGACGGTAATGTCCCTGAAGAAAGGGGGGGTGTAAGGCGGCCCCCTCAATGACCGCCTTACATTCGTTTATTTTGTAGTATATAAGATTGGTAGCGCTAAGTATAGTATAGGGATAGGGTAGGGCCAAAGCGGCAAAAGGGTTGGTGAAGCTGAACTGCCGAGAGTAAGCGACGACGCGAGCGCGAGCGACAAATCCACTTTGTGATCGGCTGCAGATAAGAGTGGACGCTGCGAATTGGCGCGTGCCACCACGACTAGACAGAGTGAGTAGAGTGAGAGGTTAAGTCGGGGAAGGGGCGTGAGGTCGCCCAATTGTAAACCCGATTAACAATAATAAACGTGTTGAACTGAATCTTAACCCCGAGTGTTCTTTGTTAATCCTAACACCTAGCACTAATAGCAAAAGAAGCGAGGATCCGATCCCGTCGCCGCGCGAGTAATCCCGGCAGCAGTTTACTAACGAAAGTAGAAACTAAACGAGGATCTGATCCCGTCGCCGCGCGAAACAATCCCGGCATCCTTGGGTCTGCCAAGATCGGTCGAAGCATGCTTGCGGTTGCAGCCGTGCTGCCCACCATCTTGCAAGCTAATCCCGCCGCAGTGGCGCGGGCATAGTAGTGCATGTATGTTTGTCGTGTTCGTCCCTAACCCAACTTAACGCGTTTCCTCCCCCGTAGCACAGCGTCTCAGCAGACAACAAATTTTCTTGTTGGTTCGAGCCCTGGGCAGACTGAGATCTGTACCCCGGCTAAGAACCATCCTTACAGATGTTTTCCTTACCGCTCTACAAGGTAGCTCAAAAGATAAGTAAAGAGTGGGATGAAATAAATCTTCGGGCAAAACTATAAGGGTCCAACACAAATACCAGATCAAGAGTTCTGTTGGTGCTATTGCAAACAGGATTGATTTTTCCAAATGATAGTTCTGAGAGACCGTCTTTAAACTCATTGGAGGTGTCGGGTATAAGCGAAAGTGAGTCATTGACAATAAGCCATTTAATATAGGGAATGTTAAAATCACCAAGGACAATGAAGAAGTTGTGATCTGATGCTAATTCGACTATCGACTTGATGGCGATCAAATGATTGTTATATACATTAATATCAGACTGAGGAGGTATGTCAGAACATGATATATAGAAAAATTAATTAGAAAATTATTCAGAAAGATTTTAACGCCATTAATTCAATGTCGGGATTATTGGAGGCCAAAATGGGTTCCGAAGTTAAGCCAGAGAAATGAGATTGCATCTATATATGTTATATTTAGAGGAAAGAACAGAAGAGTCTGATATAGAGGGATTAAACCAGGTTTCAGTAAAACAGATAACATCAAAATCAAACGAATGACTGTCAAGAAATAATTTGGTTAGTTTAGTATTTAGTAGTTATTAGTATTAAGTAATGGAGAGAGTTAAATCTAGTTAGTCTTTTTTACTCGTAGTACTACCGTTGTACTGCGATACATAAATATGTTCGGGCCAGAAACTATTTTGACAAATTAAGTCAAAAGACTTCTCCAAACATGATATTTTGAAAGACGATATTTCAATAGGGTATTTAAAATTAAATTTTTGACCTTGTTTATCAGTATCTTGTATTATGATTTGGATGTAAGGATGATAAAATAATAAGCTTTATTAGTTTTATGAAATTAAAACAGTGAAACAATAAAAAAATAGACAGAGTGAAATATATACATATATATGTTCATACATATATAAAAGTGATAAGTATTGCACAAGTTTCCTTAAAATATATTGCACAATTGTTGACTGTATATACATATAATTATTTGCATATACCTTCATCAAATAAAAGTATAAAATATATATACATACATAAGTACATAAGTACATACATAAGTCTCAACAAAATTCAACGTAACCTTGCTGAATTTCACAATTGTGCGAAAACCACTTGGCACATTAGCGTCCCGAACGAGGAAGCTGGATGTTGTGTTGAACGGTTGCAAAGTTAAGTGTAATTGGAAAATTTACAATAGTTGGCAAGTCAAGTAAAACTAAAACATTTAAAGCAGTTGGCAAGTCGAGTGGAATTGTGAAGTGAAGTTTTAAGTAGTTGGCAAGTCTAACTTGGCATATTGAGTGAAATTGCAACAAGCAATGGAAAAAGGAAAGAGAAATATTAAACCATTTGATGGTGATAAATATTCGATTTGGAAATTTCGTATTAGAGCACTTTTTGAAGAAAATGATTTATTATTAGTAATTGACAAAGAACCAGAAGAAAAAACAGAAGAATTTAGAAAGAAAGACAGGTGTGCTAAAAATATTATTATTGAATACTTAAGTGATTCTTTTCTTGCTTTTGCGAACACTGAAAAAAGTGCCAAGGAAATTTTTGATAATTTGGATACTATTTATGAAAGAAAAAGTTTAGCTTCACAACTTTCTTGGCGAAAACAATAATTGACTCTAAAATTAATAGGTGACTCTTCTCTTGTAAATCTTTTCCATACATTTGAAGATTTGAATACTGAGCTTATTTCTGCTGGAGCTAAACTTGATGAAATGGATAAAATCTCACATCTTCTTTTAACTCTTCCTTCAAATTACGATGGGGTAATTACTGCATTAGAAACTTTGGCTGAAAATAACTTAACTTTAGCTTTTGTTAAAACTCGTCTACTTGATCACGAAATAAAAATAAGAACTATCAGTAAGGATACTAGTTCTAAAGTTTTGCAAGCAGTAAATTTTAAAGATCAAAAAGAAAAGAAATTTAAAATCAAAAATAAGCAAAATAAAAAGGATTTTAGAATTAAAATGAAGCAACGACCAAAATGCTTTCATTGTGGAGAGCTTGGTCATTTGAAAAAGGATTGTTTTATTTTTAAAAGATTAAGTGCCAATCAGAACTCCAACAGTAATAATGAAAAAGAAAAACAAGCTCAAGTAGCAACAGCACAGATAGAACGTGGATTTGCTTTCATGATGAGGCATGGGATTAATACATTAGTTGATAAAGAGGTTGTATTTATCTTTGATTCAGGAGCTTCAGATCACTTAATTAAAGATAAACTATTGTGTGCCGATTATGTCAACTTGAAAAATCCCGTTGAAATTGCAATTGCCAAATATGGAGAAAATATTCATGCAACAGCTAAAGGCATTGTTCAACTGAAAACCCAAGGAAATGCAATAACACTGGAGGACGTACTGTTTTGCAAAGACGTCCCACATAATCTGTTGTCTGTGTGTAAAATGCAAAATGCTGGAATGACTGTCGAATTCAATTCCGAAGGTGTAAAAGAGAGAGTGAGTATAATGTACCATTTGTTAAATTTGAATTAAACAGAGCATATTCATGTAATTTAAAATTAACAAAAAGTTCTGAAAGTCGCTTGTGGCATGAAAGGTTGGGACACATAAGTGTAGGCAAGTTTATGGAAATAAAGCGAAACGATATGTTTGAGGATATAAGTTTATTAAATGAGGTAGATGTAAATAATGAATTATGTGAAGCTTGTATTAATGGAAAGTTGTCGAGATCTAAGTTTGAAAAATTTAAAAATAAAGATTTCATTAATAGGCCCTTATTTGTTATACACTCCGATATTTGTGATCCGATAACACCGCCTACAATTGATAATAAGAATTATTATGTTGTATTCGTTGATCAATATACACATTATTGTGTAACATATTTAATCTCCCATAAATCTGATTTGTTCTCAGTTTTTAAAGACTTCATAGCAAAAGGAGAAAGCCATTTTAACTTAAAAGTGGTAAATTTATATATCGATAATGGAAGGGAATATTTGTCTAATGATATGCGTGATTTCTGTTCAGAAAAAGGTATCAGCTATCATTTAATGATTCCTCACACTCCACAGTTAAATGGTGTTTCTGAACGAATGATCAGAACAATAACAGAAAAAGCTCGGTCCATGGTTAATGGAGCAAAACTAAAGAAAAGTTTTTGGGGTGAAGCAGTTTTAACTGCAACATATTTAATAAATAGATGCCCTACTAGAGCTTTAAAAACTGTTAAGAAGACACCATTTGAAATGTGGCATAATAAAAAGCCTGTCCTTAAATATCTTAAGATATTTGGATCAACGGTATACGTTCTTAATAAAGTAAGAAAACGTAAATTCGATGAAAAATCGATTAAATGTATTCTCGTTGGATATGAACCAAATGGTTTAAAACTGTGGAATGTGGAATCAGGCAAATTTATGACAGCTAGAGATGTTGTGGTGGATGAAACAAATATGTTTGATTCAAGGTCTGTAGAAGAATGTGCTTTAAAGCCAGAAGACTAAATGTTCCAAGATGAAAGATTGGAACAGCTTTAAGACATTTGTTTGGAAAAAGAAATCCATGAGAACGAAGTCGATTTCAGGTTGCAAACACTGAAAATGAAGAGTCTGGTTTTCCATTACCTGAAATGGAAAATATTGAAACTCTTAATGACAGTTCAAAAACGATTGAACAGCCTTACGAAAATTCCACATATCTGAAGAATACCGATCCAGATGTAGTTTCTGGTGAGAATGAAGAAATCAGACGCAGTAATAGACTAAAAGACAAACCTAAAATTTCGTATAGATTACTAGAAAAATGCCTAATGAATTTTTATGCTTACTTAACTTAAAAATATTCCAAATTGCTTTGAGGAAATCAAAGATCGGGATGATAAAAGTAATTGGGAAAAGGCTATTCAAGATGAACTAAATTCCCATTTTCAAAACAAGACTTGGTCTTTGGTACAGAGACCTAAGAACAAAAATATAGTCGAATGTAAATGGGTGTTTACTATTAAACAAGATGAATTTAGCAACTTAGTCCGATATAAAGCAAGACTTGTAGCTCGAGGATTTACGCAGCAATATTTGACAGACTATGAAGAAACATTTGCACCAGTTGCACGTATTTCAAGTTTTAGATTTATTCTGGCATTAGCAAATCAATATGATTTAAAAATTCATCATATGGATGTCAAGATAGCATTTTATATATCAGATTCCTCAAGGATTGACAAATGATGCGAGTAAAGTCTGTAAGATAAATATATAGCTTATATATGGTCTAAAGCAAGCTGCCAGGTGCTGGTTTGAAGCGTTTGAAAATGTCCTCAAAGAAATAGGGTTCGATAGTCTAGGAGTTGATCGATGTATCTATATTATACATAAAGGAGACATTTCATTAAACATATACGTACTATTGTATGTGGATGATGTCGTGATAGTTACGAAAAAGATAGAAACAATGTCTTAGTTCAAGTCCTATTTGATGAACAAATTTAAAATTAGTGATTTAAAAGAAATCCGTCATTTTATTGGCATAAAAATTGATAGGCATGGAGATCAATTAAATCTCAGTCAATCAGTTTATATAAACAATGTTTTAAAGAAATTTAATATGGATAACTGTAATTCCGTTAGTACACCATTACCGAGCAAAATGAATTATGAAGCCTTAGAATCTGAAGAAACACATGATGCACCGTGTCGTAATTTAATTGGATGCCTAATGTATATAATGTTATGTACTCGCCCAGATTTAAGTATATCAATAAGTATATTAAGTAGGTACACTAATAATAATAATAAAGAGTTATGGCAATGTCTTTAAAGAGTACTCAGATATCTAAAAGGCACAGTTAATCTAAAATTAACTTTCACAAAGAATGTTAATTTTGAAAATATTATTATAGGTTACGCTGATTCTGACTGGGCCGGAAATGAAACAGATAGAAGAAGTACGACAGGATACTTATTTAAAATGTTTGAAAATTGTCTCATTTGCTGGAGTACAATGAAACAAAAATCAGTAGCCGCTTCATCTACTGAAGCGGAATTCGAAAGCGTTAGAAAAGCCTTATGGCTAAAATCCTTATTCAAAGAAATAAAGGTTGAGTAAAATGATCCAATACCAATATTTGAAGATAATCAGGGTTGCATAAGTAAAGCGAATTATCCAACCAGCCACAAGAGAACTATGCACATAGATATTAAATATCATTTCACTCGAGAACAAATTGAAAAGAAACTAATTGCTGTTAAGTATCTTTCCACAGATAAGCAGTTAGCTGATGTTTTGACGAAGCCGCTACCAGTAGCTAGATTCCTAGCCTTACGAAGTCAACTGGGTCTCACGGAGTAGATGCACTTTGTAACGAAAGCTATTTAAACCACATTAAAAAATTTTTTTTATCAATTAACTAAAGTTAAAGAAAGTATTATTTAAAAGTTTTTTTTATTTCAATGTAATTGAATTTATTAAAACTATAATTCAGAAATGTTATTTCGATGTATAACCAGTTTTTTTTTTATTTTAAAGTAGTCGAATTAGGTTTTTTCTGGGTTTTTCCCTAATTCCTCGCAGATAATCTGGACCATTATTGTATTCCCCAGTATAAGCACTCTTGTCAGATAAAATTAATTTTTTTTTTATTAATTCATTAATGTAACTTTTGAGGAGGTGTGTTGAGAAATAGCAAAAGCCACATTAAAAGAAGACACAGATAATGTACGAAAAGCGAGAATGAAGACATAACGGAACTAGCCGAATATTGCATCGTATTTTCTTGTGTGTGCGCTTTGCTTCTCTCCTCAGTGCGTTATGCATTTTAGTTCTTTCTCAGTGACGAAAGCGTGCAGATTAAAAAGAAGAATAAAATTCTAAAGAACAATATATAAAACATAAAACTAAAACGTCTTGTTATTTGACTGGAGTATTAATTATCTACTGCAAATATTTAATATTTTGCCTAGAGACAAAAACTTTTTTTTTCGGTTTGGAAAGCGGAACAGCCTGGAGTGGGTTAAATACACGAGGTGGAACAGTAGTCAATGCATTGGCTATCTGCACCGCCGGCGTGACAAGAACACCATCTCTTTGCGAAGAGATGGGCGAGATACTAAGTGGATTCAGTGAAAGAGAATTATTTCCTGGAGTAGCGGAGCAGTTTATGTAGGATGTAGGAGTTGTCAAAGATTTAAGAATGGCTTTTGACGTATTTGGCTGCGGGCTAGGATCAATGGGATAGTAGGGGGGTTCTCGCTATAGCGCACAAAAGAGCTGGACTTTTTGCGTTTCGGCGGCTCATTTAGTAGAGCCGAATTGCCAAACAAAGTTTCCATGTCCGAAAAAATATTGTTGCCTAACTAAAAAGTTTAAAGTCTGGTGCGCTCCATAAACCTGCGGACGTGCACCTCTATGTCACCACAAGTGTCACATCTTCAACGCAGACCATTATTTTTGTCAAGACAGTCTTTAATCTTCACTGTCAAGCCCGCACATTTTAAATGAAATGTACAACAGCAGAAGAAAGAGGAATAATAATCCTGTTTATCGTAATTAACTTGATACTCTTTTGCAAAGCAGACAAATTAATTAATTAGTTGGTACAACGGATGTAGGAGAAAATAGGTATGTCTGGTTTTTCGCTTATTGTGGGCGAATGGGGCGTGGCATCGAAAAAAAAAAGATTCTTGTATTGACTGACATGTGGTCGATACTGACTAAAACAGATACTGTAGCTCTTGCCATCTCTGAGATCTGTTTGTTCATACGGACAGACGGACAGACGCACAGACGAATAGACGGACAGACAGACATGGCTATATCGACTCGGCTGTTGATGCTGATCAAGAATATATATACTTAATGGGGTCTGCCACGTCTCCTTCTGCCTGTTACATACTTTTCACAAACCCAATATACCCCTCAGAGGGTATAAAAATGTAATACCTATGTATCGATAACGATATTTGATACCTTTTGTTAAAGTAGCCACATGTGTTATCAACATACCAAGTATCGATACACGCTAATATCTTTGGCTTTTTTTTTACGTTACATTCAAAAAATCTGTCCGTTGACTATCTTTAAGCTCTCGATTTGCAGTAGCATCGATATGACCGATACAAAGGAGCACGAGTATCCATCCATAAGACACTCTATATCATTGCAGTAGTGAACTTTAACAGGTTGCAAACTAATTTTTCGAACAGCTCATTTATAAAATATTTCTTTTTATTTTTTTTTCTTTTTCTTTTGATATCTGAGCGCGCTATATAACGAGCAAGAAACGATTCAGCAAACACATAATTTTGTATTGATTAGGACTTTCTTTAATTTGTCAGTTGTGAAATATTCCTATTAAAAAAACCACAAAATAAAAAAAAAATTTAAAATGGGGAATATAATTTGCAATATTGGCTATCCATGTAAAATATATATTTTTTTAAGTATATACCAATTTTTTCAATCATTCTTAATGTTCACAAACTCTAACGCAAGCGACGCTGCGGGCATGTTGCTAGTAATATATGAAACTCTTTGTCATCACTGACTGACTGATTGACTGACTGACAGACTGACTGACTTATCACCGCCCTGAACAAACTATAACAGCTTTAAGCATGAAATTTGCAAATAACGTAGCTCTCACAACTTCATCGTGCAATAAGACGGCTTTTTGCGAATTTTTGAGTGGAAGGGGGTGAATTTCGTGGTCAAAGGTCTAATAGTCTTAGTATGAAAAACTTTGTTGTTTCTTAGGATATCCCAACCAAACTCACAAGTTAAGTGTTTGTCATATAGATACATATGCCGACCGATTTTGGTTCAGAGCGGACCATTATAAAATATAGCTGTCATACGATGTAATAGGTACAAAACAACACTTATTTTGAAAAAGTTGGTGGTTTTTTGAGAAATTGAATCCAAACTCTTAAATTATAAGTTTGACAAATAGATATACAGACCAACGATTTTGATTAAGATCGGACCACTATATCATATAGCTGTCATACGATGCAATTGTTACATAACAACACTTAGTTAGAAAAAGTTGGTCGTTAATCGAGATATCGAAATCAAACTCTCAGACTATAACTTTGACATATAGATATATACAAAGTATGTATAGCTGTCTTAGGATAAGAACACATAAATATTCACTTAGTTCACAGGGATGTCTCAAACATAAAATTTTTTAGGAACTTTTAATGTATGGTATCGATATGTGATCCCACCGACCTACGGCAGAAAAGGGTAGGCAACTTGTGTGCACTTATTTCTGGTTGTTTGCGGGTGTCTGGATGTCAAACTCCAGATTCCGCTTGAGATGCTGTCGCTAACATACTCCCGGCCGTTGAACAGTAGTTCAACAATTGATCTCGTAGGCGTTGTCAATGTTGGATTTTATGGCGGTGGTTGAATTTCAGGTAGTGGCTCCTCCTTGTGAAGTCTGGTGATCATCTGGTTGCTCCTTTAAGTGTTATAAATTTTTGATCCCATAAATTATGCACATTAGTACAACAAATCCAAAGGAAATATGTTACACTATTTCATAACTAGGAGTTGGTGCAAAATCAAATGGCAATTTCGTATTTGATGATAGAATCAGTTGTGATTGAACAACAATTTGTAGTGCTAGACTCAAAATTACTAAATGTAGTAGGCGTTTTTAGTTGAACTGGTGGTCAAACTATGAGTGATGATCCTGATGCGTTTCGAATGATGCAGTCAAAATCTGCCGTTAAAAGTCCTGATCCTTGCAACGTAATCAGCTCAGGCTGATTATTGCAGACGGCTGACATATTCATTGTATTTTGCGTAACAAATATCCATTGGTTGTGATATGCCTTGTTTAAACTTATAAATGTTTGATTTGTGTGGACAACTTGGCACAGTGGTCACGTTTTACTGTTAACAGCAAATTCGCAGCTTTGATACATTTGAAAAACTGCTTGTTTGTTGTGACAAATGTATTCGTTAGTGTTGAAGTAAACATTTTGTCCAGTCTTCTCTTGAAAGTCCCACGAACTATTCTCGATGACTACTAACTCCAATCACTGCTCTGTCAATTTTAATTGCGCCATCCCAAGACTGCTTCTGACCGGAATTGGAACTAGATTGTATAATTCCATTTTTTCCGTTCAAAAGTTTATTCAGCTGGACGCTATTGTTGTAATGAACCGGCAAGGCTTGTCCCTCACTTAAATTGTTCTGCATAAACTCCTTCTGAATTGTGTGTGCCATTTCTGTTGCGTAATTGGAGTCCAGAACTCCAAACTGGAAGCTGGCAAAATTTCTCATGATATCTAAGGCTGTACGACGTTTTCTGGTAGGCTGTAAGAATCCACTTTCCATTTTTAGTTCGTCTTCTATGTGTTTGAAAAGCTGGTGCATAGTTTCACAGGCTACAGTTGTTTGTAGTTTCGAACATAATTCAGCAACTTTTTCTGTAACTACTGAAAAGATTTTTATGTCATAATATTCAGGAAACGCATTTTGTTGGTCGTCTCGTAGAATAACCGTTCGGGCATAGTCCAATTCCTGAAAATTTTGTTGTCTTGTCGATGAACGATTTTTATTTAGCAACACCGATGCTTGTAGGCCATGATGCGTTGCAGCTTACTAAATGAGTTGCTGTTTTTATGTGGTAAAAATTATGACCAATTGAAATTTAACTAATCGCTACGACAACCTTTTGCTTTCTTTCCAAATTTGATTCCAATTCAGACTCCATTGAGATGAAGAGCCGGAAAAGAACATCGGTCCATGAAACCTAAGTGAGTTAGTTATCAATTAAGCTGCCGATATTCCTCTTGATAAGACGTCGGCTTTTAATTACCCGGTTCATATCTCAATTGTCTTGGCAGTGTCAATTCTTGAATTCTTGATATTCTTTTTGACATAAATGTATGGCAATTATAACATTATGCATTTATCCAGGATAACAACACCTTGGAGTCACTCCAATAGTGGCATCGTCCAAATGAAGCTCTGTCTGAACCTTTGCTGCTAGTTCCGCACCAACTAGTGCTAGCGCATAGCTCCTGGCGTGGAATTGTGGATAGATTGATGGAAGCTATTCTTGACTTGGCACACAATCATCGAACAGTCACTTGTTTGTTCCTGTGAACTGCTCGCACATAAACGGCTGCTCCATTGGCCTTTTTCGATGCACCCAGTGGATCAAAAACTTGCACACCTTCCAATGCTACCACACAGTTTGTTAACTTTGTAGTGGTACTTATTGGTGCCTTTCCGCAAAATTTGTCTGTTTTCCCACAGCATCAATTAAGTTTAATACAACGTCTTCGCATGTTTTGCATTATTTGAAAGTTGAAGCCTGCCGATTTAAGTAATGCTTTTAGATTGCATTTGAATTAATTCTGGCGATGAATCTGCACTTGTCAAACAGTCGTCCACATAAAAATCCCTTTGTAGGTGTTGGGTCAAATCACTCATATTTGTTTAAGAGGAATTATACCTACATTCTTATATTTGGGTCCACCCTAAATCTTGTCTCTCTTGCATTGTTAAACTCTCCCATCTTACACTCATTCGCCTAACTTTAAGAAACCTGCGCTTGTTCATACGTTTCTATTTTTAGTCTAACAATTTAATATACGGCTCATTAGTTTAGTAGAACAGCACCCCCTGGACTGGAAAACGCTCCTGATCCTACATTTTGGCGCCCAACGTGGGGCAGTTCTGTTCAAAATTCCGTGCAACGTATTTAAAGTTCAAATTTGACTTATGGACATAAATATTCTGCAAAAATATATATGTACATAAGCGGGAATGTTCCAGCATACAAGGTGCTAACTGTGCATACATTCGCCTTGCCTTGCTATTCGCACCGCCGAGACACCGTTCATTCGATTCGCTTTGCTTGACTTCACTGTCGTTCTGTGACCCCCCCGCCGTCGCATCACCAAGTCATCTCTTTCGTTTCATCGTTTTCTATCGCAGCAACTGCAGCTTCTGCTTTGCAATCGTCATACTCAACGTCACTTCGCTGTCCCAACGATCCCCCCGCGATCACAGCAGCAAATTACCGATACTGCGCTTTGCCATCATATTCGTTAAACGTTTGGACAAATCACATTCGTCTAAGCAGAAATAAGTACAGCTGCATTCAAAACGCACTTAAATACATACATAGGCACCAACTGCGCGACATAGCATAACGGCAACAAAAGTTAAGTGGAATTCGTCTCTTACATTGCTTTTCTACACCTAGTATTCTGCACGCGACATTAAGTTCAGTTTAGTAAAATTTGCCACTTGCATTGTTCGTCGATCTAATAAATATTTCACGTAATTTGGATTAACTGTGGCAGTGAATTTGATCAACGCTTATTCAAATATAAACATAAGGTTATTGTTGGTCAAATCATGTCATTGGAGAGCCTCAAAATACAGCGCGCAAATGCTCGCCGGAATATTAGCCGCATTCGTAATGTCGTTGATCCCAAATTAAGAGAAGGAAAATCTGCGCCAATTCAAGCTAAATTAAAGTGTCGCCTGGAAATTTTGGAAGCTTACTTTAAGCAAGCAATGGCTTTACAGACTCAAATTAAAAAAGAATGTCCAACCGATACAGGACGTACCGAACTGGAGGAACTGTATGTAGACATAAAGGTTTGCATTACAGAACAACTTACAGAAGAGCTGCACGAATCGACTTTCGCTGCTCCATCGGGGTCTATATTTTCATCGTCTGCCAAGTTGCCAAGACTTACGCTACCCACATTTGATGGCAATTATGTGGACTACAAGAATTTTAGTGCACTATTCAATCAAATGGTGGATCAACAGAACAGCTTATCAAACATCGAGAAGTTTAATCAGTTGATCAGCTGCTTAAGGGGAGCAGAATTGGAAACAGTAAAGGCATTTTTCAGATCACATCTGAAAACTATCGGAAGGCACTTGATCGTTTGAATCAACGCTACGACAATCCAACCATAGTCTTTTTGGATAATATCTCGTCGTTGTTTATGCTCAAGAGTGCGTCGAGGTCCAATAGTCAAGAAATTCGAAGTTTGATTGACAACTCTACAGCATTGTACAACTCACTAAAATCACTAGGCAACGAATCACATATCGCGCAGGCAATGTTGATAGCCATTGTCATGGATAAGATGGATATGGAAACTAAGCGCAAATGGAACAAATCATTGGATTATTCCAAGTTACCCACGTGGGATTTCTGTGTACAGGTATTTGAGAGGCATTGCCAATATTTGGAATCATGCGGTAAGTTCGAATCGAGCCAGACTCGAACTGCGACTGCTAATAAACCACGAAGCCAGACAACCACGCGACATGGTTTGTCCTTTAATTGCTCAACTCACTCATGTCCTCTTTGTCTTAGTTCAGAACATCGAGTTTCACGTTGCAGTCGGCTTCAGGAGATGTCGGTTGCAGAGCGCTACGAAGCAGCCAAACGACTTGCTCTGTGCCTAAACTGCCTTGGCAAGGGCCACCAGGAAGCCAAGTGTTCCTCTAACAAAAGACGTCGCTTCTGCTCGAGACTTCATCACAGCCTGCTACATCGCGAGGCAGCTGCGACTAGGTCACCATTTACACTACCCATCGCCTCGAATTCAAACGATGGTCATGGATACATCTGGAAACTACAGGATCGGACGAGCTCTATTGGATTACTGCTCCCAGGTGAACTTCATCTCAGAACAGTTCGCACAATCACTACGCTTGCATACGCATACGGCATATGCGAATCAGTTGCATTGGCGACTCACACACATAAATCAAGTTTGGCACTTCGGCCATAATCAAGTCACGTTTGGAGGATTTTAAGATGCCCATTGATTTCTGCGTGACGTCACACATTGCATATCAGCCGGATTCGGACATCGACATTTTATCTTGGAACATACCCAAGAGCACACCCTTAGCTGATGAGCAAATTCACAAAACTCGGCATATCGATTTACTTATTGGAACTGAAACCTTTTTTGAAATTCTTGCAGTGGGATGACCCAAGATAACTAGGAGCTTCATACGAATCAGCCAAGCTGAGATTTGAGTCATTGGAACGGCGCTTAAATCGCAATCCGCAGCTAAAGGCATCATATACGGAGTTTCTGCGCGAATATGAAGATCTGGGACACATGAGTTTGGTGAACTCACCAAGGCTTGTCGAGCCACACATACCACATCACTGCGTCTTTAAGCCAAATAGCACTTCAACGAAACTCAGAGTTGTCTTCGATGCCTCAAATCGAACCTCATCGCAACGATCACTTAATGATTTGTTAATGGTTGGACCGACCATTCGAACGAAGCTATATACGCTTCTGCTACGCTTTCGAACATACAAATATGTACTCACTGCAGATGTTGACCGCAAAATTCAATACATTCTTTGGAGAGATTCCTCAGATAAACCACTGCTGACGTATGAACTAAATACAGTCACGTATGGTACGGCCACAGCACCATATCTCGCTATGCGCAGTATGACATATTTGGCTGATCTACACATGCAAACTCTCAAATTTGGTGCACAAGCTATAAATTCATCATTCTACGTGGATGACTTTCTGTGTGGGCATGACACAGTGGAAGGCCAGCAACAACTCAAGGCAGAAGTCATCGAGGTACTTGGTAAGGGCAAGTTTGAGCTAGCAAAATGGCATTCAAACCACCCGGACTTTGTCGACGACAGCACTATCAAGGATTTGAATCTAGAAGATGGTTCAGTTACAAGCACATTGGGCTTAGCTTGGAATCAATGTCAGGACGTATTGCTATTTGCCTTTCGACCGAAATTCTCCATTGATGCAATCACTAAGAGGACAATTTCAGTCCAACACCAAGAAGTTGCAGTTGCATGGATTCGGATTCAGATGCATCGGACGGCAAGGTTCAAGGTTCACCTGATTAATTCAAAGTGCAGAGTAGCACCAACTCGTAAGTTATCATAAACGTTTGTTGGAAACCGCGTTTCTGACATACAAGAAGCCACACCGGACTGTCAGTGGAGACAGATCCCACCACACTTAAATCCCGCCGATCTGGTTTCGAGGGGATGTGAACCTATCGAATTGAACGAATCAATCTGGTTTATGGGGCCGGCGTATCTGAAGCAGAGCCCCTACGCTTGGCCAATGGACAAAACGTCATGAACCAGATCCTGAAGTCAGATCCAGAGGTTCACAAGCATCCAATCCTACTTCCCAGTAAAGATGACTTCGTTCGTCACTACGTGCAGTTCTGGCTGGCTCAAGGCACTTGTTGCACTACTTCGTCTTCTATTCTGGATCCTAAATGCTCGGGACCTGGCTCGCTCTATCGTCAGGAAATGCGTGCACTGTGTGCGCTACAAGCCAAGGCTGCAACAGCAACTCATGGGAAATTTGCCTGTAGAGCGATTGACTCCATCAAGACCTTTCGCTCACTGTGGTGTTGACTTTTGCGGACCAGTCAACGTCTACCTTCGCATTCAGGGCAAGGCGCTTCGTAAGGCCTACATTGCCGTATTCGTATGCTTCGCTGCCAAGGCCGTGCATATTGAAGTGGTATCTGATCTCTCAACGGATGCTTTCTTAGCCGCTTTGAGGCGCCGTGGAATGCCTGTGGACATATTTTGCGATAATGCCACGAATTTCACTGGAGCAAGCAATCAATTAAAGGATCTACGGAACTACTTCTTCAAGGAAGAAAATCAACAATCATTAATTAGTTTTTGCACAAATGAATTCATAAACTTTCGTTTCATTCCACCCAGAGCACCACACTTCGGCGAGGGAGGCGGCAGTTAAAAGCGCCAAGGGACTCATGACGCGCAGTCTAATGAATGCCCGCTGCACGTTTGAGGAATTAGCCACAATCATAGCCGAAGTAGAAGCCATTCTCAACTCGCGCCCGCTCACCCCACTGTCATCAGATCCAAGTGACTTGGGTGCTCTCACACCTGATCATTTTCTAATTGGAGACTCCTTGCGAGCATTGCCTGAACACAAAATAGAAGATGAACAACTGAAATCTTTGGACCGCTGGCGTTTGATAACTGGTATCAAACAACATTTTTGGCGACGCTGGTTAGCAGACTACTTCAATGAGCTGAACGTACGTTGCAAGTGGACCAAACCAGCACCCAGTATCTCTATCGGTGACATGGTTCTCATACATGAGGACAACATACCTTCTCAGAAATGGATAATGGGTCGCGTTACAGCTACAATTCCTGGACGAGATCAACGAGTACAAGTTGTAGATGTCCGCACTACCAAAGGCATAATCCGGGGACCAATTCACAAATTAACTATTCTTCCTGTCTTTTGAAAGACTGCGTCATTCAATGGGTCCGGGATGTTGGGTCAAATCACTCATATTTGTTTAAGTGGAATTATACCTACATTCTTATATTTGGGTCCACCCTAAACCTTGTCTCTCTTGCATTGTTAAACTCTCCCATCTTACACTTATTCGCCTAACTTTAAGCAAGCTGCGCTTGTTCATACGTTTCTATTTTTAGTCTAACAATTTAATATACGGCTCATTAGTTTAGTAGAACAGCACTCCCTGGACTGGAAAACGCTCCTGGTCCTACATTTTGGCGCCCAACGTGGGGCAGTTCTGTTCAAAATTCCGTGCAACATATTTAAAGTTCAAATTTGACTTATGGACATAAATATTCCGCAAAAATATATATGTACATAAGCGGGAATGTTCCAGCATACAAGGTGCTAACTGTGCATACATTCGCCTTGCCTTGCTATTCGCACCGCCGAGACACCGTTCATTCGATTCGCTTTGCTTGACTTCACTGTCGTTCTGTGACCCCCCGCCGTCGCATCACCAAGTCATCTCTTTCGTTTCGTTGTTTTCTTCGCAGCAACTGCAGCTTCTGCTTTACAATCAACGTCACTTCGCTGTCCCAACGATCCCCCCGCGATCACAGCAGCAAATTACCGATACTGCGCTTTGCCATCATATTCGTTAAACGTTTGGACAAATCACATTCGTCTAAGCAGAAATAAGTACAGCTGCATTCAAAACGCACTTAAATACATACATAGGCACCAACTGCGCGACATAGCATAACGGCAACAAAAGTTAAGTGGAATTCGTCTCTTACATTGCTTTTCTACACCTAGTATTCTGCACGCGACATTAAGTTCAGTTTAGTAAAATTTGCCACTTGCATTGTTCGTCGATCTAATAAATATTTCACGTAATTTAGATTAACTGTGGCAGTGAATTTGATCAACGCTTATTCAAATATAAACATAAGGTTATTGTTGGTCAAATCATGTCTTTGGAGAGCCTCAAAATACAGCGCGCAAATGCTCGTCGGAATATTAGCCGCATTCGTAATGTCGTTGATCCCAAATTAAGAGAAGGAAATTCAAGCTGAATTAAAGTGTCGCCTGGAAATTTTGGAAGCTTACTTTAAGCAAGCAATGGCTTTACAGACTCAAATTGAAAAAGAATGTCCAACCGATACAGGACGTACCGAACTGGAGGAACTGTATGTAGACATAAAGGTTTGCATTGCAGAACAACTTACAGAAGAGCTGCACGAATCGACTTTCGCTGCGCCATCGGGGTCTATATTTTCATCGTCTGCCAAGTTGCCAAGACTTACGCTACCCACATTTGATGGCAATTATGTGGACTACAAGAATTTTAGTGCACTATTCAATCAAATGGTGGATCAACAGAACAGCTTATCAAACATCGAGAAGTTTAATCAGTTGATCAGCTGCTTAAGGGGAGCAGAATTGGAAACAGTAAAGGCATTTTTCAGATCACATCTGAAAACTATCGGAAGGCACTTGATCGTTTGAATCAACGCTACGACAATCCAACCATAGTCTTTTTGGATAATATCTCGTCGTTGTTTATGCTCAAGAGTGCGTCGAGGTCCAATAGTCAAGAAATTCGAAGTTTGATTGACAACTCTACAGCATTGTACAACTCACTAAAATCACTAGGCAACGAATCACATATCGCGCAGGCAATGTTGATAGCCATTGTCATGGATAAGATGGATATGGAAACTAAGCGCAAATGGAACAAATCATTGGATTATTCCAAGTTACCCACGTGGGATTTCTGTGTACAGGTAGTTGAGAGGCATTGCCAATATTTGGAATCATGCGGTAAGTCCGAATCGAGCCAGACTCGAACTGCGACTGCTAGTAAAATACGAAGCCAGACAACCACGCGACACGGTTTGTCCTTTAATCGCTCAACTCACTCATGCCCTCTTTGTCTTAGTTCAGAGCATCGAGTTTCACGTTGCAGTCGGCTTCAGGAGATGTCTGTTGCAGAGCGCTACGAGCGCTCTGTGCCTAAACTGTCTTCGCAAGGGCCACCCGGCAGCCAAGTGTCCCTCTAACCAAAGATGTCGGTTCTACTCGAGACTTCATCACAGCCTACTACATCGCGAGGCAGCTGCGACTAGGTCACCATCTACACTACCCATCGCTTCGAATTCAAACGATGTTGTCACACATACACACATCAATTGAACAGACCAAGTCACCCTAGCAACGGCCATCGTCGAGGTCATGAATGCATCTGGAAACTACAGGATCGGACGAGCTCTATTGGACTCATGCTCATAGGTGAACTTCATCTCAGAACAGTTCGCACAATCACTACGCTTGCCAAAGGTCAAACGGCATATGCGAATCAGTAGCATTGGCGAATCACACACATACATCAAGCTTGGCACTTCGGCCACAATCAAGTCACGTTTGGAGGATTTTAAGATGCCCATTGATTTCTGCGTGACGTCACACATTGCATATCAGCCGGATTCGGACATCGACATTTCGTCTTGGAACATACCCAAGAACACACCCTTAGCTGATGAGCAATTTCACAAAACTCGGCATATCGATTTACTTATTGGAACTGAAACCTTTTTTGAAATTCTTGCAGTGGCACTGCTACTCTCTCTCACAGGAGTAGTCAATCAACAACAATTTGGAACGGTTCTGGCATATTGAAGACTTAAGCAAACCAATCGACAAGTTCACACCTGAGCAACTGCAGTGTGAACAAATGTTTACTCGATCTGTACGCCAACAAGCAGATGGCAGAATTATTGTTCGGCTACCATTTAAGGATGACACAAGATATCTAAGATCTTCATACGAGTCAGCCAAGCTGAGATTTGAGTCATTGGAACGGCGCTTAAATCGCAATCCGCAGCTAAAGGCATCATATACGGAATTTCTGCGCGAATATGAAGATCTGGGATACATGAGTTTGGTGAACTCACCAAGGCTTGACGAGCCACACAATTACAAACCACATCACTGCGTTTTTAAGCCAAATAGCACTTCAACGAAACTCAGAGTTGTCTTCGATGCCTCAAATCGAACCTCATCGCAACGATTATTAAATGATTTGTTAATGGTTGGACCTACCATTCAAATGGAGCTATATATGCTTCTGCTACGCTTTCGAACATACAAATATGTACTCACTGCAGATGTTGTGAAAATGTTCAGGCAAGTATTGGTTGACTATCGTGACCGCAAATTTCAATACATTCTTTGGAAAGATTCCTCAGATAAACCACTGCAGACGTATGAACTAAACACAGTCACGTATGGTACGGCCACAGCACCATATCTCGCTATACGCAGTATGACATATTTGGCTGATCTACATATGCAAACTCTCAAATTTGGTGCACAAGCTATAAATTCATCATTCTACGTGGATGACTTTCTGTGTGGGCATGACACAGTGGAAGGCCAGCAACAACTCAAGGCAGAAGTCATCGAGGTACTTGGTAAGGGCAAGTTTGAGCTAGCAAAATGGCATTCAAACCACCCGGACTTTGTCGACGACAGCACTATCAAGGATTTGAATCTAGAAGATGGTTCAGTTACAAGCACATTGGGCTTAGCTTGGAATCAATGTCAGGACGTATTGCTATTTGCCTTTCGACCGAAATTCTCCATTGATGCAATCACTAAGAGGACAATTTCAGTCCAACACCAAGAAGTTGCAGTTGCATGGATTCGGATTCAGATGCATCGGACGGCAAGGTTCAAGGTTCACCTGATTAATTCAAAGTGCAGAGTAGCACCAACTCGTAAGTTATCATAAACGTTTGTTGGAAACCGCGTTTCTGACATACAAGAAGCCACACCGGACTGTCAGTGGAGACACGTCCCAACACAATTAAATCCCGCCAATCTGGTTTCGAGGGGATGTGAACCCATTGAATTGAACGAATCAATCTGGTTAATGGGGCCGGCGTATCTGAAGCAGAGCCCCAACGCTTGGCCAAAGGACAAACGTCATGAACCAGATCCTGAAGTCATAACACTTGAAATGCGCAAGTCAGCATTTAAGGTTACGACGGATAGCAACTATCTACTCGACACTCTCAGAAACATAAGCTCGCATCGTCGTTGCTTGCGAATTGTTGCTTGGATGCTGCGCTTCACACACGCGCTTCAGAAACCCGTTGAGCTGTCTACCCCTCGCCGACACCTCAAGAACTACAGCGTGCATTTAATTGCATTATCTGGAATTTGCAACAACAACACTTCGCCGATGAAATTCACGCTTTGCACAAAAATAGGCAAATATCAAGTCACATTAAATTTCTTAATCCATTTTTACAGATTACAGACGGATACCTACTATTGAAGGTTGGTGGCCGCCTCGAATTGGCAAATGCACCAGTGGTTCAGAAACACCTAATTCTACTTCCCAGTAAAGATTACTTCGTCTTCAATTCTGGATCGTAAATGCTCGAGACCTGGCTCGCTCTATCGTCAGGAAATGCGTGCACTGTGTGCGCTACAAGCCAAGGCTGCAACAGCAACTCATGGGAAATTTGCCTGTAGAGCGATTGACTCCATCAAGACCTTTCGCTCACTGTGGAGTTGACTTTTGCGGACCAGTCAACGTCTACCTTCGCATTCAGGGCAAGGCTCCTCGTAAGGCCTGCATTGCCGCATTCGTAAGCTTCGCCACCAAGGCCGTGCATATTGAAGTGGAATCTGATCTCTCAACGGATGCTTTCTTAGCCGCTTTGAAGCGCATGATTGCACGACGTGGAGTGCCTGTGGACATATTTTGCGATATTGCAAATTTCACTGGAGCAATTAATCAATCAATTAAAGAATCTACGGAACTACTTCTTCAAGAAAGAAAATCCACAATCATTAATTAGTTTTTGCACAAATGAATTCATAAGCTTTCGTTTCATTCCACCCAGAGTACCACACTTCGGAGGCCTCTGGGAGGCGGCAGCCCAATGAATGCCCGCTGCACGTTTGAGGAATTAGCCACAATCACAGCGGAAGTAGAAGCCATTCCTGGTGAAACTATAATACCTTGGAGTGACATATTTGCAGACATATTTGTTTCTGGGATAGCCTCTTTCTCCCAAAACCGATCTACACGAGCCTCAAGCCTAGCCTCTTGTCTAGGTTGCATGACTGCGCAGCATAAAGGGCTTTTGGTAAGCAAATTCTTGCACCTTCCTGATGCTACCCAACCAAACAATGTTTCTTGCAGTACTGGACCATTTTTAGCCAATCTAATTTTTCCAGTACATAAAAAGTCGAAAAACGAGTCTGCTTCCAAATCTATTTGTTGGGGTTTGTGAAACTCAGGGTCAGCCAGATCAACATTTCAAGGAATCCTCCACCGATTAATGGGAAGATTCCTATCTGGCTGCCTGCTAGAAATCGAGTCTAGCACCAAAAACCCGGCGCTGAACTGATGAGCATTCACACGAGATGATAGGATGGTCGAAACTTTGCTGTTCGCGAACAATCTCGACTGTCCAACTGCTCTAACGCTTAAACACATGCTCTTGCGTTTAAGTCGCAATTTCTGAGCTAGGTGTTTCGTCATCAAATTGACTTGGGAACCTGAGTCTAACAAGGCTCTAGCGTTCAGATTGTTACCAAATCTGTCACGAATAGAAACCACCGCAGTTGCAAGTACGACCTGATCGACATTACTTGCAATATGGTTCACTTGAGCAGGATTTACAGTTACTTGAGGCGGCTTAACTGGCGCGTATTTGTGAAGGAGAGTGTTGTGAGGCTGAGAACAAACTCTACACTTCAACGCAGTGCAGTTGGACACTCTGTGTCCCAAATACAAGCAATTTATGCAAAGTTGACTCGACTTTACGAACTTAAATCTTTCGTCAACTGGCAACGCTGCGAACCCTTGGCAACTTCCAATCAAATGATTGACACTGCAATAATGGCAAATGGGTTCTGCTTGCATTTCCACCTTAGTGCACGCTAATGAAGATTTGCTGCTTCTTTCATGCTTTATTTCAGACTTTGCTTTAGTCTGGACTTTGAACTTTCTTTAGCCGACAAATGCTGATATCGTCTGTTCAAAGCCACAGCGCAGTCTGACCATTTTTTTTTTTTTTTGGACGTTGAAGTAGTACTAAACGCAGTACTTTCAAGTGGCCCATACGACACCAAGCACGGGCTTGTTAACGCGCGAACCGTAATTTATTAATATAAATACCATTTAAATAACATTAAACAAATACAAATACTAGTTACTAAGCATAAACTAATTTAAATAATCTATAAACTAGAAAGATGACTGAGAAGTGAAGATTTTAGAGTAGTGGTAGTTGAAGAATTACATACCACACGATAAAGGTTATTATATGAAGAACATAAAACTCGAAACGGGTTATGAATAGAATAGTTAGTAGTACAGATTTGAAGTGACAGTGGTTGAAAGTTTCTAGTGGGTCTGATCGGAACAGCAAAACTAATTTGACTAATTAATTCAGACGAATCAATTTTACCATTTATAAGTTTGTGCATAAATACGTATTACACCAAGCATGGTTCTACGATCAGACAGAGAGGAAAGATTGATAAGTAAAAGTCTACTACGATAGGGAGGCAATCGGATGTTAGGGTTCCAGTTAAGGCCCCTTAGAGCAAAGAGCAAGAATTGTTTTTGGACAGATTCTATTCTGTCTTGATGAATCTTGTATTGGGGAGACCATATACAAGACCCATATTCAAGAATAGGACGTACGAGTGAAGTATAAAGAGTTTTAGTTATGTAGGGATCGTTGAATTCTTTCGACCAGCGTTTTATGAAACCCAAGACACCAAATGCACGGTTGGCAATAGAAGCAATATGCCTGTCAAACTTAAGTTTTGGATCCAAGAGGATACCTAAATCAAAGACCGACTCAATTCTATCAAGATCTTTGCTATTAATAACATAATTTTAAAAAAAAGGAATTCGCCTACTGATGGACATTACGTTACATTTACTATAATTAAGATTTAGTGAATTTACTTTACACCATGTTTCAAAATTAGAAAGGTCACTTTGTAACATGGTACCAAGGTTGGACTCTGCAGCCGACACGCAAAGTTTAACATCATCGGCATACATCAACACACGAGAATGACTGAGTGCAGAAGGCAGGTCATTAATAAAAAGAGTAAATAACAAGGGTCCAAGATGACTTCCTTGAGGTACACCAGAAGTTACTTTAACAATTTTAGATACTGTACCATTCAAATAAACGTTTTGGGTTCTAGAACTTAAGTAGTTAGAAACCCAAAGAATGAAGTTATTTGGAAAACCCAGCAGATTGAGTTTATGTAGCAAAAGAAAGTGATTAACAGAGTCAAATGCCTTACTAAAATCAGTATAAATGACATCGGTCTGCAATTTGTTTTGAAAGCCTTGTATAATTAAAGAGGTAAATTCTAACAAGTTAGTGGTAGTAGATCTATATTTCACGAACCCATGCTGGCAGGGTGAAACCATAGATCTACAAAAATGTTGCAATTGAGAAGTTATTAGTTTCTCAAATGCCTTCGGAATAGCAGACAACTTAGAAATACCTCTGTAGTTATTAACGTTAGATTTATTCCCCTTTTTATGGAGAGGAATAATATATGATGCTTTCCAAATCTCAGGAAAGCTGCTCGACTCTACAGACAATTTAAATAATTTATACAAAGGCTTCAAAAGACCTTCAGCGCAGTTCTTTAGGACACAGCCTGGTACTCCATCAGGTCCCGGTGAAAATACTGGTTTTATTGCCTGTAGATCACTTAAAAGCGAACTTTCCGTAATCACAGGCTCAAAAATGCAATTAGATGCATTTACACGATATGGATAAGGCATTGCAAAATGACAATGATCAGTACTATAGGTTGTCTGAAAAAATTCGGCCAATAAATCGGCAATTGCCTGAGTTGAATTGGCTGTCTTTTTATCATAGACCACAGTAGAGGGAAGCGTTGAAGATTTACGCTTCGCATTAACGAAGCTATAAAACCGTTTCGGATTCCCTCGAAACTGTTGTCCACAGTCAGAAAGGTAATTCCGATAACATTGGTTATTCATATTAGAGAAATGAGATCGTGCAATACTATATCTAGAGAAATCTAAAGAGTAGCCAGTTTCTTTAAATTTCTTAAAAAGTCTTGACTTTCTATTTTTAAAATTTGTCAATTCCCTTGTGAACCATATAGGTTTATTAGACACACATGGCACACAGTTCGGAACGCAAATGTCAAGTAACGAGTTCAGAATAGAATAAAAAACATCGATTGCACTATCCATGTCCCTACATATGTAAAGCGGGGACCAGTCAGTCTGGGATAAGACTAGATTTAATTTACTAAAATCTGCTTTCCGAAACTGACGAGTTCTCTTGACAGATGTCTTACGAGAGATTGGCACCCCGTTAGGTAAATCAATCAACACCTCCAGAGTCGGATGGTAAAGGTCTTCGGGATGGGATAAAGGAGAAATACGGGAGACAGACAGATAGGATGGATCCAAAACAAAAACCAGATCAAGCATCCTACTCAGCGAATTCGGAATAGAATTTATTTGGAACAGAGAAATTTCCAACAAATTCTCCAAAAAATCATGTTGTGTCGTGGGAGTCAACACGGCAGAGTCGGGATTTGAAATCCAAGTAGTATTGGAGATATTAAAGTCTCCAAGTACCACCAAATGGTCACGATCAGAGAGTAAAGAAGAAATAGATTTGATTGCAGATAAATGTACTAAGTAAATACAATTATCAGAAGATGGAGGAATGTAGGAACAAGTTATATAATGGTTAACATTAGATAAGGTTAGTTTTACAGCAATAAATTCAACATCTATATTACAATCGGTTAATACTAATTCTGAAGGTAAATCAGCATCAACAGCTATAAGCACACCTCCCCCACGACGAGGGGTGCGATCATTCCTAATCTATGCTATAATCTAACTGCTCCTCATACTTAGATTTCGTGACAGAATCTACCTTGGACATTTCTAAATGTATTAAAATTGAAGTTGCGAAATCTTGCTCGTTTCAACTGACATTAACGAGTCAAAAATTGCTGAAACCGAGTCAACCATTGGTGGCTTGGTCATCGGCTCAATATCGAACAGCTGGGCGAGAGTGTCAAAGAATATGAGGCATTTCTTGTCGTCAACTCGACTCAGGCTCTCTAATGCTTTTGGATAGATTGCATCAGAGACCTGGTACCCTCTAATGGTACCTGAAGCCTCGTCCGATAAACACGATATCAGATGGTTGAACTTTTCTATATTTGACAGTGAGCTATCAGAATTTACCAAACTTTCGAATAGACTAATGAATTGCCTATATTCAGAGTGCTTGCCACTGAATTTTCAATTTGCAACTAAAGTTTGGGCAGATGAGAACGGTAAGAAACTGGAGGGGGGTTCTCCGATACTTGGTGTGCACGAAGAGCAGCCATGTATGAAGAGCGTTCAAGAATACATGTTTGCTCAAGCATCGCAAAGCTAGTATTGTCAGGGTCTATTATATCAATTTCTGACTGTAGATCAATTGCCTTGGAAATATACGAGCTAAGAATATCTAGCCGGCACTGTATCTCAAATTTGCTTGGAGTCACCATTTTATTAATAAGTGAACTACTCTGACGCTCAATATCGCTTTCAACTTTTTCTAGTTTGACAAACAATTCTTTCAAACGGGCACTAAGGCAATTTACCTCATTAACAACAACGGTCTCATTTGGGTCTGATTTATGTGCCATATTGAATTTCTATAAATTCGCTTCTAAATTAATGCACGTATCTATACCAAAGATAATCAGCTGATTAAAGATAATCGGCTGATTAGCGAAACTATAACTGGGTAGAGCGATAACAACAACTCTAGCGCAAGCGTATATAAAGCAGCGCTGCTAACTTACTAAAACCACAACGAGATCGACTTAGCAAACAATCGAAAGATAATCAACTGATTAACGATAATAATATGTTTGTATGTATATATGTAGCGCACCGTTATCTATGTGCAAGCAACAACTAAAACAAAGATCAAAACCACCACCGTATGTACGCAGATCTTGGCGAATAGCGGAATTAGAGCGAACGACAATTATGTACATATAAATATATATATAAACACTAGAACTTTTAAAATGTTAACGGTTTATATTTATTTATGACAATTATGTATGTTTTGCTTCAATTATTTTGTTCATAAATTACATTTTTTTCAGTGCCGAAACGCAATATCTTTAATGTGCAATAAATGAGGGCGCTTTTATTTACTCAATAAATATGCGGCAACTATGCTTACATTTAATTTACATACATATGTATTTACATATGCCCTATGTACTGATTCGTTTGGGCACTGTTACCTTGTCATCAGAAGAGTCGCTCATGGGCTCAATTCTGGGATTCTCTCCAATAATGGGATAGGTGGGGGGGGGGGGGGGGGGGGAATCGACAGTTTTGAATCTGCAATCTGCGTGTCCAAAGGTCAAAACCAAACTGTCCAGACCTCGAAGACCAAAAGCAGCAAATAATGAAAACAAAACTCAAACGACACTCACAACCCAACCAAACCTTGAAATTGTCTAAATAGACCGACGAACGCGATTGAAAGTCCCTGCTCGGGCGCCAATGAAAAATCGAGAAATCAAATTAATAACATAATTGTAATTTCAATATTAATTACAACATATTTGGAACTTGGTCAATCGCGGAAAGGTATTTGGTGGCGTGCGTGTGTTCTAAACGAAAGTTTATGTCGACTGACTGGCACAACAGCTGTGCAGTTGCATACAAACATACGAAGACTTACATTCTAGCTTAAGTATATGAGAACTAGAATACAATATAGGCAAATTCAATATGTTCGTTTGATCATTCTAACAAACTCAAGGTTTTCTCTTATGCTAACTAAATATGCAAATATATGATCCAACAAGTACCTTGCCAAAACGTAGCCAATAATTTTTATTTAAGCATAGCTCAGCAGTCTAAATTATTTTATTAATTTTTATAATTGCGCTCTAGTACATGAAATTTCAACTAGAAAATGCTATGGAAATAAGCAAATGAAAATTGTAATAAGAATCTTCTCAAACGAACTATATATATATTCCTGAACTCCTATCCTTTTTTCTAGCCTATGGCTGTCAAAACACTCTATAATAATTGCCAATTATCTAAATATTTACCATTTTTAAACATTATTATTTTTCACTCGCACATTTTTTCACGCACTTTACCGCACATTGCCAATACGCAAGCCAATTCACTTTGTGATGGTCAGTTTACAAGAGCATCACAAAATAGGTGTAAATATATAAGAGAGTTACGGATAAATATAGATAAGCAGAAAGCTTTGTATTATCAACGGACGCCACTGTGGCTAAAAGCTTTCATTATCCGTAAACGTCACTGTAGCTTAAGCTGCGTATTATCCGTAAGCTGTAACGTTGCTAAAGCTTTCGCTCCAAGTTATGAGTTAATCTCAATGTTGTAACTCAGAGAGCTTTCGGAGCTTTCGCACACGTTCTACGGGCCAAAAGATCATACGATCATGCAGTTATTTTTGGTCTGGTCTCTGTCTGCATGAGCAAACAAGCGAGACAGCAGAAGTAGTGCACTTTTTTCTTTCGTTTTGACTAATAGGTACTATTAGAGTACTCTAATAAGCTCGGCTCCAGAATTACCAGAGTTATTAACGAAGAGTAATTCTGGCAAAGCGGATGTGTTAAAGTAAACGTTCCCAGCATAAAGCAAATTTGGCTTTATTTAATACTCAAGCAAATTTATAAAAATTAAAGAACAGTGCGTGAAAACGAAAGTGTGTCTAAAGCTGCTATTTAACTGGTATGAAATCGTTTAGTTAAATGTTTTTCTTTTATATATAAAAACTAAGATAATTTTTATTGGAAATAGATCCAGAAAATTATCGACAAGTTCTGCCGTAATAATATTATACGGTGATCCCGTCGAAGCAAATCCCTTTGTAATTAAAAGGTTATTATTGATAATAACCAAAACGGAGGGGGATCTCGGACCTTTTCCAAAGGGACAAATCCGCTCCGGAACAACGGCCGTGGAGGGCCGAATAATAATCTAATTTATAGATTATTCCTGTTTGTGCTATTTAAGGCGATAAAAGTCAAATGGGTGTCTTCAAAAACTTAAATTAAATCACCCAACCTCACAACTCGAGTAATCTAGAACTGGAGCACCTCTAGATCAATGCTGCCTCGCCACCAGATTTTTGGGTGATCGTACCCATTGGATTGAGATGATTTGGACGTGAAACCCAGTTACCATTCTGAAGAGAGGCAGTTTATGAGTGGCTGTTGTACGCCAATATAGATGGCCTGATACCCTGCAGCCCTGGACTTTTATTTAATCATTAGTTAATTAATTTCTTTTGGTCTAACTAATGAAGGTAGTAACGATCGAACATCGTAAGATCGGAACTTTTGGTGATTTATATAATATTTTTCAATGATTACATATATATTCCTTTCTTTAATCATAATTTCTTTTGACAGACATATTTATACCCCCGTCATCGTTGAGCTCAAGGATATCGGATGGAGTAAAAGTATCTAAACGCAAAATCGTAAGAGTATTTTAATTAATCTATTTATATATATATATATATATATGCAAACATCGCCCCCTATTATATATAATCATTAAGGGTAGCTATTGAATTCCACTTAATACTGATTTTCGATCGTCCCCTTCTTTTTTATTTGCTAAAGTCAATAGACAAATCACATATATGTATATAACTAAGTTTTTTTATTATTAATTTGGAATTTATAACCACAAATGAAGACAGTGGATTTTCAAAATGGTCATTGAAGAATTAAACCGTTATAATTATTATTTAATTATGTATTAAATTCTTTTTAATTCGTCCTGAGTAGAGGGTGATGATGGTTAGCAAAATGCGTTAGCGAGAAAGTTCTACAAAAGGGTCTTAAGAGACATAGGTAGGGAGGGTAGAGAAGCATGGAGATCACGTCATCTGATTTCCTTATGTACATCGCCGAGTAAAAAGCAGCTATATTTTCTGTCGGATTTGTAATCAAAACTCAGTTATTTTTATTTATTTTTGTGTAGTTTAGAAAGTGTACCTAATAAAATGTTATGTTAAGGTGTATCATGGTTAACAACAAGAGATTAGAAAAGAACCCCGACAATCCGGCGAGCTAGATAGAGCATAGCTAGAGGTACACACCAGTTCGAAATCTTGCCATGAAAATTTTGGGTCAGCGTAGAATTTCCTTTTCAGGAGTACGTCTGCATAATTCCACACTCCGTACCCGTGAAGAACCCGCACCATTACATAAATGGCGCCCAACAATGGGGCCCAGAAAAATATATGTTTATATATCGGTTGCCCCGCAAATAAGCTCATTACTTTCAGCTGTGACGCTCCATAAATGGGCGCACAATTTTAACGCACACTGTGCGCTAACAACCCAAAGCCAACAACACAAGGAAAGTCCCGCAATCGCCGCGAGCGACAAAATAAAACGGCAATATCACGCCACTGGTAGCTGCCTATGCTAAGCCACCCAGAGAGCGAGAGAGCGACCGAAATCAAAAGAGCGACGACGCAAGCGCAGTAGCAACGCGCGAGATCGGCATCAACCTGCAGGCGAGAAGAGAGAGGGAGATCGTTCGTACTGCACTACAACTAGCATCAGCACGCAGCAGCCTAGGCCACACACACCATCGCAAGGCACACGCATAGACGGAAAAAGGCATAGGCAATGTGCAAAACAACAACAACAAGGGAGAGCAGAACTGTTGCGCGCCGAACTGCCAGCAGCTTAGCACACGCACACACACGCAAGGCACACGCATAGACGGAAAAAGGCACAGGCAATGTGCAAAAACAACAACAACACCAGCGTTAGAACGACAAAACTCTAATGCTTGCACAGCTCGAAGCAGAGGCGCAGGCAGCGCTGCCTAACCGACTAACATACATGCTGGAAAAACACCGTTGCAATTTATGCAGCCGAGTGTTGCCCACATGTAAGTCAAGGGCAAAGCTACAAATGAGCGAAGCTGCAGCAGAGATTTTGGGCTCGACGCGTCACAAATTTTTGGCAATCGACAGTTGAGTGCGAGATTTCAACACGCCCGGTTAAGCTCGACAAGTACTCGCGAGTGCAAGTAAAACAGACGCCACGAGGACAACAGCAGCAACAAGGATACAACAGCAACAAGGATACAACAGCAACAAGGATACAAGACGAGGATACCAGCGGACAACGAGGACCCCCCACACGAACAGGATAAGGAAGCCACGGACAACCCTTCATAATTGATTACTTAGTGGTGAGCGATCGTTAGCGAATTAAGCAATACAATTCAAACATATAAATTGTGCGGATAGGAATATTTAATAAATTATACGATATTACTTTGTGAGCATAAATTGAAAACCCAGCCAACGTCAATTTATTGGTATTTAATATTCTCTCCAGTGCACACAGCCACTAACGACACATACTTGCCGACTATCGTAGCAAAGACTCGATAGTTCGCAGGTGTGAAAACACGCGTGCCACAAATTCTCTTCGCATTATTTTCTTTTATAATATTTCTTTCTATAATATATTTTAAATAAAACTATAACTTGATATAGATTAATTGAATAAACTATACGATATTATTTTGTAAACACAAATTGAAAACCTAGCCAACGTCAAGTTATTTGTATTTAATATTCTCTCCAGTGCACACAGCCAACACGACACATACTTGCCGACTATCGTAGCAAAGACTCGATAGTTCGCAGGTGTGGAAACCCACATACTATAAATTCCCTTTGCCCCGCGTTCACTTCGCCCACGTGGTAACAATACCCCTGCTTACTAACTATCGTAGCGAAGACTCGATAGTTCGCAAGTATCGGTATATGGAAGCCACGCATTCCCAACTCAGCCCCGCCCGCATATTGCCGAGTAAATTCTACTGCAACTATCGCCGCCTCAGCCGATAGTTTGTAGTACTTATTTTCTAAATCCTTTTTCAGAGCCCCAGTTTAGAGCCCAGCCTTAGCCAAGAACTATTCGTGGACGCGGTGCTTGGAATTGACTATCGTAGCGCAGACTCGATAGTTAATTTCTAGGCATAAACAGTGTGGACAACAGGAATCTCAGCCAGTAGTTATAGCGCAGACTTAACCATTGGTTCGAGGCCTTGAGTCTACACTAGTGCAACTCCCGATAGTTTGTCTCCCTCTCAGTCAATTGCGACCGTACTTGACTATCGTAGCATTGACTCGATAGTTAATTGCGGAACGCAATTTGGGTCCGGTATCGTGAATCTCACGTCAACAGCCGTAGCATTGACTCGGTTGTAGACCCGGGAAACACGATCCCACCCACACTCATTCATCGTGTAACTCTAGAGCCCTCATCGTGCCACGGCCCCCGTAATTAATTGTCGTAGCATTGACTCGTCAATTAATTGCGGGATCCTAACTATCGTGTGCTACGTGGTAACAGCCAAAGCCAAGACTCAGCTGTTGACCCGGAGTCACGATCCACGCCGATAGTTGCCTATGAGAATCGTTCTGCCCATAAACATCGGAAGCCTTTAGGTCCCAAAACTTGCAGAGATCCACGAGGCCCAGTAGCCATAGAAATATCGACCCTAATCCTCGTTTCGTCCCGACCAACTATTGCAACTCTATGCGATAGTCACTGGTCTCGGGAAAACTATCGAATATTCTTCTACCTGACTAATATAGCTGACGGCCGGTCCCATCACCGTGTCGTCTTTCTCTAACCAGACATTCTTGCACAATAATAAATTTTCTGTAAAGAGCCCTGGACAGACTGAGACATACCCCAGCCTGAGAAACTTCTTTACAGATGGCGCCCGAGCAGGGACCTTGGTAGAAATTTCGAGAAAACTCCACCTTTTATGGCTTAAAGCACCATTAGAGCCATATATAGCAGGAAGCAAGAATATTCATAGGCACTCGGCACCCATGCAGACAGAGTAGGGTCTAACTTTTGTTCCTCAAAAACACGCAGATCTATTCTCAGGTATTCATCGCAAGCATAGAACTATCGCATGGCGATACGCACACGATGCGACGCACCGTTGTCAACGTCGCTGCCAACGCCTAGTCAGTGAAGTACATAAGCAGAGCCGCATTGGTGTACAAGATCAGTCTTCGAGGAGAACCCAAACCAACAACACCGTCTACAGCAAGGATCAACACAGTCTACAGCAAGGATCAACACCGTCTACAGCAAGGACCAACACAGTCTACAGCAAGGATCAACACCGTCTACAGCAAGGATCAACACAGCCTACAGCAAGGATCAACACCGTCTACAGCAAGGATCAACACAGTCTACAGCAAGGATCAACACAGTCTTCGAGGAGTACCCTAACAATCGACATCATAAACAACTGCAAGGATCAACACCAACCGGCACCTAGGAACCACTAACAGCAACATGGGTGTACATTGGATCAGTTTTCGACGCAAGAACGAGCTTCAGGCCGTGCTAGGAGAATTCGGCGAAGACATCGAAGGCACTGTGGAGGAGCTGCGAAGCCGGTTGGCGGCTTACGCAAATAGACCCGACATACCAGAGGCACACGTACAGAAACTTGTTGAGTTGGAGACACTTCTAGGTTGCACCCCGACACCAGATGGAAAACCACAGTCACGAAGCGTGTCACCGAGCTCGAAGAGAACGACTCCGAGCACTAGCCAAGCTAAAGCCTCGGGGCCTGCAGAGCAGAAGCCGGCCAACGTTACAAGCCTGACGATCCCTACCGTAGCCTGGGGCAACTCTGGAGGAAGTCATTCGGAGACCGACGTTCATTTCCGTAATCAGGATTCACATGGCGAGCGCATTTTACAACTCGGCTTTGTGGATCGATTGCGGAAATGGGGCGTCTTCTTCGATGGCTCAACTGACCCACTTCGATTTGTCGAACAGGTGGAGGACATGATTGCCAGCTACCAACTGGACGCCCAACACCAACTTTTGCCAGCAAGGGCGGGGTTGCTAACAGGACCAGCGGCAGACTGGTTTCGAGTTAGCGAGCTGCAAGGAACCACCTGGGACGAATTTAAAACCCAATTTCTCGAGTTTTTCTTGCCTTCCAGATATTTCCAGCGGCTGGAGGATGAGATTAGAGGAAGAACACAACGAAGCGGAGAATCTTTCAAAGATTATCTCCTGAGCCTACGGGTCATGATGCGCCGAGCAGCATACACGGAGACGCAAGAACTAAACCGGATCTACGAGAACTTGCTACCCGAGTACCAGCTGTACACTCGCCGTCATGAGTTTACGACGCTAGTGCAGTTAACAAAGCTAATCGCAACGTACGAGGACACCAAGGAACGGGCAATCACAAGGCCAACCCTGCGACCATCGCCGCCAACGAGCACCACTTCAAAGCATGAGCGGGTACGCCTAGACACCCAGGCAAACCGAAACTCATCAGGCACCGCTAGGGCAGACGCCACCAATCACAGGATCCAGGAGGGGGACAAGCGCATAGATACTCGCCAAGCCTGCCACAATTGTGGCCAACTGGACCATTTCAGTCGGGAGTGCCGAAACACACGAGTTCTCTTCTGCTGGGATTGTGGTCAACCAGGGATCCGCACTATTGATTGCTGCAGAAAAAAGGACTTGGGAAACGCCGCGCGCTTCCAGCCGCCAGGGGATCGGCCGGTGACAGCGCCCCAGCAGCCCCGCCAATAGAATCGCCACTGCGATTTGAGAGAGGTCGTATTGTAGCTACAGTGAACATCGAGGGTCAAGTGTTCCTAGCTACAGTCGACACAGGAGCCACCCGGAGCTTTATAAGCTACGCCGTGGCTCAACGAATTGGATCCACCAACAACCACCGCAGCGTACGCATAAGGATCAGCCTGGCAGATGGATCAAATCGAGAAGTGACACAAGCAATCATGGTTCAAGTGCGACTGGCGGAGCACATGACCACCATGCCGATGCTCGTGCTGCCTACCATCGTAGACGAAGTTATCCTAGGCATGGATTTCCTGTGTGGCATGAATATGCGCTTGGAGTGCGGTACAACTGCGATTCAGTTGGAACCCACCTTGCCAGCGCTATCCATGACCAACACAGCCGCCATCAGCACAGCACACGAGGTACAACGACCCTATGGATTACCCAAGATCTGCGAGACCGCAGTGAGGAATAATCCATTCAGGAAGCCAAGACGCCTAGACATCGAGCAGACGAGACCAAACATAGCCGCCATGTGTACTTACGAAGATGCCACGGAAACCACTAACGCTACCAACCGAGCCCAAGATCCGCCGGCAAGACCAACCAACAACGAGGAACAGGAATGGATAGAGAAGTTTCTAGAGGAGGAACTGAGTAAGTTCAAAGAAACCACGGGAGTCTCCCACATAGCCGAGCATCACATCATACTCAAGGATGACCGACCCATCAAGCAACGGTACTACCCCAAGAACCCAGCAATGCAGCAGATTATCGACGCACAGGTGGACGAACTCCTACGCGACGATCGCATAGAGCCATCGAGGAGTCCTCACAGCGCTCCCATCGTACTGGTTGGTAAGAAGACAGGGGATGTACGAATGTGCATCGACTACCGCCAGCTGAACGCACAGTCAGTCCCCGATGCATATCCGCTGCCAAGGATCAATCACATTTTGGAACAGCTGCGGAATGCCAAGTACATCTCGACCCTGGACTTGAAGAGCGGGTACTGGCAAATACCCATCGCCAAAGAAAGCAGAGAGTGTACGGCATTTACTGTCCCAGGAAGGGGATTATTCCATTGGAAAGTAATGCCGTTTGGTTTGCATTCTGCACCTGCCACGTTCCAGCGAGCCTTGGATAGCGTCATCGGACCCGAAATGGAACCATACGCCTTTGCTTACTTAGACGACATCATAGTGATCGGAGTTACCTTAGAGCAACATGCCCGGAACCTGCGAGAGGTTTTTAGACGGCTACGTGAGGCAAACCTGAAACTAAACAAGGACAAATGTTGTTTCTTCCAGAAGAGCCTTGTCTACCTGGGACACGTCGTCAGCGAAGCAGGTATCCATACGGATCCCAGTAAGATTGAAGCCATCCGAGAATTGCTGCCGCCAACCAATATCAAGGAACTACGCCGTTGCCTTGGCATTGCCTCATGGTACCGCCGCTTCGTACCAAACTTCACCAGCATCGTCCAGCCGATATCAAAACTTCTGAAGAAATCTCAGAAGTGGTCATGGAACTCCGAGCAGCAAGAGGCATTCGAGGAACTGAAGAGGCGACTGACAGAAGCACCCGTACTGGCCTGCCCAGACTTTAAGGAACGTTTCCAGCTACAGACAGACGCCAGTGACTACGGGCTTGGAGCAGTGCTCACACAACGTATCGCCGGAGCAGAGAGAGTCATCGCTTACGCCAGCCGCAGGCTATCACCCGCCGAGGAAAACTATTCTACAACCGAAAAAGAATGCCTTGCCATAGTATGGGCAATACGTAAGTTGCGCTGCTACTTAGAGGGTTACGAGTTCGACGTCGTCACGGATCATCTGGCGTTGAAATGGTTAAACGCCATTGATAACCCGACCGGACGAATAGCACGCTGGGCACTGGAGTTACAACAGTATCGTTTCGAGGTTCACTACCGCCGAGGCAGCCAGAACATAGTGGCGGACGCTCTCTCACGACAACCCTTGGAAACTCTACAACATGTGGCCCAGGAGCCAATACAATGTAAATGGTTACAGCGAATGCTAGATGCAGTGAAGACAGATCCTACCCAGTATCCGGATTACGTACAGGAGGACAACCAGCTGTATCGAAGATCAAACCGGAACCTAGACGACGAGGACTACGTACCCTGGAAATTATGTGTAGCAAAAGAACACCGGCCGAGGGTCCTGATGGAGTGTCACGATCAACCAACTGCCGGACACCAAGGAATCCGGAAAACCATCAACCGCGAGACTCAGAAGTACTTCTGGCCGGGACTCTTCCGTGACGTGGCCAAGTATGTAAGAAGCTGCGAGACGTGCCAGAAATATAAGGTGAGCCAACTGAAACCACCTGGTGAGATGCGTACCCGAATGGTTAACGAGCCCTTCGAAGTACTCTGCGCAGACTTCGTTGGACCACTACCTCGATCAAAGCAAGGGAACACTATGCTCCTGGTGTTCTTCGACCACTTCAGCAAATGGGTTGAATTGGTGCCCTTAAGGAAGGCTACCACGGCACACCTGGAGAAGGCGTTCAGAGAACGAATCTTGGCCCGGTTTGGCGTACCACAGACATTTGTGTGTGACAACGGGACACAATTCACCAGCAAAGGATTCCAGACGTTTTGCAAGAAGATGGGGATGAGCCTACAACACACAGCACCGTATACTCCACAACAGAATCCCACGGAAAGAGCCAACAGAACGGTGAAAACGATGATCGCCCAATATTTGGATGACGACCAACGACATTGGGATGCCCTGTTGCCGGAGATCAGTTTGGCCATCAACTCTAGCGCATCAGACAGCAGCGGATATAGCCCGGCGTATCTCATACAAGGGCGTGAACTTCGGCTACCGGGAACCTTATACAGTGAGGTCAATCCAGGCCCCACCAGAGAAGGAAGAACACCAGAGGACAAAGCCAAACATTTACAGGAGATCTACAAGCAAGCTAAGGGGAACCAACAACAAGCCAGCCAGGAGCAGAGTCGCCACTATAACCTTCGCCGGCGGGAATGGAGACCAGCGCTGGGAAGCAAAGTACTTCTGCGCCAACACCACCTGTCTAAAGCTGTCGATGGTTTTGCAGCAAAACTCGCCCCTCGGTACGACGGACCATACAGGGTGGTCAAATTCGTCTCCCCGACAATCGTCCGGATTCAGCACGTCGCCAGCAAGGAACGACGGGTGGCAAGTCTGACTGATTTGAAGTCTTGCTACGATGGTTCGCCCGAATGTTAAAACTAGAACATCTCATAGTTACGCCCTCCGCACCCTAGGCAGGATAAGCAAACGTAGCTATCGAACCTAACAATTTTTCCATTACAGACAAGATGACACCGAAGAGCAAACGCCCCGATGCCCGCCAGCCGAGCGCCCAGGCCGAACAGGTCGCCGCACACCCCAGCCAGGTTGCTGACCGTTGCCTCGGCGTGGCGGACACCCCACCTCGGGCCTTACGACCCGAATATGTCGACCTGGTGACGCCCCCGCGTGCCCCGTCGACTGTAGATGCCGGCTTGACGACCCCGACACGCCCTTCGTCCATTCTTGGGCTAGATCTGAGCTTGAACACCTTGGCCCTCCTCGACCAAGATCTAGAGATGGCCTCGCTAGCCACCCTCAAACACCGAGGACTTGTGGTCAAGCCAAACCACGCTCGAGGAACCCGGCATTAGACCCCCCGAGGGGCCCGGTATAATCGAAGAAGAGGATTTCGAGCTGGATCCGCCCCTCTTCGATGGCCGTTTCGCCAACTTGGTGCATCGGGCCGTCACCCCACCACGGCAAGGCGGAGAGGAGGCAGGCGTCCCGACCGGTGAGGCAATCATCATCCACGATGACACCGAAGACAGCGAGGTCGAGGCCATGGAAACCGACGCTAGCACCGATTCTGACACCGAGGACACCGACAGTGACGCTAGCCATGACGGGGAAACCGATTCCCAAGGAGAAGAGTCGGAAGACCAGGACATCCTCACCATCGCTGGTGAGGAACCATTTGAGTGGGATGATCCTCCACCGGCGTATGGCTCATGGCTAGCAGAGGAACCACCAGTCCCCATTGAGGCTGCCCCACCCATGACGGCATCATTAGCCCGCAGCATCAGGGCTAGTATTGGTCCGGTCGACACCCCTCCTGCTTATGGGTCATGGTTGGCAGACCCAGCACCAACGCCCTCGATGGTCGCGAGCGACGCAACCCCGGAGTCTACGGGCCAGAGCTACCCCGCCTTCGAGCCCATCAGCTCCGACGAGGATTGGGGAGATGACAGGCCGAGCACATCCGCTGCCGCACGCCACGCTTCTACCCATGGCACCACGAGGCAAACTCAACCGCCAGTGAACCCGATAGACGACCAGCCCAGCACTTCTGCCGCTGCGCAACTGCAGCAAGCGACCGAGACGGCAGCTGCAGGGCAGATAGTGCTGGAGCACACCACGTTACCTGTTGTCGTCGCCCCTGAGGGATGGAAGGTCTATACTCCAGATCGGCTGCTCCCGAAGGAACTCGTGGATTCACTGCTAGAGCGCATGGGGAGCCAACCCCACAAACACACTCGGTTCCGGCGTAAGGTGCAACGGCGGTTCTACAACGTGACCATCACCGGCCAGGCCCGGGTGACCGTCACTATTCATCACCCGGAAGAAAAGGGGGGGTGTGACGCTCCATAAATGGGCGCACAATTTTAACGCACACTGTGCGCTAACAACCCAAAGCCAACAGCACAAGGAAAGTCCCGCAATCGCCGCGAGCGACAAAATAAAACGGCAATATCACGCCACTGGTAGCTGCCTATGCTAAGCCACCCAGAGAGCGAGAGAGCGACCGAAATCAAAAGAGCGACGACGCAAGCGCAGTAGCAACGCGCGAGATCGGCATCAACCTGCAGGCGAGAAGAGAGAGGGAGATCGTTTGTACTGCACTACAACTAGCATCAGCACGCAGCAGCCTAGGCCACACACACAATCGCAAGGCACACGCATAGACGGAAAAAGGCATAGGCAATGTGCAAAACAACAACAACAAGGGAGAGCAGAACTGTTGCGCGCCGAACTGCCAGCAGCTTAGCACACGCACACACACGCAAGGCACACGCATAGACGGAAAAAGGCACAGGCAATGTGCAAAAACAACAACAACACCAGCGTTAGAACGACAAAACTCTAATGCTTGCACAGCTCGAAGCAGAGGCGCAGGCAGCGCTGCCTAACCGACTAACATACATGCTGGAAAAACACCGTTGCAATTTATGCAGCCGAGTGTTGCCCACATGTAAGTCAAGGGCAAAGCTACAAATGAGCGAAGCTGCAGCAGAGATTTTGGGCTCGACGCGTCACAAATTTTTGGCAATCGACAGTTGAGTGCGAGATTTCAACACGCCCGGTTAAGCTCTCGACAAGTACTCGCGAGTGCAAGTAAAACAGACGCCACGAGGACAACAGCAGCAACAAGGATACAACAGCAACAAGGATACAACAGCAACAAGGATACAGGACAACGAGGATACCAGAGGACAACGAGGACCCCCCACACGAACAGGATAAGGAAGCCACGGACAACCCTTCATAATTGATTACTTAGTGGTGAGCGATCGTTAGCGAATTAAGCAATACAATTCAAATATATAAATTGTGCGGATAGGAATATTTAATAAATTATACGATATTACTTTGTGAGCATAAATTGAAAACCTAGCCAACGTCAAATTATTGGTATTTAATATTCTCTCCAGTGCACACAGCCACTAACGACACATACTTGCCGACTATCGTAGCAAAGACTCGATAGTTCGCAGGTGTGAAAACACGCGTGCCACAAATTCTCTTCGCATTATTTTCTTTTATAATATTTCTTTCTACAATATATTTTAAATAAAACTATAACTTGATATAGATTAATTGAATAAACTATACGATATTATTTTGTAAACACAAATTGAAAACCTAGCCAACGTCAAGTTATTTGTATTTAATATTCTCTCCAGTGCACACAGCCAACACGACACATACTTGCCGACTATCGTAGCAAAGACTCGATAGTTCGCAGGTGTGGAAACCCACATACTATAAATTCTCTTTGCCCCGCGTTCACTTCGCCCACGTGGTAACAATACCCCTGCTTACTAACTATCGTAGCGAAGACTCGATAGTTCGCAAGTATCGGTATATGGAAGCCACGCATTCCCAACTCAGCCCCGCCCGCATATTGCCGAGTAAATTCTACTGCAACTATCGCCGCCTCAGCCGATAGTTTGTAGTACTTATTTTTTTAAATCCTTTTTCAGAGCCCCAGTTTAGAGCCCAGTGGACGCGGTGCTTGGAATTGACTATCGTAGCGCAGACTCGATAGTTAATTTCTAGGCATAAACAGTGTGGACAACAGGAATCTCAGCCAGTGGTTATAGCGCAGACTTAACCATTGGTTCGAGGCCTTGAGTCTACACTAGTGCAACTCCCGATAGTTTGTCTCCCTCTCAGTCAATTGCGACCGTACTTGACTATCGTAGCATTGACTCGATAGTTAATTGCGGAACGCAATTTGGGTCCGGTATCGTGAATCTCACGTCAACAGCCGTAGCATTGACTCGGTTGTAGACCCGGGATCCCACCACACTCATTCATCGTGTAACTCTAGAGCCCTCATCGTGCCACGGCCCCCGTAATTAATTGTCGTAGCATTGACTCGTCAATTAATTGCGGGATCCTAACTATCGTGTGCTACGTGGTAACAGCCAAAGCCAAGACTCAGTTGTTGACCCGAAGTCACGATCTACGCCGATAGTTGCCTATGAGACTCGTTCGGCCCATAAACATCGGAAGCCTTTAGGTCCCAAAACTTGCAGAGATCCACGAGGCCCAGTAGCCATAGAAATATCGACCCTAATCCTCGTTTCGTCCCGACCAACTATTGCAACTCTATGCGATAGTCACTGGTCTCGGGAAAACTATCGAATATTCTTCTACCTGACTAATATAGCTGACGGCCGGTCCCATCACCGTGTCGTCTTTCTCTAACCAGACATTCTTGCACAGTAATAAATTTTCTGTAAAGAGCCCTGGACAGACTGAGACATACCCCAGCCTGAGAAACTTCTTTACACAGCTAAATACGTTAAATATGGAAATCGAATTATTCGAAAATTTAAGCCGTGTTCCTTTTGACCGCAGTGTGGTGCCTGCGAAAGCAGCTTGCATTTTGTCAAGTTGGCATTTAAAGTTTGAGGGGACTAAAGATTCAATGAATTGTAACGAGTTTCTATATCGTGTACGTTCGTTAACAGCGCAGACATTAAATAACGATTATGGATTGCTATGTGATAATTTGCATTTACTTTTCGTGTCAAAAGCAAGTGATTGGTTTTGGAACTTTCATAGAAAGAACTACAAATTCTCATGGCAGACATTTTGTTCAGCATTTCAAAAGAGATTTGAGGATTCAAAGGATGATTTTGACTTATGGGAACTAATCAGAAATCGTCGTCAAAAAGAGAATGAATTGTTTGATGATTACCAATTAGCAGTTGAAGAACTTATCTCTCGTCTTTCACATGAAATAAGTGAAAAGAAATTAATAGACATTTTAAAGCGGAACGCAAAGAATAGTTTGAAATTCGAACTGCTTCATCTGAAAATCGCTAACAGGGATGAATTAAGGGAAGAAGTGCGTAAGCATGAAAATTTTCATTCTGGTAATTCTTTTGTAAGACCAAAGTTTAGTAGAGCTAACATTTCGGAACTAACAAATGAGGAAGAGGAACCAAATGAAGAAAGCGTTTCGGCGATTCAACGTAGAGTTTTAGTATGTTGGAATTGTGACAAGACAGGTCACCGCTTCGATGATTGTATGGGTGAAAGGAGAATATTTTGTTATGGGTGTGGTACTAAAAATACCTACAAGCCTCGTTGTAGTAAATGTAACCCTTCGGAAAACCGGAAAAGGGATGCGCAGACCAACACTCTGGAGGCGCATCCGAATCAGAAGTTAATATAAATAAGTTACATATTAGTAAGACGGGCATAGATTTAGAACCAATTGTCCATGGAAAAATAGTTTTAGCAGATAATAATTTAACAATCGCACCTAGCTTGGTACAAGAAACCAATTTAAATAGGACCGATTCGGCAGAAGAAGATAATTTTAGCAGACTGTTACAGATCCATCCAAAACCAAAGCGATCAACGTTGAGACTAAGATTGTTTTGGAAAAAGGTTAAGACTGACAGAAAGAGGTTAGTATCAGCAGTATTTATGGAAACAGATAATAGATTATATACAGATATAAACATAGAAGGACATAGTTTTACCGCTTTATTGGATTCAGGAGCCACTATTAGTTGTTTAGGTAGTAAAGCTGCCATAATTTTACGTCAACATGAAAAAGCCCATAAGTGTTCGGGAAACATTCGAACGGCTAATAATAACACATGTGCCGTCGTGGCAAAGCTTAAGGTTCAGATAGAATATCGTGGCATTGTTGAGGAAGTAGAATTTTTTGTTATTCCAGAATTGAAAGAAAATGTATACCTTGGTATCGATTTCTGGAAAAGTTTTGGCTTGTTGTCTAGGTTAATGACCTCGGATAGAAGTATTAACGAATTAGATACGGGAACTGAGCTTAAAAATAAAAGTGACATACAAATGCACAAACTTAGTGTTGAGGAAAAGCTTAAATTAGATGCTGTAATTCAATTGTTTCCATCATATGAACGCGATGGCTTAGGTCACACTAGCGTTATTAAGCATTCAATTACAATGGAATCTGTAGTTCCTGTTAAGCAACGACATTGGCCAATTTCGCCAGCCAAAGAAAAAATTATGTTCGATGAGGTACAGAAAATGATTGAGTTAGGAGTGATAGAACCATCCGTAAGTCCTTGGAGTAGTAATTGTGTGTTGGTAAAGAAAGGCAATAAGAATAGACTCTGTTTAGATTCAAGGGAAATAAATAAACATACAAGAAAGGATGCGTATCCTTTACCACATATTGATGGCATTCTCAGTAGGTTACCTCCAGCCAAGTATATTACAGGGCTAGATATGAAACATGCTTATTGGCAGATACCACTCGAAGAATCATCACGTCCTTATACAGCTTTTACAGTTCCAAATCGACCACATTATCAGTATAAAGTTATGCCATTCGGATTAACTAATGCGGCACAAACACTTTGTAGGTTAATGGATAAGGTTATACCTGCCCAGTTGCGTACTCGTGTATTTGTTTACCTGGATGATCTTTTAGTTCTGTCCGAAGACTTTGAGAGTCATTTACTTTTACTTCAAGAAATTGCTGTACACCTGCGTAAAGCTAATCTAACGATCAACATAGCGAAGTCACAGTTTTGTATGAGAGAAATAAAATATCTCGGATTTATTATTGGAAACGGTCAGCTCAGAACTGATTCTAGTAAAGTTCAAGCTATTACTGAATTTCCCATTCCAAAGACCGTTAAGCAACTGAGAAGATTTCTCGGTATGGCGGGCTGGTATCGGCGATTTGTTAGTAATTATGCTACAATATCGCTCCCCCTTACCGATTTGTTGAAAAAAGCTAATACTTTTAATTGGAATCCATCCGCTAATGAAGCTTTTACAAAATTAAAAGGTAGTTTGACCTCAGCACCTATCCTGGCTACACCAGATTTCAAAAAGCCATTTTTGCTTCTATGTGATGCTAGTACTTTTGGTTTAGGCTGTGTCTTAGCTCAAAAGAACGAAGACGAGGAAGAATTACCGATAGCATTTATGTCAGAAAAACTTTCGAAAGCTCAACGTAACTATTCAGTCACGGAGTTAGAGTGTTTAGCCGTGATAAGAGGAATTAAGAAATTTCGTGCTTATATAGAAGGCCAAGACTTTATGGTAGTAACTGACCATTCAGCCTTGCAATGGCTAATGAAGCAAAAAGATCTTTCCGGTCGTCTTGCTCGATGGGCAATTAAATTACAGGGTTTCTCCTTCAAGATAACCCATCGGAAAGGTACCCAAAATGTAGTAGCCGACGCGCTATCGCGTTTGGATGAGCCCGCAGTGTTAGAAATTGAGACACAAGGTCCAATTGTCAATTTAAGTTCCAAAGAGTTTCAAACGGCTGAATATACTGATCTGATAGATCGCATTCGTAGTAATCAAGCCAAACTACCTGATTTAAAAATAGTTAATAATTTGGTTTACAAACGAACAGATTTTAAAGTTGAGGAAGACGATTCGCTCAATTCTCAGATCTGGAAATTATGGATCCCTTCTACACTTGTACAAGAAGTGATAGCCAGAGCCCATGATCCACCAAATGCATCGCATTGTGGTATCGGCAAAACACTAGAAAAGATTAAAAGACATTTATTTTGGCCGAAAATGACCGCGCAAATACGTCAATACATTTCGAATTGTGACATTTGTCTCCAAACAAAAAGTCCAAGTATAGTTTTAAAGCCACCTTTGGGAAGACCTATGACGTCAGAGCGCCCATTTCAAAAACTTTATATTGATCTTCTAGGACCATATCCTAGATCGAAACTAGGGAATATCGGGTTGCTAATTGTAGTCGATCATCATACCAAGTTTCATTTTTTGTGTCCACTGAAGAAGTTTACCTCTAGCAAAATTTGTAGCTATCTTGAGGATTACCTTTTTTGTACCTTTGGAGTACCAGAAACGATCCTGTCAGATAACGGATCGCAGTTTATATCCGGTGCTTTTAAAGCCTTCCTTACACGGTATGGGATTAACCAAATATGCACAGCAATATACTCCCCACAAGCTAATGCGAGTGAGAGATTAAATAGATCTGTCTTAGCAGCCATTCGCGCGTACATTGGTCAAGATCATTCCAACTGGGATAGTAAATTGTCACAAATAAGTACAGCATTGAGGGCTAGTTTGCATCAAAGTACAGGGTATTCTCCATATTTTTTGGCTTTTGGACAAAATATGATTCTAAATGGCCAGGATTATAAACTATTACGCCAGCTAGATCTTCTATCGGAAGACACTAGAATTGAATTTCCGAGTACTCTTCAGGCTATCAGACAAATAGCCCAACAAAATATATAGAAATCACATGAAAAGAATGCGGTTAGATATAATTTACGTAGTCGTAATATAAAACTCCAAGTAGGGGATAAGGTTTATGCTCGAAATTTTTGTCAAAGTAGTGCTCCAAAGAAGTTTAGTGCAAAATTGGCACCTGGTTTTATACCAGCTACTGTTACCAAGAAAATAAGTTCCGCATATTACCAACTATCTAACAAAGAGGGTAAAAATATGGGAGTCTATCATCTTAAAGATATTAAGGCAAAGTAAATTAATTTTTTTTCTTCAGTTTAAGCTACGCTAAACGGTTCTTAGCCTTGCTTAAACTGCGCTGTGATGGTCAGTTTACAAGAGCATCACAAAATAGGTGTAAATATATAAGAGAGTTACGTATAAATATAGATAAGCAGAAAGCTTTGTATTATTAAGGGACGCCACTGTGGCTAAAAGCTTTCATTATCCGTAAACGTCACTGTAGCTTAAGCTGCGTATTATCCGTAAGCTGTAACGTTGCTAAAGCTTTCGCTCCAAGTTATGAGTTAATCTCAATGTTGTAACTCAGAGAGCTTTCGGAGCTTTCGCACACGTTCTACGGGCCAAAAGATCATACGATCATGCAGTTATTTTTGGTCTGGTCTATTTCTGCATGAGCAAACAAGCGAGACAGCAGAAGCAGTGCACTTTTGTCTTTCGTTTTGACTAATAGGTACTATTAGAGTACTCTAATAAGCTCGGCTCCAGAATTAGCAGAGTTATTAACGAAGAGTAATTCTGGCAAAGCGGATGTGTTAAAGTCAACGTTCCCAGCATAAAGCAAATTTGGCTTTATTTAATACTCAAGCAAATTTATAAAAATTAAAGAACAGTGCGTGGAAAGGAAAGTGTGTCTAAAGCTGCTATTTAACTGGTATGAAATCGTTTAGTTAAATATTTTTCTTATATATATAAAAACTAAGATAATTTTTATTGGAAATAGATCCAGAAAATTATCGACAAGTTCTGCCGTAATAATATTATACGGTGATCCCGTCGAGGCAAATCCCTTTGTAATTAAAAAGTTATTATTGATAATAACCAAAACGGAGGGGGATCTCGGACCTTTTCCAAGAACACAAATCCGCTCCGGAACAGCGGCCGTGGAGGGCCGAATAATAATCTAATTTATAGATTATACCTGTTTGTGCTATTTAAGGCGATAGAAAACGAATGGGTGTCTTCAAAAACTTAAATTAAATCACCCAACCTCACAACCCGAGTAATCTAGAACTGGAGCACCTCTAGATCAATGCTGCCTCGCCACCAGATTTTTGAGTAATCATACCCATTGGATGGAGATGATTTGGACGTGAAACCCAGTTACCATTCTGAAGAGAGGCAGTGTATGAGTGGCTGTTGTACGCCAATATAGATGGTCTGATACCCTGCAGCCCTGGACTTTTATTTAATCATTAGTTAATTAATTTCTTTTGGTCTAACTAATGAAGGTAGTAACGATCGAACATCGTAAGATCGGAACTTTTGGTGATTTATATAGTATTTTTCAATGATTGCATATATATTCCTTTCTTTAATCATAATTTCTTTTGACAGACATATTAATACCCCCGTCATCGTTGAGCTCAAGGATATCGGATGGAGTAAAAGTATCTAAACGCAAAATCGTAAGAGTATCTGAATTAATCTATTTATTTATATATATATATATTGCAAACATCGCCCCCTATTATATATAATCATTAAGAGTAGCTATTGAATTCCATTTAATACTGATTTTCGATCGTCCCCTTCTATTTTTATTTTCTAAAGTCAATAGACAATTCACATATATGTATATAACTAAGTTTTTTTATTATTAATTCGGAATTTATAACCACAAATGAAGACAGTGGATTTTCAAAATGGTCATTGAAGCATTAAACCATTATAATTATTGTTTAATTATGTATTAAATTCTTTTTAATTCGTCCTGAGTAGAGGGTGATGATGGTTAGCAAAATGCGTTAGCGAGAAAGTTCTACAAAAAGGGTCTTAAGAGACATAGGTAGGGAGGGTAGAGAAACATGGAGATCACGTCATCTGATTTCCTTATGTACATCGCCGAGTAAAAAGCAGCTATATTTTCTGTCGGATTTATTTATTTTTGTATAGTTTAGAAAGTGTACCTAATAAAATGTTATGTTAAGGTGTATCATGGTTAACAACAAGAGATTAGAAAAGAACCCCGACAATCCGGCGAGCTAGATAGAGCATAGCTAGAGGTACACACCAGTTCGAAATCTTGCCATGAAAATTTTGGGTCAGCGTAGTATTTCCTTTTCAGGAGTATAACGTCTGCATAATTCCACACTCCGTACCCGTGAAGAACCCGCACCATTACAGATCGGATATTGACATCGAGACATGCAGCTCGCACACTAATGTGCCACCTCCAGAGGAGGCTGTTATCTGTCTACTGAAGAGTGTTTTGTAGTCTCCAGTTGCTCCTGAGAAAAACAAAAAAATATGCCCAAAACTCAACTGTTTTCGAGACCCGACCATTTTCTAACGCCAATTGCATGAACCCGTTAATTTGAATGGTGTCGTGGATTCCAACTATAGGTGGCTTTTATAAAAATTATTCTTTCTTCTTATTAATTTCGCTTTATTGTGTGCAAAATTTTTTCCATCCACTTAGGCTCTACTCTCGTCCATGTCCCTTGTATTAAATTAAGTAAATTTTCTTAAGAATAATTGGCTACAGTCTGCGTATGCTCAATATTGCGAGGGAGAAAAAGTTTTTAGAGTCTCGTTGTAGCATGTAATTTTTATACCCTCTGAGGGGTATATTGGGTTTGTCAGAAGTATGTTACAGCATCAACAGTCGAGTCGATATAGCCATGTCCGTCTGTCCGTCCGTATGAACGAAAGGATCTCAGAGATGTTAAGAGCTACAAGTTCAAACTTGGTCAGTATCGACAACATATTTAGTCAGTCAATACAAGTTTGTTTCCTTTTTTTGATGCCACGCCCCATTCGCCCACAATTAGCGAAAAACTAGACATACCTCGTAAGAAATACATATTTTTGGCGAATACCTCGGTAACTATAACACCTAGGGTCACCAATTTTGGCACTCAGGTTGCTATTTGCAATATAAAGACAATGCCATCAAAATTTTTTGGATGACACGCCTCCTTCGCCCACCAAAAACACAATTGTTTTGTAACTATGCAAGCGGCTGGCTTACTTATTTATAGTTTTGTAACTCAGCATTCGCTTGCAGACAAATAATATCAAACGATTGTGAAAATTTTATTAAAATCGGACTATAATTAAAAAAAGTTTGTTATTAAAACTTAAATTTTTATCGCAATAGCAGTGCACTAGTTTCGTTTACGCTGCAGTGTTTACAAGCAGTGCACAAGCAGTGCTTGTGTATCTAAAACTTACTCAGTGCACTGCTTGTGTGTATAAATGTTACGCAGTGCACTGCTTGTAAGCAGTCCAAAATGAACTCATATAATTGGAAACGAAGCTGAGAGGGTATTACAAGGTTGGCATGCCCGACTGACATTTTCTTTCTTGTTCTGTACGAAGTGTTCTGGAGTGCCTATCAGCTAAGATTGCTCCAGAATGCTAGAGATTGCATTGCTGAGGCGAGATATTTTTCGGGCACTCTCACAGTAGAATTGATATAGAAATACACGCAGACTGTTACAGCCGAGTTTTTCTACCAAAGAGAGAGGAAAATCTTACGCATAAAATCATTTCACCAAGATACTAACTAACAGCCTGATGGAAAAAATAAGTATCCTCTCAAAAAAGACATTTATGCTGGAATTTCAATGTCGTCTTGAAACAATTACCTAAAAGCACACATAATTGACAAACTATGTGACAAACACAACTCGGACAGAGAAACCCAAGTGTGGTTTGGACAACTTTCTAATCAATATTTAAATTGCAATTTGTTTTCGCCCAAAATATCTAACGTAACTCATAATTGGCCAAACCATATCTTTTGCATTTGTATATGTGCCAGAAGAAAATAATAATCCATAGAAATAGAAAACAACAACATTCATACATACGCAAACATTTTAAATTCACTGGGATTTTGCAGCTAGTTTTCCTGCCTTCTCAACGAAAAAATACCCACACTTAAAGCACACGGAATCACTCACGCACAACGCCACGAAACACATACAAAGGGAAAGCGATAAGAATTTTAACAACAAATCCTAAGTTATGTCTGCGACATAACTGAAATAAGAAAAAATAAGTCCAGAGTGGAGACTAGATAAAGCATACAAATTTATACCTCAATATAACCCATTAAAAGCGAAATTATATTCAGAATAGCTACCAAACCCTACCCATAAATAAACAAGTCAATATTTGATCCAATCAACAATATAAAATAACTCTGAAAACAAGATACCAGCTGAATACAGCCAATACTACCTGAAAGAAAAATAAATAAGTATAATAATACCCAAAATATTCAATCTATCATTAATCCCCCCTGAAATAAAACCGATTAAAACAACAAACAGACTAGATAAAGCATATGATCTATTATACATATAACACAATTTTCTCTTCCTGCAACAAAGCCTTTAATACAAATACATAACTCAAACTAACCCAGTTAAAATCAAATTCAGAATAGCTACCAAATTCTCCCAATAAATAAAAAAATCCATATTTTCCAATCTACAATATAAAATAAATCCGAAAACAAGATATTTTTCTATAAAATACAATATACCTAAAATACGCCTAATAATACCTTATACCCCATCCGAAAGAAAATTAAATAAATAAATAAAACAATACAAAAAATATTCAAACTATCATAAAACCGATTAAAACATCAAAAACACACTTCCAATATATATTGTATGCTGAATAGGTCGACTCTGTATGTCCATAGTGGTGACTAGATAAAGCACATGATCTATTATACACATGATTCATTATAAATATAACAAAACTGTCCTTGACTTTGGGTAAAATTCTCTCCAAACTTTAGAAACCAGTAAACCCAACTCTGAAGCAAAAGCCTCCCAATCTAGCACAAAAACAGCAGAAATGATGTTTTAAATTAGGATTAGAATATTATTTGTCCAAATTACTGATGCTGTCTGTCTATAAATCTATGACAATCCATAAAAAGTACAAATAGTCCCCCATCTCTTACAAATATATAATCCCAATCTCATTAAGCTCAATTGCTCGAACACAAAAAAGAAACAAGACATTTCTATATATCGAAAACCATAAAACCACCATTCAACCCTATTAAAACTGTCGGTCCCGTGTGGTCCCCTCGAGGGCGTCTAGCAGTAATGCTCAAAACCTATCAATAACCAACGATAGACTTATGGGTCCCGGATTAAATATATGACTAGCAACAGGCTACCATATATTATAAAAAAAAAAAACTGAAATTAATTCTATATTGCAAAAATAATACGGAGTCTCGTTTGTGCTTTCATAGTGAACACATCAGCTTTTCTCGCTCCCAAAAATTAAATTTTTTTAAAAATAACTTTTGATTTTGATTTTTCATTGTGTTTTTTTCACAGACTAAACTTTTTTGTGACAAATTTTGGCCCCAAAAATTAAATTTTTTCCAGGCCTATTTTGATAAATCATTTTTTTCATTTTAAATTTCCTCCTCTGAATTGATTCGGATCCAAATCCAATAATTCTATTTATTTTAGGCCCCCCCCCTGTGGGGCTTCTCCGAAGATGCCGAAAGGAAAGATGAAGGACTTCTTGAAGGCCAATGATATGATGTCGGACTTGTCAGCTATGAGTTCCAGCGATGACAAAATACCTCAAATGGCTTCGTCCGTAGTTAAGGTCACAATTATATTAAAGTCAGTAGATTTTAATAATGCCAAGAAGAGTGGTGACGGCACCCCCATTTCATTATCTAAAAAAAAGAATGCAAATGTTGTCCACTCCTCTATAAACGAAGTCTCTGAAACTAATGAAAATGCTGAAGTTGGTATTTTTTCGAACCTAAATTCTCCATCATCAGAAGGTGATAACAGCCTGTCCTACCATGACTCCTATATGGATGAGAGTGATCATACTCTTAATGGTAGTTTTGGAGTCTCACCCATAAAACGTTCGCCGAAGAATCTGGTTTATTCTTCCTACTCGCAAGACTTCCCGGAATAAAAATCATTGAAGCAAGGCGCGACGGTCAAGTCTCAGTCTCTTCCCTGTAATAGGTTTGCCTCGCTTCTTAACGACTCGAATTGCAAAATGGAAAATGTTGAGCCCACTGTAGAACCGGCTTTTAGCAAGGTGAACTCTCAGCCGCGTGTAATCAAGCCTCCGCCAATTATTGTTAGCAACAATTTTTCTTGGAAAAACCTTCCCAATAACCGCGCACGAATTAACTGTTTCTCGTTTGTGCTTTCAGAGTGAACACATCAGCTTTTCTCGCTCCCCAAAATTTAATTTTTTTAAATATAATTTTTGATTTTGATTTTTAATTGTGTTTATTTCACAGACTAAACTTTTTTGTGACAAATTTTGGTCCCAAAAATTAAATTTTTTCCAGGCCTGTTTTGATAAATCATTTTTTTCATTTTAAATTTCCTAATCTGAATTGATTCGGATCCAAATCCAATAATTCTATTTATTTTAGGCTTCCCCCCTGTGGGGCTTCTCCAAAGATGCCGAAAGGAAGGATGAAGGACTTCTTGAAGGCCAATGATATGATGTCGGACTTGTCAGACATGAGTTCCAGCGATGACGAAATACCTCAATTGGCTTCGTCCGTAGTTAAGGTCACAATTATATTAAAGTCAGTAGATTTTAATAAGGCCAAGAAGAGAGGTGACGGCACCCCCGTTTCAGTATCTAAAAAAATGCAAATGTCCTCTATGAACGAAGTCTCTGATAATAATGAAAATGCTGAAGTTGGGATTCTTTCGAATCTAAACTCTCCATCATCGGGAGGTGATAACAGCCTGTCCTACCATGATTCCTCTATGGATGAGAATGACCATACTATTAATGGTAGTATTGGAGTCTCTACCAAACAAAGTTCACCGAAGAATCTGGTTGTTTCTTCCTACTCGCAAGACTTCCCGGAATTGAAATCATTAAAGCAAGGCGCGACGGTCAAGTCTTAGTCTCTTACCTGTAACAGGTTTGCTCGCTTCTTAACGACTCGGATTGCGAAATGGAAAATATTGAGCACTCTGTGGAACCAGCTGTTAACAAGATGGACACAAAGCCGCGTTTATTCAAGTCTCCGCCAATTATTAGTAGCGATATATCTGATTTTTCATCGTTAAAGCGCGACATTATACGTATCTGGGGTGACAATTTTTCTTGGAAGAACCTTCCTAATAACCGCCCCCGAATGAATTGTTTGACAACTGAGACATATAGAGCTCTAAGTAAATGGCTTAACACTAAGTCGAACCTTACTTGGCATTCTTGGCAGCTGAAAGAAGACAGGGGTATCCACTGTGTAGTCAAAAGACTTTATCATGGAACATCCAAGGAAGATATCGCGCTGGCTTTTTCGGAATTTGGTCACAATGTGAGGTCTTCAGCTGTTATGTTGGATCGCAACACTAAGACGCCAATCAATTTGTTCTTTGTCGAGTTAGAGTCAGCCAAAAACCACAAATCTGTTTTCGAAATCTCACGATTATGCCACGAAGTTGTTGTTGTTGAAGCTCCTCGTTCTAAGCCTGAAATACCGCAATGCTTCCGCTGCCTTACCTATGGTCATACTCGAGCTAACTGTCAAGAAAAGCCCAGATGTGTAAAATGCGGTGTAGGCCGCTTTTCGGCCGAGTGCACAAAATCTAAGGACACACGTGCTACCTGCGCTTTCTGCAAGGAAGATCACCCTGCCAACTGGAGGGGATGCTCCGAATTTCAAAAAGTAAAAGCTATTTACCGTACGAATGCCACAGCTCCCAAGCCAACTTCTTCTTCCGGTGTCCAAAGCAATGACCTTTGCTGAGGTTACTAAAAATAATCAGTTGGCTTCTCATAACACCATCCCGCAACCAGCCTCAAAAGAAGTTCACATGGTGCCTAGTAAGCCTGCAATTCGCACGGATGTGATGCCAATTAGAAAAGCTCCTGTGCCCCGCAAGTCGAAGACCCCTTCCCAAGACCACCTGTTGGATTACAAGAATCATTTGTCCAAGCAAGCTAGAGAAGCTAAACTATACCCAATTTTGACGAACCATATGGATTATCTGGCCTCCCAATCACCCATCTGTGAGTCGTCAACTAAAATAACGCCTGATCTGGGCAATCTGCGGAGAACCTTGTAACATGCGGGGTCCCAGCTCAACAATCTCCTTAATTGGCGCCACTCAATTTGTCTCGTTATTAGCTCTCTGGAAGCTAAAATGTCATCACTACTCTCTATTGTGTTAACTCGTTTTGAAGTTTCTCCCGCTCAAGTTATTCAAAATTAATAATTTAAGCATAGGAGTATGGAATGCGGGCTAATTCGACACGAACTTGAGCTCGTCGCCTGGATGAAGGAGAAAGAAGTGGACGTCATACTAGTTTTGGAATCTCTTCTTAATAGCAGATCTTATTTGAAAATTAATGGATACTCGATTTATGCGGCAAACCAACCGGGTGACTGTAATTTTGCAGGGGTCTGCATTATTATTAGGTCTGTTATCTCACATCACCCTCTATTGTTTCACCGATTCAACTTTGGACAGGTTGATTTGTTTTCTATCGCCGAATTGGATAGCATCATTCTATCACTTGGACCTAGGTTTTTGATTGCTGGAGACTGGAATGCTAAACATCAATTATGGGGATGCAATCGATCATGTCCTCGAAGAAGATTAATTTACAACAAATTAATGACTTCTTCGCTTAATGTAAGTGCAACAGGAGGAGCTACGTTTTTTCCTTATGATCGTCTTCGGGTACCCAATGCTTTAGATTTTGGTATTTATGGTGGCTTACCTTCTTCTGCAATTGATATTATAAGTCGTTGTGAGCTGAGCTCCGATCATACCCCTCTACTCATCACTCTGGGTCAAGGTGCATGTTCCAATAAATCCAAGAGACCTCTTCTTCTGGAAAGGCATATCCAAGACTGTTCAAGGATTTTGTCGATGCGCATCTACATGATAACATTACTTTATTTTGTGAATTGACAAAGCGCAGATACCCGCACAATGGCTAATCGGAACAAGCACATGGCTAATCGGATGGTGGTATAGACCACATGTTTATGGAACTTATAGAGAGCGACTCAATTATCGCCAGAGGTCGCGTGCCGAGAGATGTTAATCCCAATTATTTAAACATGAAGTGGAAGGAGCTCTCCGAAATTCTCAACAAATGTAGTTGGGGACCCAAGTTAACACCCCAAAAGTGGCGCAAACGATTAAACCACTGAAAGCACATAGTGCGAAACAAGTATAAACGCAGCCGGATGTCTAGTAGTAACAACATCCTGATGTCATCGCTGGAGATGCGAGCTATAATTGTGTTTGGTCCCACCGTCGGTGGCACGGTGGAGGACTTTGAGGAGCAGCAAGAGGCGCCCGTGGAGCCTCTAAACAGTGGCACCCAGGTGATCAACGGCGAGCTGCCAGTGGCTGTCAAAGAGGCCACAAATAAGGAAGAGAATGTCGATCAGGAGCCAGGCGGTGGCATTGATGGTCCCACCTTCGGTGGCACAACGGCGATGAATGAGATCGCACAGTACCTAAAGCGTTTGGCAGACATCGAATGTGAAAGGCTGAAATTCGAAATTTATAAGCACAACAATCCGGGTAGCCATTATGAGCCACCGCCATTATAAGGTACGTTTCGCTATGCATTCTGATCAAAAACATATATAGTTTATGTTATCAGAAATAATTCCATCAGCCTGTTACACACTATTAATACACATTAAAACGTCGATATATCAGCCCTGATTTTTACCTATTGCACTTTAGAAGAATACAACCAATTTATTTTTGCCGACAGCAATATATTAACAATATATACACATACACACATATGACTTCTGACGCGCTAAAGTATTGGACAACAATGGCTGCTAGCGTCTGTGCATACACACACACACACACACACTCACACACTCACGGAGTTTGACAGTTGATAAAGGCGGTTGTGTCCTTCTAAGCTCTGTGTTTATAACTTATTTTCTTTGTGCCACACCTGAAAAACGAGACAAAAGCTTGCGTACTGCACTATTCAACACCGCGTGAACGCACCTGAGACAAAGTCGGAGTCAGGACCAGTTGTTTTTCCCTCCGGTGGACGGCAGCAAGTGATCTGCGGTGGGGGGAAGGGGGGGACGACTTGAGTAATTTCATGTTGGCGCCCTTTCTCCATATCTCGCCTTGTGAGTTTTCTTGCAACAAGAAAAATTCTCCACTCAATTTCTGCTATTGCAGTTGGAATTTTTTCTTCTTCTTCTCGTGGAAGAACAGCTGTCTGCGCAGGGTTACAGTTCGACTGCAGAGCGCGCTGAGTTCCAGGGAACGCGCAGATCGAAACAGCGTGCTAGATAGTGATCAACGAACCGGTTAAAACCAGCACGCTAAATTTAAATTCAAAATCGAAGTTAAGCTGCGCGTCTTGGAGATGGAGACTAACAAAAACGTGATTTTTTTCTCCCCCGCAGCAATGGCAAACTCCCCGTGCTGAATAGTTAAACCGACCAACAGCGGAATACAATATTAGAGCCGAAAAGTTAAAATTATGCGAATTTTGGTTTAACCTTAAACCGCCACCGCAAGTAGCGACGGAGACAGCGAGGCCCGTTTCAGCACCAGCAGCTGCACCAGTCAATCCTTTTGACTTCAGTGGGGTCACCGTGGAGTTAGACACAAGTGGTGGCAACGGGACTGAAGACTTGCGTTCATTGCTCATGAAGCTCGGAGAAAAATCTTCTAAACTGTCCAAAAGACATGAAGGAATTGGCGCAAAAGGTGTGTAGTCTACAGTCTAAAAAAGCCTGGATGAAGAGCTAAAAAAGGAGCAAAAAATTTCACAGAGATCGCAGGAATCGCAATGGTCGCCACAACTTACCGGCGCTAAAAACCATTCCAAAAAGGAAAAAACGGAGGGATGTCCGCCAGCTACCCTGGCCCACAAGTATAACCGTCATGCAGCTAAAAAACGCGTATTAAGTGTACCCCCAACTGGAGATTGGGTTAGACACCCCAAACCACGCCCCAACGCCATTATCATCGAGCCGAAGGAGCTAGAGCTGAATTCGTCCAACCGGGAAACAACGCAACGGATTCAGGAGCACATTACGGCGGATATGGTAGATAAAGTCGAAGCGCGAGCACTAACTCAGATGACTCGGCTGGAGGTGCTCGACTTAGATGAGATGGCCACAGCTGACGACATAAGGAATGCATTTAGCGAGCAACTAGGCGTTACTCTTGCAACAGAAGCCATTAGAAACATTCACCCAACATTTGGTAGTACCCAGCGGGCAGCTATCAGAGTGCCGTCTACGGTGGCCAGTAAAATTCTCACTGCTGGGAAAGTACGAGTTGCCTGGACAGTCTGCCGCATCAGGGAGCGCAACCAGCCAACAAAATGCTATAAATGCTGGACAACTGGCCACATAGCAGGGAAGTGTACCAGCAAAGTGGATCGAAGCGGCTTGTGTTTCCGCTGCGGCAGCAACGGGCATAAAATTAATGAATGTCACAACGAGGCCAAATGTTTCCACTGCGCGGAAAAGGGAAAGCAGCATAACCACATAGCAGGTAGCCGTAGATACCCGATGTTATCAAAAACCATAGAGAAGCATAGAATCACCAGCAATGATTAGAGTCTACCAAATTAACCTTAATCATTGCGAAGCTGCCAGTGATCTGCTCACACAGTCTGTACGAGAACTACACATGGACGTGGCCATCATTAGTGAGCCATACAAGATCCAGGAACACGGATGTTGGGTTCAATCCGAATCTGGAAAGGCTGCACTATGGTCTTATGGCCTTAGAAGGCCATCGTCCTGGGAAGCTTCAAGACACTTTGTCAGGGCCAAAATTGAAGATGCTTGGTTCTACAGCTGCTACCTTCTGCCTAGTCTGAGCAGACAAAGCTTCGCAGCAACTATGGATGTTTTGGTAGAAGACGCAAGGGATCATAAGCCAACAGTGATAGCTGGCGATTTCAACGCGTGGGCGCAGGAATGGGGAAGCGACACCTCCAGAGTAAGCAGCTCTAATGCCATCGCTAAGGGACGAATCCTCCTCGAAGCATTCGCATGTCTAGATGTAGTTCTTCTAAACCAAAGTAAAGGTTCGGTTATCGATATAACATTCGTATCAAACTCTATCTCACCCACAGCTACACGGAGGCTATGTAATCACTACACTGCAAGTGATCACGAAGCGATAATTTTCTCTTTTGGTGAGCACACCATTTCATTCCAGAGCCACCCAGAGGACATCATACAATGAAGGATCGCTACGAATACCTATCTTCTTGGAGACGATGAGCAGTTTCGAGACGTCAGGTTCGACGCAAAACATGGCCAACCAGCTTTTGGACCACGTACAGCTCGCATGAGGAAGACGAAACAGTTCAGGGGCCCACAGGCATCTACATATTAGTGGAAGAGGCGATCGCCAGAACGAGAAGAACATGTATGACAGCATGAAGGGAATACACAAGAGCTCGAAGGAGAAATGGAGACAATTGGCCAGAACTTCACCAGGCTTATCGAGTCGCCAGAAGAGCGCTAATGAAGGCAATTCTAAACAGCAAACGTGAATGCTTTCTGCAGCTTTGCGACTCAGCCGACCAGGATCCATGGGGTAGAGCCTATAAGCTGGTAGTAAAGCGTTTACACACCTTTAAGGCCGTGGCACCCTCCGATCCCGTGCAGTTGGACACCATTGTGAAAGCGCTATTTCTAGACAGGACCTCCATTAGGACAAGCAATAGCGAAAGAAGCACAATGGAATCTGAAATAGACCCAGTCACAGTAACTGAGGTGGTCTTTATAGCACGAAGCATGAACACAAGCAAGGCACCAGGCCCAGATGGAGTACCTAATAGAGCTGCCAAATTAGCGATATCTTGCAGGCCGCGGGCGGTCGCTAACGTGTTCACACAGTGCCTTCGTGATGGCATCTTTCCATCACAGTGGAAAATACAGCACCTGGTGCTCATTTCGAAGCCCGGTAAACCGGTCGACAACCCCTCTTCGTACCGTCCGATATGCCTAATAGACGCACTAGGAAAAGTGTTGGAACGCATCATCGGCGCTAGGTTGGAGAGATCCATCGAGGATGCTGGAAACTTAGCCTTCAACCAATTTGGATTCAGGAAAGGAATGTCCACGATAGACGCTATAAGCAGGGTGGTCAAGATAGCGGCAGATGCAGCGGAAGGCACCCGATGGAAAGGAGCAAAAAAGGAGTATTGTCTGATTGTCATCCTAGACATCAAGGACGCGTTCAACTCTATTAAATGGGATTGCATATTAGAAACGCTTATTCGTCTAAGGGTCCCTCACTATCTTTTTACAGTTATCAGGAGCTACTTCGACGGAAGACGGATCATATACGGCACAGCGGCAGTCCCACACACTCATATCGCATCGGCAGGAGTTCCCCAAGGCTCTGTTTTAGGACCGTGTTGTGGAACATAGTGACATAGTGAACATATTGATAGACGGCGTTCTGCGGCTTGTCTTACCAGATGGATGCCAGCTTACCTGCTACGCGGACGACGTGGCACTAACTGTGGTCGGCAAGCATCTGAGAGATGTGGAGACCACCTGCATTGCAGCCAAAACCTGCATCGTGGACTGGCTTTTGCCAGCAGGTCTTGAGCTAGCCGCCCATAAAACAGAGGCAGTATACGTTAGTACCACGGCTACTGTGGAAACGGCCCATATTCGAGTTGGAGCGGAGTCAATATCATCTACACTGAGCCAAAAATCCCATTTTAAAATTTAATGATTTAATTGAAATTTATTTAAATAACATTATTTCAATGTTGAACAATATTATTTTAAGCATTTTTTAATGTTGATTTTAAAGCTAAAATGAAACGTTATTAAATCTATATTGCACAACACTAAATCAATATTGAAACAACATTGATCTGTGACATTAAAATTTCAATGCATTGAATCAATAAGAAACACTATTAAATCAATACCGCAACAGTGTGAATCAATCAGCTGATTCATTTTTGGTTGTAAATTTTAAAAGTATGCCTTTCAAATAATGTCGGTAAAATTAAATTTAAATGATGGTGTTTTATTCACCGAAAACGGTGAAATCGTTACTTTAGCGCAAGTTCAAAGTGCAAGTGTTGGCATTGTTGACGAAATCGCAGTGGAAAATGTGAATTTGAATGAAAATGAAAATTTGAGGTGTTTTTGGGACTGTGCCTCGATTTATCTATTCTTGCTCGTGTGAGCGTTTAGTGTTAGTTGTTTGTTTATTATTAGGGACATTTGAAACGGTGGCCTGAAGACCAAGTGTGGCATTTGTTCTAGTAACAGGGGTAGCTGAGAACGTGGGTGTTGACCCAATGATGACATTTGATCTAGTTACTGGTGATGAAACGATGCATACATCAGAGTCTGAGCTAGAACCGTCAGTATCCACTTCAGTTATTTTATTAGTTTTTATATCGTTAAGATTTTTAGTGCGTCTCTAGCTGATGCGGTGTTGGGGAAAAGTTGCTTGAAGGTTGAAGCAGTTTGATTATGATATTTTAGTAATTCATTGATGGAATTTGATGGTTTTGGGTATGGGATGGAAGATGAAGAGGTAGATGTTGAATGTAAGGAGCTTGGTGTCATTGGAGCGGATAAATCAGATGTCTGAGCTGATAGTGAAAAGTTTAAATTTGCTGATTGTGGGACAGGTGGGGTATTTGCATTATCAATACAGATTACAGAGCTAATATTATTGGCAGAGATATCAGTAGTGGCAGAATTTATTGTCGATAAGTTTGCAGGATCTATTATGGTATTGTTTGGTGGTGAATTAGATTTGGTAGGGGCTTTGAAATTGAGGTAGTTTGAAGAGTTTGAGTTGCCGACGAAAAAATGTCGTTTAACTCAGATGGAGGGTTTGATGAAGAAAAATATGGCGTACTTTCTTTCTGAGTAGGAGAATTTTCGACATTTGTATGGCGTATTGTTGTTACGAATTCAGTTGATGGCTCAACTAAAGTAGAATTTGTAGCAATGATACTGGCACAGAAATATTAGAGGGAGTTTTTGGTCTGGTATCGGTGGGATGAGCAGTGAAAGATTTGGGTGATTGGGAATTGTTAACGATATTGATGACGAGATTTGCACCGTCATCAGATTCGCTATTCGATAGGAGTTGAATTAGATTGTTAATAGCGAGTTTATTGATTGGAGATAGCTTTCTAATTATTGTTGCCGTGGAGGCGTCCGAAAGTGAGCTATCACTTGAATCGGTTTTTGTGGAAGCAGTTTGCCCCTGAGAGCGATTCTTCGTGTTCTTTTTAGGCATAATGCTTTGTTTTTAAAGAAAATAAAAGTCGTAGTAGCAAAAAATATTCAATGTGTTTTTTGGCAAAAAAGAATGAATTTTTTGGCAAGTAGAAAAAAATGTTTTAAGTGTTTTTGGCAGAAAAATGTTGTTTGACGGATACAATATTATTGAAAAATGAAATAAAAGTGTTTGACAGGGGTTTCAGGTGTATATAGGTAAATTATCTGAGTTATGTAGGGGCGAATATTGAACTATTTAAATAAAATGTTCGATATAGATACCCAACACAAAACGTTAGTGTTTTGTGTATTCCAGATTATTCTTGATCCGTTTGTTGGCTTCTTGATGGTTGATTTAATTTCCAGCTTGCGTCCAAATCCAGAGTTTTGTACGTCGCACATATGCAAATGCAAAAGATATGGTGTGGCCAGTTATAAGTTACGTTAATTAATTAATTATTTTGGGTGAAAACAAATTGCAATTTAAATATTGCATTAGAAAATTTGGCCAAACCATATTTGGGTCCTTCTGTCGTGTTGCTTTCTTCTCTTTGTATGTGATGTGTGGCGATGGGCGTGAGTGATTCCGTGTGCTTTTAGTGTGGGTATTTGTTAGTTGAGAAGGCAGGGAACTTAGCTGCAATGTCCCAGTGAATTTAAATTTTTGCATATGTATGAATATGGTTGTTTTCTATTATTATTTTCACTATTTTCTTCTAGCACATATGCAAATGCAAAATATATGGTTTGGCCAATTATGAGTTACGTTAGATATTTTGGGCGAAAACAAAATGCAATTTAAATATTGCATTAGAAAATTTGGCCAAACCATATTTGGGTCGTTCTGTCGTGTTGCGTTTGTCGCCTAGTTTGTCGGTTATGTGTGCTTTTAGTTAATTGTTTCAAGGCGACATTGAACTGTGCATGGAATAGAATGAAATTCCAGCACAAATGTCTGATTTGAGAAGAAGAGATGATTTTTTCCATCAGGCTCTTATTTGGAATCTTGGTGCATTGATTTTATGCGTAAGATTTTCCCCTCTCTGTGGTAGAAAAACTGGCTGTAACAGTATGCGTGTATTTCTGCATCAATTCCATTGTGAGAGTGCATGAAAAATATCTCGCCTCAGCAATGCAATCTCTAGCGTTCTGGAGCAATCTTAGCTGATGGGCAATCCAGAACAATTCATAGAGAAAAATTGCATGCTGCAACGCGACTCTAAAAACTTTTTCTTCCTCACAAAATTGAGCATACGCAGACTGTAGCCAATTATTCTTAAGAAAATTTACTTAATCTAATGCAAGGGACATGGACGAGAGTAGAGCCTAAGTGTAAGAATAGTTTTTATAAAAGCCACCTCTAGGTGGAATCCACGGCACCATCCAAATCAACGGGTTCATGTAATTGGCGTAAGAAGATTGTCGAGTCTCGAAAACAGTTGAGTTTTTGGCAGATTTTTTTGTTTTTCTCAGGAGCAACTGGAGACTATAAAACACTCTTCAGGTGCGGCATCAGTCACAAGTGAGGTTCCCCTTCTCGCGCCTGTCGTTTTGATATCAAATCAAAGTGCAATAACTGCCTCATGCAGAGATAGTGTGTAAAATTGGATGTATGATGAAGCAAATTACGCCAGAGACGTAATATTTTTACCACAGTCACACTTATAAGCACGCCGCCAGCTACAACGAGGCACAAGCGTATATGAAATCTCATATAGCTGAGCACAGAGGTATGCACTGGGGGCGACTTGTTATGCAACGCGTGGGGCATCTGATGATGCATTACAGTGTTACCCATCGATTTCGCACACCAGGTCACCTCCGAGGACCCTAAGCCTGCAGTAATTGAAAGATTGTTATAACATATGAATGCATGTGCACATGCATCTGGACATGAATGGGTGCCCAAAAACACATACACATACCATATGAACGAGACGAGACTTTCTGTTGTGCAGTAATTGGTCAATTTTTGAGAAAAACAAATTAAACAGGGAGAATTGACCAATGTTGTACTGCTGTAGAGTTTCTCGTCTCTTTTAATAATAAATTCATAATGTAATTGATAGGTTAGAGAGATTATTTGAGAATTACCTAGCTAAATGTTTGAAATGGAGGGGAGTTGAACGATATGCTATGATAACAATTAATATTGTTATTTGCACCTAGAGAGAATTATATAAGCTGCGATAGAGAACGCCACTACTACACTTTCGATTATAGTGCGATAGAGGACACGAATAATATTTAATTTTAAGCAACGAGTTTAAGATAGAGAATAATAACAATAATAATTTTTATCCTGCATGGTCCGATTAATTTTTGTTCAAATCGGGCTGGATATCGCCAGTCTGCTGTTGATAGAATGTTGTGAGACAATCTCAAGGATGCAATGTGCAATTCTTGAGGTCATCTCAACAACAACAACATACAGTCTGGTACATATATATGAAAGAGAGATGCAAGTCAAATTAAGTAATTTTTTTAATTTGACTGCTACAGGAAACCTTGCATTAAATGAGAATTGTGTTCATTTTTAATTTTTATTAGCTTTTCATAAAGGATTTATAATTAATTGCGAATTTAATGGAATTGGTGAATTTAAAATGCATTATTAACGCGTATTCTCACAAAATAAAAGGTATTAGAGACAAAAAAAAAATTGTTATTAAGAAAACGATAGATATGTATTAATATTATCCAATCAACTGTCAACAATTACCACAGAAATTAAACACAGAAAAGAGCTTTGTATATAGAGCGATAGAGGACACGAAAATATTAGCATTTTAAAACAGTGTGTTTAAGGTAGAGAATAATAACGATAATAATAATATTTTACCTGTATGGACCGAGCAAAACTAAGTAAAAAATGTTTAAGTAGATTACGAACGTTGATAAATTAGTGTGTTATTCTCAAGATTAAATGCTTTTACTTTCTTTTTTTACACCCTTATCAATCGTGTAAAAGTTTTTGAAGCAAGTGTGTAATCGGAAAGTGATCGGAAAGTCGCTGTGAGCGTTCATCTGAACCAATCACCGAAACGGACGCAAGAACCAGAACAATTGAACCGGAACTCCTTTGATCACTCAAAAGTGTTGAAGAAGTGGAAGAATGTAAACAGATGGTATGTGTTTACAAACAAACATAAGTTTAAATTTCATTGATGTTATGGTATGTATTTACAAACAAACATTTGTTTAAATTTAATTGATTTTAATTTTAATTTATTTTATTTATTTACAGGAGAGAATCGGATGAACGCAGCAGCCGAGGAACGGAAAAGGAGAACCATGGACAGTGAGCTGGTAAGTAATAGAAATTTATAATTTCTGACACTGGTAGCAATAAAAGCTTATCAGTGCAATTGAATATTACAGAATGAGGAACGATGAGTGGACGCGAACTTGGTTTGGGTAAGTTTTGACTGGCATTAAAAATTTTAAATAGTGTGTGTTTTTGGTTTTATTTTTTCATTGGCAGGTGACGTCACATTGTAGAAGAAGAATTGCAATGGCAAATGTACGAGTGCCGAGAAAAGTGGATATATTAAATGAAACAGCTGGTAATGCAAGTTAAGTAGTGAAGACTTATTAATGTTTATTTAAATTTACAGGTGACGTCACAAGTAGAAGGAGAAGAGCAGCACCAAATGGATATGCGGCGAGACTGGGCAAAAGGGAGGGTGGCTGCTAAACAATTAAACACAAGATAAGTATAAAACTATTCTAATTTTTTGAATATTTTAATAATGTTTGTTTCTATTTGCAGGTGACGTCACACAGTGGAAGGAGAATTTTAGAAACAAGAGGATTTGGAAATGAAGCACCAGCTAATATAAGGTAAGTATTGAATATTTTAAATTTTATGCAACAATTAATTAATTTTTCTTATTTAAATTTGCATTTTCAGGTGACGTCCTATTTGCTGGAGAATTTGACAAGCACAAGTGGAATTTCCCAGTAGTTGCAGGAACAAGAGACTGGGGAGTTTGAGGTGAAATAAAGCTGCTACCTGCTATAAAAGATAAGTGCTGGAATCGTGGTTTTGAAATTAATGTATTATTTTTAAATATTTGTTTCTATTTGCAGGCAGTGTCACACTACTGGAGGAGGAATGCAACAGCAAATGGACAAGTGGCAAAGAAAATGGATATATAAATGAAAGTTGCTGCCAATATACGATAAGTATTGATGTTTTGAGTCTTGACACAATTGACCAATGTTTTATTTGTATTTCACAGTGACGTTACACAGCTGAAAGGAATTTGCAACAATAGTAAGGAATTTTGTATGTAATGGAGAGACTGCTAACTAAGGGTAGGTATCAAATGTTTAATTTTTGAGTAATTTTAATAATGTGTTTTTTTTACTTGCAGGTGATGTCACACTACAGAATTGCAATAACAAATGGATAATTGGCAACAGGATTTAATGCAAGTGAGAGCTGCTAGATAATAACAAGTTAAGTATAGAAGTTGCAATATTTGAATTATTTATTATTGTTAGCACCTATATTCATTTATTTTATTTCTACTTGCAGGTGACGTCATACTACTGGAGAAAAGTTGCATTAGCGAATGTACAAGTGTCGAGAGGATTTGACATTGCATGAAGCAGCATAAACAAAGGGTAAGTATCAAAATTTTTGATTTCTAAAATATTTTATTAATGTTTGTTTTTATTGGCAATTGGCAACAGGATTTAATGCAAGTGAGCGCTGCTAGATAATAACAAGATAAGTATAGAAGTTGTACTATTTGAATAATTTATAAATATTTGCACCTTATTTTTTTCTATTTTATTTTTACTTGTAGGCGACGTCACACTAATGGAGAAAAGTTGCATTAGCAAATGTACAAGTGTCGATTTATATTGATATTGCATGATATTGCATGAAGTAGCATAAGCAAAGGGTATTTTTTTTTCAGACTTATATTTATTTTATAAGTTTCATTCTGTAACGAACTTAAAAACTTATTAACGGCAATCCAGGGCATCAGTAGTATCAAATGGTTACGGCGAGATGGGGAAACAGACAATCTGGAAAATGTGGAAAGTAAATATTGTTTCAAAATATCACGGACAGGAACGATTGGGCAGTTGATCCAGGAATATCCTTTTTAACCTTCGCCGAGAAGGGCAGGAGGGGTCAAAGTAAAGTGCATTTGCCAAATAGTTCATATGACATTTATGTTTTAGATTTTGTTTGTTGGCGACTGTGTTGATTTAAAAAAGAACAGAATTTATATCAGATCCCTCATAATGTCCGCATTTCGCTAGAACGGGTAACCTCCGACGATTCATCTTTTTTTTTTTTGTTTGTTTGTTGATCGGACATATAAATTGAATAAGTTTCATTCTATATCGAACTTAAAAACTAATTTATGGCCATACGGCAAGATGGGGAAACAGACAATCAGGAAAAAATGGAAAGTAAATATTGTGTCAAAGCATCACGGACAGGAACCATTATGCAGCTGGTACAGGAATATCCTTTTTAACCGTCGTCGGGAAAAAAAGGAGGGGTCAAAGTGAAGAGCATTTGCCAAATAGTTCGTATGACATTGATGTTTTATGTTTTGTTTGTTGGCAAAAGTATTAATGTAGAAAAGAACTGAGTTTATCTTCAGATCCCTCATAATGTACGCATTACGCGAGAAAGGGTAGCCTCCAACGATTTTTCTTAAAGCCTTGCATTCAACACCTTGAATTTTTCTGATATTGGACCAGGCAGCAGTACCCCACTGCAGAAAAATTCAAGGTGTTGAATGCAAGGCTTAAGAAAAGCAGAAATGCCATGTTTCCATTTGGGTTGAATAATTGTCTTGTATAAAAGAACTTTAAGTTTTAGCGGCAATTTAGAATGCGGCCGAATCAGCCAGTGAATTTTCTTTAGTCTGGTGTTTATGGTTCCAGTTAATTTATTCACATGGTCTTTCCAGGTCAGTCCTTTGTCGAGTGTAAGTCCTAAATATTTCATAACTTCATAACTTCTTTAAGAGGGACAGCATCAAGAAAAATTCTTTGGCAAGCCTTTGATCTTTTTGTAAATAACATGTTGACGAATTTGTCTCTTGAAATGCGAATGTTCCACTTCTTGGCCCACATATCGAAATTGTTGACAGAAATCTGTAATCTTCGACTTGCTCATCTCGGAGAGGGGCTGAAGCATATAGCGGCAGTGTCGTCAGCATACGTTGCAACCAGATCACAAGATTTAGTCTGAACAGGCATGTCATGTGTAAAAATATTAAACAGTGTCGGACTCAGGACACTACCCTACCGAACACCAGCTCTGATAGTCTTAAGTGATGAAACACATCCATTGACATCAAGTGCAAAGTTTCTGTTGGAAAGCCATGATTTCAAAATACAAAATAAAGGCAGACATCTTTTTAGCTTAACAAGTAAGCCAGCATGCTAGACTCGATCGAATGCTTGCTCAATATCAAAGAACACAGCCGCACAGTACTGTCTTTTTCGTATCCCACCAGGATAGAATCAACCACTTTGTGCAGCTGTTCCGCTTTATATTACGAGTGAGTTTCCATAGACTATGGTTAAAGCTTCCATTAGGATCCGCATTTTCCAATACTTCTTGATAAATAAGTGTGCGAATTTCAAAAAGGGATTATCTTATTTTTGCCGCAACACGTTTCGGTTCTCGACTGTCGGAAGGAACACCGAATCGGATCCATCGTCTCCGTATCCATCTTTTTATACCCTCTGAGGGGTATAATGGGTTTGTCAGAAGTATGTAACAGGCAGAAGGAGGCGTGGCAGACCCCATAAAGTATATATATTCTTGATCAGCATCAACAGCCGATATAGCCATGTCCGTCTGTCTGTCCGTCTGTCCGTATGAACAAACAGATCTCAGAGATGGCAAGAGCTACAATTTCAAACTTGGTAAGTATCGATCACATATTTAGTCAGTCAGTCTTTTTTTTTTTGATGCCTCGCCCCATTCGCCCACAATAAGCGAAAAACTAGACATACCTCGGAAAAAATACATGTTTTTGGCGAATATCTCGCTAATTATAATACCTAGGGACACCAATTTTGTCATGCAGGTTGCTTTTTGCAATATAAATATAATGCCATCAAAATTTATTGGATGCCACGCCCCCTTCGCCCACAGTTGCGTTGAAACTTCGAATGTTTCTGGCTCACTTATATCTTAACGTATAGTTTTGTATCTTAGCATATACTTGCAGACAAATAATATAAAACGATTGTGAAAATTTCATCAAAATCGGACTATATAATAAATAATTAAAAAAGTTTTTCATACAACGAAAATCGTTCATTTCAACCAAGCCACGTGCATTGCACTGAACTTTGCACACAAGCAACGAAAACAAAAAACGTGTGAGCGAGATAGACACACAAATATGTGTCCATGTTAAGTTCTTGCAGCAGCTACTCCAATTGGAACTCATATAATTGGAAACGAAGCTCAGAGGGTATTACACGGTCGGCATGCCCGACTGACATTTTCTTTCTAGTTTCTCTTACTAAAGTGTGGATTTCATTATTTACATAATTAGCATGCTCTGAGGGCGCCCGTCGCCTGCAGGGCTGCATCTTGAATTAGCTTAGTAAACCTAGAAACAGACTCATCGATATCATTCGGGGAAGCTAGAGTAATGTTGTCATGTAGATGAGCGTCAACAAAATCCTTGTTTATTTATGGGGAGGGCTTGGTAGCTATTCTGAATATAATTTGATTTTAATTGGGTTATATTAAGGTATAAATTTGTATTAAAGGCTTTGTTACAAGTAAGGAAAATTGTGTTATATGTATAATAGATCATATGCTTTATCTAGTCTCCAATCTTGTCTTACAGAGTCGACCTACTCGGCGTTCAATATATTTTGGAAGTGTGTGTTTGTTGTTTTAATCGGTTTTATTGCAGGAGGGATTAAAGATAGATAGAAAGTTATGTGTACTATTATATTAACTGATTTTTCTTTTGGGTGTATTTTAGGTGTGTTGTACTTTAGAGAATGTTATTTTGTTTTCAGATTTATTTGATTTATTTGATATTGACTCATTTATTTATGGAGAGAGTTTAGTAGCTATTCTGAATATTATTCGATTTTAACTGGGTTAGATTGAGGTATGAATTTGTATGCTTTATCTAGTCTCCACTCTGGACTTACAGAGTCGACGTACTCGGCATACAATATATTTTGGAAGTGTGTGTTTGTTGTTTTAATCGATTTCATTTCAGGAGAAATTAATGATAGATTGAATATTTCGGGTATTAATATATTTATTTAATTTTCTTTCAAGTGGGGTGTGAGGTAGTATTGGGTGTATTTCAGGTGTGTTGTACTTTATAAAATGGTATCTTGTTTTCAGAATTATTTTATATTTTATTTTATTTTGTAGATTGGATAAAATATTGACTTGTTTATTAATGGGGAGAGTTGGTAGCTATTCTGAATATTATTTGATTTTAACTGGGTTAGATTGAGGTATGAATTTTTATTAATGAATTTTTTATGGGTAGGGAAAATTGTGTAATATGTATAATAGATCATATGCTTTATATGGTCTCCACTCTGGACTTACAGAGTCGACCTACTCGGCGTACAATATATTTTGGAAGTGTGTGTTTGTTGTTTTAGTCGGTTTTATTGCAGGAGGGATTAATGATAGATCGAATGTTTTGTGTATTACTATATTTATTTTTTTTCTTTCAGGTGGGGTATGAGGTAGTATTGGGTGTATTTCAGGTGTGTTGTACTTTATAGAATGTTATCTTGTTTTCAGATTTATTATATTTATTTTATATTGACTTGTTTACTTATGGGGAGAGTTTGGTAGCTATTCTGAATATAATTTGATTTTAACTGGGTTAGATTGAGGTATAAATTTGTATTAAAGGCTTTGTTACAGGTAGGGAAAATTGTGTTATATGTATAATAGATCATATGCTTTATCTTGTCACCACTCTGGACACACAGAGTCGACCTACTCAGCATACAATATATTTTGAAAGTGTGAGTTTGATGTTTTAATCGGTTTTATGATAGTTTGAATATTTTTTGTATTATTATATTTATTTATTTTTCTTTGAGAATTTTAAAGAATTTTATCTTGTTTTCAGATTTATTTTATATTGTAGATTGGATCAAATGTTGACGTTTTTACTTATGGGGAGGGTTTGGTAGCAATTGTGAATATAATTTGATTTTTACTGGGTTAGATTGAGGTATAAATTTGTATTAAAGGCTTTGTTATAGGTAGGGAAAATTGTGTTATAATATATAGAATGTTATCTTGTTTTCGGATTTTTTTGATTTATTTGATATTGATTTGTCTATTTATGGGGAGAGTTTGGTAGCTATTCTGAATATTATTTGATTTTAACTGGGTTAGATTAAGGTATGAATTTTTATTAAAGGCTTTGTTACAGGTGGGGAAAATTGTGTTATATGCATAATAGATCATATCCTTTATCTAGTCTCCGCCCTGGTCTTACAGAGTCGACCTACTCGGCATACAATATATATTGGAAGTGTGTGTTTGTTGTTTTAATCGGTTTTATTGCAGTAGGGATTAATGATACATCGAATGTTTTGTGTATTACTATATTTATTTATTTTTCTGTCAGGTGGGGTGTGAGGTAGTATTGGGTGTATTTCAGGTGTGTTATACTTTATAGAATGTTATCTTGTTTTCAGATTTATTTGATTTATTTGATATATTTGATATTGACTTGTTTATTTATGGGGAGAGTTTGGTAGCTATTCTGAATATTATTTGATTTTAACTGGGTTAGATTAAGGTATGCATTTTTATTAAAGGCTTTGTTACAGGTGGGGAAAATTGTGTTATATGCATAATAGATCATATCCTTTATCTAGTCTCCGCCCTGGTCTTACAGAGTCGACCTACTCGGCATACAATATATATTGGAAGTGTGTGTTTGTTGTTTTAATCGGTTTTATTGCAGTAGGGATTAATGATATATCGAATGTTTTGTGTATTACTATATTTATTTATTTTTCTGTCAGGTGGGGTGTGAGGTAGTATTGGGTGTATTTCAGGTGTGTTATACTTTATAGAATGTTATCTTGTTTTCAGATTTATTTGATTTATTTGATATATTTGATATTGACTTGTTTATTTATGGGGAGAGTTTGGTAGCTGTTCTGAATATAATTTGATTTTAACTGGGTTAGATTGAGGTAAAAAATTGTATTAAAGGCTTTGTTACAGGTGGGGAAAATTGTGTTATATGCATAATAGATCATATGCTTTATCTAGTCTCCACCCTGGTCTTACAGAGTCGACCTAGTCAGCATACAATATATTTTGAAAGTGTGTGTTTGTTGTTTTAATCGGTTTTATTGCAGGAGAGATTAAAGATAGATAGAAAGTTATGTGTATTATTATATTAACTGATTTTTCTTTTGGGTGTATTTTAGGTGTGTTGAACTTTATAGAATGTTATCTTGTTTTCAGATTTATTTGATTTATTTTATATTGACTTGTTTATTTATGGGGAGAGTTTGGTAGCTATTCTGAATATGATTTGATTTTAACTGGGTTAGATTAAGGTATGAATTTGTTTGCTTTATCTAGTTTCCACTCTGGACTTATAGATTCGACCTACTCGGCATACAATATATTTTGTAAGTGTGTGTTTGTTGTTTTAATCGATTTTATTTCAGGAGGTATTAATGATTGATTGAATATTTTGGGTATTATTTCATTTAATTTTCTTTTAGGTGGGGTATGAGGTAGTATTTGGTATATTTCAGGTGTGTTGTACTTTATAGAATGATATATGGTTATATATAATTATAGATTGAATATCTTGGACACAGTTTTTATTTATTTATTTAATTTTCTTTTTGGGGGTAAGATTTTGTTTCAGGTGTTTTGTATTTTATGTATTTAAGACGTGGATAAGACGTGGATTTGTTTTAAGCAAATTTTTTGTGTTATTCTGAAATAGCAATATGAATTTAAAAGGTGCAGAGCAGTTAAGAAAATATTTTTTATTTTTTTTTTATAATATATGGTAGCCTGTTGTTAGTTATATATGTAATCCGGGACCCAAAACTCTAACATTGAATGTCCAGAGCCGTTAAGGGCTTGTGCAATCCATACATTTGTTGTTGATGGGTGTAGTCCTTTTATTATAATTTGAAAACGCAGATTTGGATCTTGTTGGGTACGGAAACAAATTCCTTGGTCCGCAAAGAATTTTAAAAGAGTTATATGCGCACCATTATCATAGCATTGGAAACAGATCCCTGCTGCTGCTGTAGGGATGGTAATAAAAGCATCTCCTCTAATTTTTTTAAAAACTTTTTTTATAAGTCCAACAGCATCCTGGACAGCTTCAACTACAATGCGTGATGGCTTTTCTTCAGCGTTGGTTTTCTTGTTTTCTTTTTCTGGATTTTTTTTGTTTGCTATTACTTCAATTTGTGTGTGAATATCGATTTCTTTATCCAGTTCTTCAACATCAATAATACCAATTGAACTATTACTTTTTTTTTTATAATATATGGTATCCTGTTGCTAGTCATATATGTAATCCGGGACCCAAAACTCTTTTATTGGTTATTGATAGGTTTTGGGGTTGAATGGTGGTTTTTGGGTTTTCGATAAATGTAAATGCATTGTTTATTTTGCTTGTGTTCGAGATATTGAGCTTAATGAGATTGGGATTGCATATTTGTAAGAGGTGGGGGACTATTTGTACTTTTTGTGGATTGTCAAAGATTTGTAGACAGACAGCATCAGTAATTTGGACAGATAATATTCTAATCCTAATTTAATCGGATTCAGCAGCAGCCTAATCCGTTTATCGATATAACTATCGGCACAGCATGAACTAGATGAGCAGGCTTGTCATGTACTGAACTAGATGAGCGGCTTGTCGTGAACTGGTTCCAGCTGTGATTGCATACACATACACATACATATACACTAGCATATTTTTCCCGCGTTTTTGCATTGTACATAACTTTAGTTGTTGATCTGGCGAAGCTAATTGTTAAAAGCCACAGCCGCATATTGTGAAGCCAATCTAGCCAAAATAAACGTTGTTGTTGAAATCCAAGTTGTATTCATTCTTGGTAAATAGTACCCGCGTACAATTGTCAAAAAATATTGGCAATTCAACATTTGGAGGCCCCGACGAGATTGGCTAAATAACATTCAATTGTGCAGTGAAGTTCTGTGTTCGCTGAAAACAAATCAAGTGCATAATCATACATACATATGTGCGTGTGTGTGTTGCAAAGCAACAATTTCATAGTGTCATATTGTGTGTCATATTGGGAAAGGCACCGCAATCAGACTCTCGCTCGTTGTTGTTGTTGTCATTCTCAGCCTTCTTATATACATACGCTTGTACATAAGCGGCTGTGCGGTTACTGACTTTGTCGTGGCTTTCATTTCTTTCGCCGTTACATTGTTGCCAAGCGCTATCATGGCAAACACAGACGTTGATAGTGCGCGAATTGCAGACAGGGTGACCTTTTTCAAACGCAAAGTGTCTGCATTGTTTGAACGCGCTAAAAATCTCGAAAGTGATTTATCAACAAACAAGCTTAATGATCTAGACCCTGTCGAGCTAGAAGTGCATTTATTACGTATTGAGCAAACTAAATCTACCTTTAACGGCGCGCAAAATTCGTTAAAAGAACTCGACTTCGACGAAATTGGCAGCAAAATGCGCGATGACTTTGACGATTTAATGGCTAAGCTCGAGGCTCGTGTGCGCGTAATTATTCAAAAACATCAGTCAAGTGCCCCGCCACATTCGACATTTGGGCGCTATGATGACACTCTTAATCAAACCATGATAGTGGCCAATAGATCGCGTTTGCCCGAGCTCAAGCTGCCTACATTCTCCGATGGCTATACGGAATATGCCAATTTCTACGCAATGTTTGAGTCTGCCGTTGACAAGGATCCCGAATTGACCAACATTGAGAAGCTGCTGCATTTTCGCTCATCGTCTGGCCCTGCGTTGGATGCGGTTAGATCGTTGGATTTTATCGGTGCCAATTATCGTGTGGCTCTCGATATTCTTAATAAACGCTTTAGTAACAAACGTATTGTTTTCCAGGCACACATAAAGTAGATTCTTGGGCTCAAGAGGGTAGACAACGAGTTGGCGTCACATCTTCGGCAATTCTCTGACAAGGTTAACTCTCATATGCGTGCGTTAAAGACATTGGGCAATTCGGAGCAGATTTCAGGATGTTTTATTATGCAAACACTCCTTCAGAAATTGGACGTGAAAACCCGAAATAAGTGGGATGACGCTTGCTCCTCGGACAAGGTGCCGACAGCTGATGAGTTCTTTGAGTTTCTGGAAAGGCGATGCCAGAAGCTGGACAGCATACAATATTCGACGTCAGCAAATTCTCATATGGGCAAGTCTAACCAAAATGCTAACCCAAGAAAGGCCTTTGTGGCCGAGACTAGCCAAGGTGGATGTGGTTTCTGTGATGAACGCGGCCACGGAATCTATTCATGCAGTAGATTTGCAAATTTGTCTCCATCTCTGCGCCATAAGGAGGTAAAAAAACTGGCTCTATGTTTCAACTGCCTAAAGAAAGGGCATCAAACTCGTTCATGTAGCAGCAGTCATTGTCGCACCTGTGGAGGAAAGCATCACAGCCTGTTGCATTTTTCTACCTCTTCTGATTCTCAGGCAGTAGGACCAGCAAGCACATCGTCTGCCGCCAGTATTCCCCCGTCGACTACAGCTCACTCTGCTACCTCTCTTGCTGCCCAAGGTCTTCAGTCTGGTGTCGTGCTTTTGGCCACCGCGGTGGTCATGGTGAGAAATAGCGTTGGCTCTTTGGTTCCCTGCAGAGCGTTACTGGACTCTGGTTCTCAGCTGCACATGGTAACTTCTCGTTTTGCACAGAGCCTACATTTAAAGAAAACCATATCTTCGGCCGTCGTCACGGGTCTCGGAGACACGAGCGTTTCTACTGACGGATCAGTTGTAAAAATTCAGATGAAGTCGTCCACGTCAGAGCATTCAGCCACATTTGACGCCCTTGTGGCCCCAACTATTACCGACAGTCAGCCTAGCTTCGCAATCGACACGTCGGATTGGAAGATTCCCTCCAACATTACACTGGCTGATCCAGCGTTCAACAAGCCACAGCGAGAGGATCTTTTAATTGGAGCGAGCCTTTTCTGTGAGCTGCTATCTGTTGGGCAAATCATGCTGTTGCCCGGATTGCCGCTGCTTCAAAAGACGCGCCTTGGCTGGGTCGTGACTGGAGGTTTTGAGAAGCATCGTAGCACTTCGTTGTTGTCTACTGGCAGCGCTCATATCAGCGAGGCTGCTCAGCTGGACTTCAGGTTGGATGACTTGGTTCGACGTTTTTGGGAAATTGAGAGTTTGGAAGAGCCCATGGTAAAGGCCAGCAAGGAAGAATTGGAATGCGAGCAGCACTTTGTAAAAAACTTTTCTCGTCTGCCGTCTGGCGAATATATGGTTCGGTTGCCTTTGAAGCCCAGTGCAGAGCTTCTAGGTGACTCCTATGACCAGGCATATCGTCGTTTCCTCAGCATTGAACGTAAATTGGGCCGTCATGCGCATCTAAAGGAGCAGTATTCAGCTTTCATCAAGGAGTTTCTGGATCTGAGCCACATGTCGCAAGTTGCTCCTGAGTCCATAGATTGTCGCAAGTATTTTCTTCCTCACCATTGCGTCTTGAAGGAGGACAGCACCACAACAAAGTTGCGTGTGGTGTTTGATGGCTCTGCGTCGACCGATTCAGGATACTCTCTTAACGACGTGTTGATGGCCGGACCAATCATACAGCCAAAGCTGCTTCATATTTTGATTCGTTTTCGCACATATCCTGTAGCGCTAACAGCTGACATTTGTAAGATGTACCGCTGTGTTCGAGTTGCCATGCCTGATAGCTTGTATCAATGCATTCTGTGGAGAGATTCGCCTGCGGAGGGCATAAAGGTATTCAAATTGGATACTGTGACTTATGGAACCAAATCAGCATCATTTCAATCAGTACGCGCAATGCACCAGTTGGTTCAAAGTGTAGCATGCGTACATATGTATATACATACATATGAATAAGGCTGCAACACTTTGTTGTTATGCCAACAGAATGCATACCTAAGCAGCGACTTTGTCGCAGCGCACCTAACGGTCAGTGCCCTTTGCACATATTCAAGTGCATACGAAATATGATCCGTACTTAATAACAACGACTGCCCAAATAGCTAAGTCAGCGTTCTCACGCTTGACCGTCGCTGTATATACATATGTGCGCGAATGACTCTCTCTGACTCTATATATATGATAATAAGTATATAATAAGTATTGAAACAATGTATGTAAAACGGCTGCCCACTGCTTCATGGTGGACAGCTATAACTGTAAGAATTCATTCAATAAATAACCATCGGAGAAAGACTTACGTCTTCTCCTCAAACAAAAACTACTGGACTACTTTCATGCATGAAGTTATTATATGGCGACCGTGACAGCGGATTTCGAAGGACTGCGATGGAACTGTAGCGATTGATGTCGAAAGGAAAATTAACAAAAAGCTGAGTGAGTAGAGTATAGTGAGTGTTATGGGTCGCGGTGGCCGGGTAAAAAAATTGAATAAAGAAATTGCTCACATTAAGTGGCAATTATATTCACCCAAGGCCAACACACCGTGGAAAGCAACAGCTAGGCTACAGGCCATGCTTGAGTTTTATCAGCAACAGCTGAAACAAATTAAAGAAAACCCTACACCACATACTCACTCAGTAAATATTAAAGTTGTTAACGACAAAACAATAATCACACCACCTCCCAAAAGCAAACTGCCGCAGTACGTCGAGCATTGCCCAGCAGACTGCCCTGGACCTCTGGACAGCCCACACTGCAGATCGACTTGCCTGGTAAGGCAGTAACCTGTGCGAAGACCGGCACCGGTTCCGCCTGAGCCCATAGGCCCAGGACAACAGCAGCTGAGAAATCAACAAGCGCGAGAGGCACCCCCGCCCCTTGCGCCTTCGAAGGGAACATCAAGCCTACTGGTGACAACCAGCTTACAAGGAGGAACAGGAACAGCAGACTCCAGAATTAATTTTAAAATATATATATATAATATTATCTAAGTAAAACATATGTAAAATTGAGCAGAATATCTTTTGCCCAATCAGAAGTGAGGCCCATAAAGCCAAACTAAAAAATTAGGCAGGTTGCTATGTAAAAAAAAAAAATTTTTTTTTTACACGTCTCAGTAAAAGTAATCCAAATCTTAAATTCCAAACACATTTGAATTTTTAAAAAATGAAAAAAAATTATATAAGTTTTCAGTTCAGTCAGATTAATTAAAAAAAAAACAAATTAAATTAAATCAAAGCCATAGGCAGGAAAAATGTTCTATTTATGAATAGTAATGCAATAAGTAAATTTTCCGAAGATTTTCTAATTGCATCAAATCATAATTCTAAACAGAACTCCAAAATGGGATTAGTAGACGTTAAGTCAGTGGATTCCACTGCTAACGTTATAAATAAAGTTGAATCAAACAACACAGATTTAGAATTAACAAATATATTACTGATAATCATAGTTGTTATAATGTGTGCAAATTGTTTTTATAAAATATATAAACTGCATAACAAATGTCTAAAGAAAAGATTCATGAGCCAAGCAAATGACTTGGACAAAATTTAATTTTGCACAGCACAAACAACAATGATTAATCTATAATATACCAATTAATTATAATTAATAATTATAAGATACCAATTAAACTGAATAAATAAAGAAAATAAATAAAAACAAACAGAGATCATAGATAATGGATACACAGTATGATAAATAGTAAAAATATCCCAGAATAAAAAACAAAGTAGCTTGTCAATATTATGGAATGGCCAGAACTTTCTGCGCGGATCCAAAATATTAAAACGACATTTGAAAAAGCGTATAAGTGTCTAACACAAAATAGACCAACGCATATAGATACAGTTAATAGGCACTCCATAACTTTGATCGACAGCTTTAACGAAGCTCGATTGTTGATATATCAACATAAAGATATATTAACCGATGAACATTGGTCAGAAACATCGAGGTTGCTAATAAGACTGAGAAATAATATCCAAACGGTTAAAGACAAGCATAATTTAAATTTAATACTACCTTCTATTTTGAATACACCTGCAAAGTTGGAACTCGGTGAAAACCTTGAAGTTCGGACTGGGGATATTCAATTAGAAGAGGAGGATTTAACAAATTTAACAATCCCTGCTGTTATCACACTGGATTCCAAAGAGATTTTATCTGAAAGTGAAGAAAGTGATGATAATAGCCGTATAATGGTTGACACAGCCGCTGCCCAGAGGGCATATATTAGGGAAATTGCACAAGCAGTCCCAGAATTTGACGGAAAGAAAGCCCGTCTTGAAAAATTCTTAACGGCATTAAGACTTGTCAACCTAACAAAGGGAACTTATGAGGAAATTGCCATAGAGTTGATTAAATCAAAAATAACGGGCACAACCCTCAATAAAATAAAAAATGAAACCACAATAGATGGAATTATTGCAAAATTAAAAGCTGTAGTTGTCGGTGAAACACCCGCCAATATAAAGGCAAAAATGGACACTTTAACGCAGAAAGGCAAAACAGCCACTCAGTTTACAACTGAACTAGAAAATCTGCGACAGCTTCTTGAAGCTGCTTATATTGACCAAGGCATACCATCTGAAAATGCTGACACGCTCAGCACTACAGAAGCAGTTAACACAATGATTAGTAAAACTAATCACGAAAGTGTTAAAGCCGTTATGGAGTCTGGTATTTTCACTACCATGGATGCTGCCGTTAGTGCATACATCCGTACTAGTACAAGACTTACTGGTAGTGTGAATACAGTGATGTACTCTAAAAGAGGGAATAACAACTACCGCGGTAGTAACAATCGTGGTAACTATCGTGGTAAAGGCAATGGTAACTACCAAAACAGAGAAAATAATAACTACGGTAATCAAAGCAACAATAACCGTAGAGGCCGAGGAAATGGAAACAACAATTCCAACCGAGGCCGAAACAACCAAAATAATAACAATACAAACAATGTTAGAGTAACCCAGAACAATCAGGGAAACTCTCAACAACCCTCAGATGTTCAGCAGTAGGAAATTATGCAGTTCATACCATCAATCTTAGTTTGAATATATTTGTAGACTTTCGCAATGTGAAGACAAATAGAAAACTTGTATTTTTAATAGATACTGGTGCAGACATATCTCTGTTAAAGGAAAATTCTGATATCTTTCATGATATCCAAATAAATAAGAAGATCAATATTCAAGGCATAGGCCAAGACATAATACAGTCCAAAGGACTGACTTCAATAGAGATACAGACAGGTAAATACATAATTCCACACGATTTTCATTTAGTAGATTTGCATTTCGCAATACCCTGTGATGGAATAATAGGCATTGACTTCATTAAGAAATTCAATTGCCAGTTAGATTTCAAACCAAATGAAGATTGGCTCATAATGAGACCAAATAATCTAAATTTCCCAATTTATGTTCCAATAACATACAGTTCTGGTAATAATTCCATTGTTCTACCAGCAAGATCCCAAGTAGTCAGAAAAATTCACCTATCATCAGATGAAGATAGTGTACTAATTCCAAACCAGGAAATTAAAGAAGGCATTTATGTTGCGAACACAGTTGCAACAACCAAAAATGCATTTGTCCGATTACTGAATACGACCAGTACCGATCAAGTAGTAAATATTAAAAATTTGTCATATGAACCACTTTCGAACTATGACATAGTTCAAAACAATCCAGAAAATAGAGAAAAAACTGTCTTATCTCAATTAGCTAAAAATTTTCCACCACAATTCAAAAACGAATTGACGAATTTATGCACCCAGTTTAGTGACGTATTCGGACTCGAAACCGAATCGATCACTACCAATAACTTCTACAAACAAAAGCTAAGATTGAAGGATGATGAACCAGTCTACATAAAAAATTATAGAAACCCTCAAAGTCAAATAGATGAGATACAAGTACAAGTACAAAAATTAATCGACAATAAAATAGTCGAACCGTCTGTATCCCCTTATAACAGCCCACTTTTGTTAGTTCCGAAGAAATCTCTTCCAGGTTCTGACAAGAAAAAATGGCGATTAGTAATTGACTATCGTCAAATTAATAAAAAACTGTTGTCGGATAAATTCCCGCTCCCTAGAATTGATGACATTTTGGATCAGCTAGGAAGAGCAAAATACTTTTCATGCCTTGATTTAATGTCAGGATTTCATCAAATTGAACTTGAAAAAAGTTCAAGAGATATAACGTCTTTCTCAACAACAAATGGCTCGTATCGCTTCACGCGATTGCCATTCGGCTTAAAAATAGCGCCAAATTCTTTCCAGAGAATGATGACTATAGCATTCTCCGGATTAGAACCTTCTCAAGCTTTCCTTTATATGGATGATTTAATAGTCATTGGTTGTTCCAAAACACATATGCTCAAAAACTTAACTGATGTTTTTGAGAAATGTAGGAAATACAATCTTAAATTACATCCTGAAAAATGTTCATTTTTCATGCATGAAGTCACATTTTTGGGACACAAATGCACGGATAAAGGAATCTTGCCTGACGACAAAAAATACGACGTCATTAAAAATTACCCAGTTCCACATGATGCGGACAGCGCTAGACGATTCGTTGCATTCTGCAACTATTATAGACGTTTCATCAAAAATTTTGCCGACTATGCTCGTCACATAACAAAATTATGTAAAAAAGATGTAAAATTCGAATGGACAGCTGATTGTCAGCATGCTTTCGAACATCTCAAATCGGCACTAATAAATCCAAATTTATTACAATACCCAGATTTCAGCAAAGAATTTTGCATAATAACAGATGCAAGTAAACAAGCATGTGGAGCAGTTTTAACTCAAAACAAAAATGGACTCCAACTTCCAGTTGCTTATGCATCAAGATCGTTTACTAAGGGTGAAAGTAATAAAAGTACAACAGAACAAGAATTGGCAGCAATTCATTGGGCAATAACTTATTTCAGACCATATATTTATGGTAGACACTTCACTGTCAAAACGGATCACAGACCATTAACATACTTGTTCTCAATGGTAAATCCAAGCTCAAAGCTAACGCGTATGAGACTTGAATTAGAGGAGTATAATTTTACAGTCGAATATCTGAAGGGTAAAGACAATTTTGTAGCGGATGCGTTATCAAGAATAACCATTCAACAGCTACAACAAATAAATGGATCAATAAAGAAAGTCACTACAAGATATCAAAGTAGACAAAATTCCTGCGCAGGAAAAGAAAAAATAGAATTGCCAAGGCAATCTATAGAAAAAGCTTCAAAGCCCAACGTATATAAAGTCATTAACAATGACGAAGTACGTAAAGTAGTGACCTTGCATGTAAAAAATATGCTATGTTTTTTTAAACATGGTAAGAAAATTATTGCAAGATACGATGTTAGCGATTTATATACCAATGGATCTCTTGACTTAGGTCAATTTTTCCAAAGGCTTGAAACGCAAGCCGGTATAAATAAAATCTGCCAACTCAAAGTGGCACCGTGGGAAAATATCTTTGAACACGTTTCAATCGATAATTTCAAAAATATGGGCAATAAAATATTAAATTCATTGAGAGTAGCGCTACTCAACCCGGTGACCCAAATAGAAACAATAAAAGAAAAAGAAGCTCTATTGTCTACATTCCATGATGATCCAATACAAGGAGGTCACACAGGCATCTCAAAAACCTTGGCCAAGGTCAAAAGACATTATTATTGGAAAGGTATGACTCGAGATATTACTGAGTACATACGAAAATGTCCAAAATGCCAAAAATCAAAAGTGACAAGAAAAATAAAAACACCTTTAACAATAACTGATACGCCAATACACGCTTTCGACAGGGTTATAGTAGACACCATTGGTCCACTACCCATGTCTGAAAATGGAAATGAATACGCAGTCACATTAATTTGTGATCTGACTAAATATCTAGTCGCGATTCCAATTCCAAACAAAAGTGCTAACACAGTAGCAAAAGCGATTTTTGAGAATTTTATTCTAAAGTACGGTCCAATGAAGACGTTCATTACGGACATGGGAACAGAATACAAAAATTCTATAATAAATGATTTGTGCAAGTATTTACAAATAAATAACATAACATCAACTGCACACCACCACCAGACAGTTGGAACAGTTGAAAGAAGTCACAGAACTTTTAATGAATACATACGTTCATATATTTCGGTTGATAAAACTGATTGGGACGTATGGATCCAATACTTCGTTTACTGTTTCAACACAACCCCATCTATGGCACATGACTATTGTCCATATGAACTTGTTTTCGGTAAAACAAACAATTTATTAAAACATTTTAATAGCACAGACACAATAGAACCTTTATATAATATAGATGATTATGCTAAGGAAAGTAAATATAGATTAGAAATAGCATATAAAAGAGCTAGAATTATGTTAGAAGAAAATAAGAGAAATAATAAGGAATTATATGATAAAAAGGTAATAAACATAGATATATCGGTAGGAGATAAAGTACTACTTAAGAATGAAACAGGACATAAGTTAGATCCACCTTATTTAGGACCCTATACAGTAGAGAAGTTAGAAGATAACGATAATATAATAATTAGGGATACTAAAAAGAAAAAACAAAAAGTACATAAGGATAGATTAAAACTTTATAATAACTGAATTGAAAACTCTAATATAAACAAAGAAAATTGTTCGAACAAAATAATACAAAACAATAAAAAGAAAAATGGAATTTGAGAAAAGGAAACTCAAAAAAACAAATAAAAATTCTTTTCTTTCATAAAAAGAGACAACATTTAATATAAAATACTAACATATACATATATTTTTTAAATACAGTTTTAAACATATACATACATTTACACACACATATTAACAAAAAATTTTATATTAAAATAATATAAAAAAAAAAAATTAAAAAAAAAACAACACAAACAAAAATAATTAACAGTAATACTTAAAATAACTACATAAATTACGTTATTTTTTAAAAGGAGGGAGATGTAGCATGCGTACATATGTATATACATACATATGAATAAGGCTGCAACACTTTGTTGTTATGCCAACAGAATGCATACCTAAGCAGCGACTTTGTCGCAGCGCACCTAACGGTCAATGCCCTTTGCACATATTCAAGTGCATACGAAATATGATCCGTACTTAATAACAACGACTGCCCAAATAGCTAAGTCAGCGTTCTCACGCTTGACCGTCGCTGTATATACATATGTGCGCGAATGACTCTCTCTGACTCTATATATATAATAATAAGTATATAATAAGTATTGAAACAATGTATGTAAAACGGCTGCCCACTGCTTCATGGTGGACAGCTATAACTGTAAGAATTCATTCAATAAATAACCATCGGAGAAAGACTTACGTCTTCTCCTCAAACAAAAACTACTGGACTACTTTCATGCATGAAGTTATTATAAAAGGCCCTACAACAGGAGTTCTATGTTGACGATTTTATCTCCGGAGCAAACTCAGTGGCAGAAGCCAGGCAAAAGATGGATCAGACTTGCGCTATATTGGCCCGTGGCCAGTTCAAGCTTCGCAAATGGTGTTCGAGTCACGAGAAGGTCCTAGATGGAGAAGCTGCTGAAAACAGAGAACAGTTTTTGAAGTTCGACGATGGCAGCGATGTCACCAAAGCCCTTGGCCTTGTATGGGACCCTGCAGTTGATACGCTGTTGTTTTCTTTGTCTGTTTTAGACTCTATAGTGAAGCCGTCGAGACGCTCAGTTCTGTCTATTGTTGCCCGATTTTTTGACCCGCTTGGACTATTAGCCCCAGTCATAACTAAAGCAAAGATTTTTCCTCAGCAGCTTTGCAAGGATCAACTGACTTGGGATGAAAGTTTGCCTATAGCACGTGACACGGCATGGAAGGAGTTATGCAGTAGTTTTCAGAACATTCCACACGTCTCGTTTCCCAGAGTCGTGCTCATCGCAGATGCTGAGGTGTAGATTCATGGATTTTGCGATGCCAGTTTGGAGGCTTATGGTGCTTGCTCTATGTGGTCACCAGAGGTCAGACTGTCACAAGTAGACTCCTGTGCTCCAAGTCGCGAGTTGCGCCTTTGAAGACGTTGTCCGTTCCGAAGTTGGAACTTTGTGGAGCGAAACTATTGGCAAGTCTGATGTATGAAATCAATCGTACCGGAATTTTCTTCAGCCAGTTTTATTGCTGGTGCGATTCTTCAGTAGTTCTATCCTGGATTAGAGATGAGCCTTTCAAATTTAATGTTTTCGTTGCGAACAGAGTGTCTGCAATACAGGAGTTGACCCTTGGCATTCAATGGCATCATGTTCCAACCGATAGGAATCCAGCTGACATCCTTTCTAGGGGCGCACTTCCAGAAGTGTTGGCACAATCCGATCTCTGGTTCCATGGCCCGCCATATCTTGTGGATGGTCGTCCAAGCTGGCCCGCGTCTTGCATTCCCGAAAAGCCTACAATTGAGTTGAGGAAGAGCGCACTCATCGTGACATCTCCACATGCAGACCTCACTCTTGGATGTAAGCACTCAAATTCGTTTGGATCCATGCAGCGCACATTTGGCTATGTCTACAAATTTATCAAGCGAATAAGGAATCCTGTATTAACTGTCTTAGATGTTCATCATGGCACTCGCATTCTTCTGCGTCTTGTGCAAATGACGAACCTTTGGGACGACATGAAAGAGATCCGGTCTCACGGGAATATGAGAAAGTCAAGCTCCATTGCTGCTTTGGCTCCCTTTTTGAATGAGTGTGGACCGCTTCGTGTTGGTGGGCGGCTTTGCAATTCGTCTTTGGATTATGATGGCCAGCATCCCATTATTCTGCCTCAGCGTCATGCAATCACACAAGCACTCATCGTGCAGGTTCATCAAAGGAATCTTCACATCGGACCCCGTGCACTTCTGGTAAAGATTCGACTTCAGTATTGGCCAATTGGCGGATTAAGAACGGTAACCAAGGCGATAAGAGGATGTGTGACGTGCTTCCGAGCGAGGCCAAGCTTTGTGGAACCAATGATGGCAAGTCTTTCAAAGGAGCGTCTGGAAGCGGTTCGAGCGTTTACGGTCACTGGAGTCGACTATTGTGGGCCATTTTTCTATAAGTCGGAGGTTCGAACGCGAGCGCCCCTGAAATGCTATGTCAGCGTGTTTATCTGCTTCACAAGCAAGGCAGTGCACTTGGAGCTGGTTAAGGATCTATCGACGGCGGCGTTTCTGAGCGCGTTAAAACGTTTTATTGCTACTCGCGGGAAGCCCAGTCAGATGTGGTCCGACAATGCAACGAATTTTGTTGGGGCCAAGAACGAGTTACTTGAGCTAAAAACGTTGATGCTAAGCGATTCCCACCTGAAGGCAGTGCAGCAGTTTTGCCTCGCCGATGACATCGATTGGAAGTTCATTCCTCCTCGCTCTCCGCACTTTTGTGGATTATGGGAGGCGGCTGTGAAGTTGGCGAAGCACCATTTTTATCGCTCTGTTTGCCGCTCGGTGTTGCACTTTAATGAACTGCGCACCCTCGTCTGCCAAATCTGTGCAGTTGTTAATTCTCGCCCATTACTTGCACTTTCAGAGAACCCAGCAGATCTAGATGTCCTGACTCCTGCGCATTTACTGTTCGGTGGTCCCCCAAGTTGTATCATCGAGCCTGATCTGACCAAGCTGAACTACAACCGACTAGATGGATGGCAGCGTGTGTCGCAGCTGCAACAAGTGTTCTGGGCACGGTGGCGTGAAGAATACTTGACTCTTCTGCAGCAGCGAACTAAGTGGCGTTCTCCAACGCAATCTTTGTGCGTTAATGACATGGTACTCGTGAAGGACGAAAACCTGCCTCCCATGCGCTGGCCGCTTGGCAGGGTGTTGCATCTGGTCCCTGGCAAGGATGGAGTCGCCCGTGTGGCTGATCTGAACACAGCATCTGGTGTCATCAGAAGAGCAGTGAACAAGCTGTGTCTGTTGCCGGTAAAGGACTCTGTTGAAAGACAGGCTTCCAACGGGGGGAGTATGTCGGATTCAGCAGCAGCCTAGTCCGTTTATCGATATAACTATCGGCACAGCATGAACTAGATGAGCAGGCTTGTCATGTACTGAACTAGATGAGCGGCTTGTCGTGAACTGGTTCCAGCTGTGATTGCATACACATACACATACATATACACTAGCATATTTTTCCCGCGTTTTTGCATTGTACATAACTTTAGTTGTTGATCTGGCGAAGCTAATTGTTAAAAGCCACAGCCGCATATTGTGAAGCCAATCTAGCCAAAATAAACGTTGTTGTTGAAATCCAAGTTGTATTCATTCTTGGTAAATAGTACCCGCGTACAATTGTCAAAAAATATTGGCAATTCAACAACATCATTGCTGCAGTTTTGGTGCTAGATTGGGAGGTTTTTGAGTCAGAGTTGGGTTTACTGGTTTCTAAAGTTTGGAGAGAAATTTACACAAAGTCAAGGACAGTTTTGTCATATTTATAATGAATCATGTGTATAATAGATTATATGCTTTATCTAGTCACCATTCTAGACACACAGAGTCGACCTACTCAGCACACAAAATATTTTGGAAGTTTGAGTTTGATGTTTTAATCGGTTTGATGATAGTTTGAATATTTTGGGTATTATTATATTTAATTATTTTTCTTTCAGGTGGGGTAAGAGGTTGTATTGGGTGTATTTAAGGTGTGTTGTACTTTATAGAATGGTATATTTTTTTCAGATTTATTTAATATTGTAGATTGAATCAAATATTGACTTGTTTATTTATGGGGAGGGTTTGGTAGCTATTCTGAATATAATTTGATTTTAGCTGGGTTAGATTGAGGTATAAATTTGTATTAAAGGCTTTGTTACAGGTGGGGAAAATTGTGTTTTATGCATAATAGAACATATGCTTTATCTAGTCTCCACCCTGGTCTTACAGAGTCGACCTACTCGGCATACAATATATTTTGGAAGTGTGTGTTTGTTGTTTTAATCGGTTTTATTGCAGTAGGGATTAATGATATATCGAATGTTTTGTGTATTACTATATTTATTTATTTTTCTGTCAGGTGGGTTGTGAGGTAGTATTGGGTGTATTTCAGGTGTGTTATACTTTATAGAATGTTATCTTGTTTTCAGATTTATTTGATTTATTTGATATATTTGATATTGACTTGTTTATTTATGGGGAGAGTTTGGTAGCTGTTCTGAATATAATTTGATTTTAACTGGGTTAGATTGAGGTAGGAATTTTTATTAAAGGCTTTTTTACAGGTAGGAAAAATTGTCTTATATGCATAATAGATCATATGCTTTATCTAGTCTCCACTCTGGTCTTACAGAGTCGACCTACTCAGCATACAAAATATTTTGGAAGTGTGTGTTTGTTGTTCTAATCGGTTTTATTGCAGTAGGGATTAATGATAGATCGAATGTTATGTGTATTACTATATTTATTTATTTTTCTGTCAGGTGGGTAATGAGGTAGTATTGGGTCTGTTTCAGGTGTGTTGTACTTTATACAATGTTATCTTGTTTTCAGATTTATTTGATTTATTTTATATTGACTTGTTTGTTTATGGGGAGAGTTTGGTAGCTATTCTGAATATAATTTGATTTTAACTGGGTTAGATTAAGGTATAAATTTGTATTTAAGGCTTTGTTACAGGTGCGGAAAATTGTGTTATATGCATAATAGATTATATGCTTTATCTTGTCACCACTCTGGACACACAGAGTCGACCTTCTCAGCATACAATATATTTTGGAAGTGTGAGTTTAATTTTTTAATCGGTTTTATGATAGTTTAAATATTTTGGGTATTATCATATTTATTTATTTTTCTTTCAGGTGGGGTATGAGGTAGTATTGGGTGTATTTTAGGTGTGTTGTACTTTATAGAATGGTATCTTGTTTTCGGATTTATTTTATATTGTAGATTGGATCAAATATTGACTTGTTTATTTATGGGGAGGGTTTGGTAGCAATTATGAATATAATTTGATTTTAATTGGGTTAGATTAAGGTATAAATTTGTATTTAAGGCTTTGTTACAGGTGCGGAAAATTGTGTTATATGAATAATAGATTATATGCTTTATCTAGTCTCCACCCTGGTCTTACAGAGTCGACCTACTCGGTATACAATATATTTTGCAAGTGTGTGTTTGTTGTTTTAATCGATTTCATTTCAGGAGGGATTAATGATAGATTAAATATTTCGATTTCATTTCAGGAGGGATTAATGATAGATTGAATATTTCGGGTATTATTATATTTATTTAATTTTCTTTCAGGTGGGGTATGAGGTAGTATTGGGTGTATTTCAGGAGTGTTGTACTTTATAGAATGGTATCTTGTTTAAAGATTTATTTTATATTGTACTTTGGATGAAATATTGACTTGTTTCTTTATGGGGAGAGTTTGGTAGCTATTTTGAATATTGTAGTATGTTGTATGCCAAATGAGCATATGCCCACAGTATTGTAGAGTATACAATATAACAATTGGTCATATGCCCAACTGAAAGTAAGAGTAACAACTCATAACATAACGACACTTTGTTGCTATGTATATACAACCATAAATATACATAAGTACATGAGTGCAGTAATAGGATCCGCCACTTATGTGGACTGGCCGCAGGGTGAGATCGCTAGCGTAAGCACTTCTTGAGTATGTACCATCTGTACATGTTAACACATATATAATGAAATGTTTATTAATTCATATCAAAAAAAAAATATTGATTTATTTTAATTTATATTAATGTATGTATTTTATTTGTCAAAAGCCAACTTAAAACTAACTACAAGATTTGTGATCTGGGCACAGAAAACCCTCAAAGCTCGGCTGCTGTTTGCTTACATTTGTTTACTTATTTCGATTCTGTTAGTTTACATTTGAGTTCTATAAGTTTACATTTGAGTTCTACATTTCTTGCATGTGTCTGTGATAAGCTTTGAAAAAGTGATGTGTCTTCGATAAGCTTTTGGAAAGTGAAGCTTTGCAAAAGATCGTTTGTGTTTATGACGGATTTGTTATATTCTTATGGCAGATTTGTCACTATATATACATAACTTCACTGGCACATATGTACTGCAACTCTCTCTCTGCCGACGCTGTTAGCGGCAGAACTAACTTAGAATATGCTATGTAATAAGTGAAATATTAAATTGAATAAAACAGAGAGAACACTCTCGATCACGAAACCGAACAAGAAAGACTTATTATTTGGTGCAAAGGGACATTCGACTTAACATGGCAACCGTGACAAGTGTCAAGAAGTGTTAAAGTGAATTAAATCAAAAAAAAAAAGAAACAACACACCATTTATCATTCGCCGCCGTCATCAGCCTTCAGCTTCTGCAGAACACACACCAAAATTGGAACGATACAGAGAAGATCAACATGGCTTTAAAGTAACAAGTCAACATCATACAGCGACTACGGCGGTGGAGGTGCAGCTACCAACTAATACAAAGATAGCGGCGAGGGAGGGATAGATGTGGCCAATACAAACTAACGCCTCCAATTAAAACAGCTATCGCACCATACAAAAGGAGATGTCCGGCGGACTGTGAGGGTCCGTTCTACAACGTCGACTGCGCATTAACCTGCGACATCGCAAAACCGACAGCATTACAAGGAGCGCAATAGAGGAGAACATTATCATCGCGGCCTGTGCGAGGAACAGCACCGGCAACCTGAACGAGCTTCGGCAGTGGACCGAAAGCGCTACAAAGAGCGCACAACAAAAATATTTTAACTTTAATATATTAAGTTTGTAAAAATTGAGCGAGAAGTCGCCCGATTAGAGTACATGTCGGAAGGCTCTACAAAACATAAACAGGAAAATTTGTAAATTCACCCGCGAGTGAATAATAATCATAAAAAATAAGAAAGAAAATGTCAGTCGGGCATGCCGACCGTGTAATACCTTTGAGTTTCGTTTCCAATTATTTGAGTTTAAATTGGAGTAGCAGCTGCAAGAACTTAACATTCACATATATTTGTGTGCTGTCTCGCTCGCACGTTTTTCGTTTTCGTTGCTTGTGTGCACAGCTCAGTGCAATGCACGTGGCTATGCCTTGCTTGAAAGGAACGATTTTCGTTGAGTCAAAAACTTTTTAAATTATAGTCCGATTTTCATGAAATTTTCACAATCGTTTGATATTATTTGTCTCCAAGTATACGCTAAGTAACAAACCTATACGTTAAGAAATACGTGATCCGAAAGCATGTAAATTTTCAATGAAGTTGTACTTTATTTTGACGAAGGGGGCGTGGCATCCAAAACATTTTGATGGCATTGTCTTTATATTGCATCCAGCAACCTGCATGCCAAAATTGGTGTCCTTAGGTGCCATAGTTACCGAGATATTCGCAAAAAACCTGTATTTTTTCCTAAGTATGTCTGGTTTTTCGCTTATTATGGGCGAATGGGGCGTGGCATCAAAAAAAGGAAACAAACTTGTATTGACTGACTAAATATGTGGTCGATACTGACCAGCTTTGAACTTGTAGCTCTTGCCATCTCTAAGATCCTTTCGTTCATACGGACAGACAGACAGACGGACATGGCTATATCGACTCGGCTGTTGATGCTGATCAAGAATATATATACTTTATGGAGTCTGCCACGCCTCCTTCTGCCTGTTACATACAAATCGCCTCTGACAAACCCAATATACCCCTCAGAGGGTATAAAAAGAGTCCATTTCACAACGAGGCAACAGTGTCAAAAATTAGAAACAATATAAAACAAGAAAGAAACTGTCAGTCGGGCATGCCGACCGTGAAATACCCTCTGAGCTTCGTTTTCAATTATATGAGTTCAAATTGGAGTAGCTTAACATGCACACATATTTGTATGTCTGTCTCGCTCGCACGTTTTTCGTTTTCGTTATGCCTTGCTTGAATGTAACGATTTTCGTTGTTTGAGAAACTTTTTTATTTATAGTCCGATTTTAATGAAATTTTTACAATCGGTTGATATTATTTGTTTGCAGGTATATACTAAGTTACCACACTATACGTTAAGAAATAAGTGAGCCAGCGGCATGCAAAGTTACAACGCAATTGTGGGCGAAGGGGGCGTGGCATCCAATAAATTTTGATGGCATTATATTTATATTGCAAACAGCAACCTGCATGCCAAAATTGGTGTCCCTAGGTATTATAGTTACCGAGATACTCGCAAAAAACATATATTTTTTCCGAGGTATGTCTGGTTTTTCGCTTATTGTGGGCGAATGGGGCGTGGCATCAGAAAAAGGAAACAAACTTGTATTGACTGACTAAATATGTAATCGATACTGACTAAAACGGATATTGTAGCTCTTACCATCTCTGAGATCCTTTCGTTCATACGGACAGACAGACAGACGGACAGACGGACAGAGGGACAGACGGACAGACGGACATGGCTATATCGACTCGGCTGTTGATGCTGATCAAGAATATATATACTTTATGTGGTCGGAAACGCCTCCTTCTGCCTGTTACATACTTCTGACAAACCCAATATACCCCTCAGAGGGTATAAAAAATACAAATCAAAATTGAAAAAAAAAACTACACACACATACAAACAAACACGTAATACAAATACCTACCTACAATTATTATATATATATTTTAACAACAGAAAAAGTCAAAATATCAAAAAAAAAAATATAAAAAGAATTAAAAAAAAAATTTATAATAATAAAAATGTAAACAGAAATTTTTTTTTAAATATAAAAAAAATTTGTATAATAATAAATACAATATATATACACGTATATATATATATATATATATATATATATATATATATATATATTCTTAATATATTCTAATAAAAAAAAACATAAAACAAGTTAATCAAAAATTTAAATTTAATGCTATTGAATTCGATATCAAAAGTCGATAATACATTAGAAGTAGAAAATATGATTGACCATATTTCATAATTTCCGGACTCAAACGCAAATGTTAATAACAATGTCAAAACAGCGACAATAGATTTAAAGTTAATAACAATACTGCTCATTATAATTGTTATTTTGGTACTTGCAAACACGTTTACAAAAATCTATAGGTTACATAGTAGATGCATCAAGAAAAAATATCTGAGCAGAGCCAATGATCTGGACAAAGTTTGAGGAAAAATACATATTTTCCTCTCTCTGTATTTAAATTTTCTTAATTAATGGAATTGGCAGAAATAGCCCATTACATAAAAGAACATCGCATAGAGTTTGACAAGTCATTTAAGTGACTAAATAAAAGTGCACCTATTTCGAACTTGACAAAAACAAAGCATGTTCGAATCCTGATAATAAAACATAACAACATTCAAGAAATAATCCACATAAATGCAAAACGACTAAGAGACAATCTTGATCAAACAGAGTTGGATGAAGAAAACGAAATAATCATGACTGAACAGGTAGCTTTAGACAGGGAATATGTGAAGCAGGTATCCTCTTCAATCCCTGAATTCGATGGTAAAAAGCTGTCATTAAACAGATTCCTAACTGCTTTACGCATTGTGGAAAGAGCTAAAGGCGACCAAGAGGATATAGCAGTTGAGGTTATTAAATCAAAAATAACCGGAACGATTCTGTTCAAAGTACACGATGAATCCACTATATCCGGAATAATAAACAAGCTTAAAGATAACGTAAAAGGAGAAACTCCTGAAGTATTAAAAGTTAAATTAATGAATGTAAAACAAAAAAGGCAAAACGGTTTCCCAGTATGCTACTGAAATGGTCAGTTTGAGAAAGCAACTGGAGGCAGCCTTTATTGATGATGGCCTAGACTCAAACAATGCTGAAAAAATCTCAACAAACGAGTCTATTTCTGCAATGATCCAAAATTGTGAGCATGACAAACTGAAATTAATACTCGAAGCTGGTAACTTTGTTACTTTCAATGATGTACTGGGTAAATATATCCATTGCAGCACAGAAATGACTGGAAGTGCAAGTACAGTATTTTTTCAGCGAGGCCGCAATAATAGAGGATGTAGTTACTATACCCAATGGCCGCGGTAACAACAACTCTAATAACAATAATAATTACAAAAACAACAAGAGAGGTGGACGAGGTTATAACCGAGGTAGGAATAACTCCAACCGAGGAAATAACCAAAATAGAAACCAGTATAACAACAACAATAACAATAATTTCCGAGTTGCCCAAAATACTTCGGGAAACTCGCAGACACCTCCAGATACTCAGTAAAAAGTAAAATATATACTGTTAACTTAAGTCTCAACAATTTCGTATCATTCAAAAATGTTTCAACAAATAAAAAGTAAACATTTTTGATCGATACAGGTGCAGATATTTCAATTATAAAAGAAAATTCTGATGTCTTTCATGACATCAAAACCAATAGAATTATAGACATTCGAGGAATAGGAGAAGGAGTAATAAACTCCAAAGGACTTGCCTCAATGGAACTACAAACAGACAAATTTATTATTCCATACAAATTTCATATACTCCATTCAGATTTCACAATCCCTTGCGATGGAATAATAGGATTAGATTTCATAAAAACATTTAATTGTCAATTAGATTACAAAAATTCCGATGATTGGTTTATAATTAGACCACAAAACCTAACGTACCCTATCTATGTTTCAATAATATTTAGTTCTGGTACTAATTCAACACTTCTACCAGCAAGATCACAAGTGATACTCAAGACAGAGTTGTCCACAGCAAAATAAAACATTTTAATTCCAAATCAGGAAATTAAACCGGGTATTTATGTTGCAAACACTATTGCTACAGCCCAAAATACTTTTGTCCGTTTTCTAAATACCACAGATAAATGCCAAATAGTAGGCACTAATATAGTATAAGTCCGAGTATTGTGATGTGTTCGGACTTGAAACCGAACCAATCACAACAAACAATTTCTATAAACAAAATCTGCGACTCAAGGATGATGAACCAGTATTTGTTAAAAATTATCGATGTCCGCATAGCCAAATAGAAGAAATCCAGCATCAAGTTGGAAAGTTAATTAAACAAAATATTGTTGAACCGTCTGTTTCACTTTATAATAAATAACTATCGCCAAATAATTAAAAAATTGCTGTCAGATAAATTTCCACTCCCCAGAATTGACGATATTCTTGATCAATTAGGTAGAGCCAAATATTTTTCATGCCTTGTCTTAATGTCAGGTTTTCACCAAATTAAGCTTGAGGAAAGCTCAAGAAACATAACGTCTTTTTCAACAAGCAATGGTTCGTATCGCTTAACGCGATTACCATTTTGTTAAAAAATAACGCCAAATTCATTTCAGAGAATGATGACAATAGCATTCTCAGGCCTAGAGCTTTCACAAGCTTTCCTTTGCATGGATGATTTAATCGTTATTGGTTGCTCTGAACAACATATGTTTAAAAATTTAACAGATGTTTTCAAACTTTGTAGAAAACACAATATAAAACTACATCCAGAAAAATGTTCATTTTTTATGCACGAGGTGATATTTTTGGGTCACAGATGCACAGATAAAGGAATCTTACCAGACGATAAAAAATTTGATGTTATTAATAACTATCCAGTCGCAGACAGCGCTAGAAGATTCGTAGCATTTTGCAATTACTATAGACGTTTTATAAAAAACTTCGCCGATTTTTCACGGCACATAACAAGATTATGTAAAAAGAATGTCCCATTTGAATGGACAGCAGAATGTGAAAAGGCATTCCAGAACCTCAAAAATCAACTTGTTCAACCAAATCTGATACAGTACCCAGATTTTAGCAAAGAATTTTGCATAATCACAGATGCAAGCAAGCAAGCATGTGGTCCAGTTATAATGGACTCCAACTCCCAGTTGCATTCACTAAAGGTGAAAGCAATAAGAGTACAACAGAACAAGAACTAGTAGCAATACATTGGGCAATAACACATTTTCGACCATATATATATGGCAAACATTTCACAGTAAGAACTGATTACAGACCTTTAACATATTTATTTTTTATGATAAACCCAAGTTAAAAATTAACACGAATGCGACTCGAATTAGAAGAATATGATTTTACGGTAGAGTATCTGAGAGGGAAAGACTGACTTAATTGACATGAATAGAAAAGTCCTGAAAGTCACTACCAGGCACCAAAGTAGACAAAACAATATCTGCGCAGAAAATAAACAAGAACTATTGCCTAAGCAAAGTCTTGAAAAAGCTTCTAAGCCCAACGTATACGGAGTCATCACAAATGTCGAGGTACTAAAAGTAGTGACTTTGTGAATAACAGATTCGACATGTTCGATGAAACATGTTGTAGCAAGAATTAATGTTTGCGATTTGTACTCCAATGGAATTCTAGACTTAGGTCAGTTTTTCCAAAGGCTTGAATGGCAAGCCGGTGTATCTAAAATCAGCCAACTAAAAGTGGCACCGAGCGAAAAGATCTTTGAATCAATTTCAATAGATTCTTTCAAAAACATGGGCAATAAAAATTTAAAATCATTACATTTCATGACGATCCAATTCAAGGAGGTCATACAGGCAAAATAAAACTATATCAAAAATAAGAAGACTATATTATTGGAAATACATGACTAAACATGTAAAAGAGTAAATAAATAAATGTCCAAAATGCCTTACGTCGAAAACGACGAAACATACAAGATTACCTTTGATAATAACCGAAACTCCACAATATGCTTTTGACAGAGTGATAGTAGACACAATTGGTCCGCTACCACGTTCTGAAAATGGGAATGAATACGCAATCACTTTAATATGTGATTTGACGAAGTTTTTAGTAGCAATTCCAGTTGCAAACAAAAGTGCAACAACCGTCGCAAAAGCCATATTCGAATCTTTTTTTCTGAAGTACGGTCCAATGAAGAAGTTCTTTACGGACATGGGAATATAAAATAAAAATTCCATTATAACAGACTTGTGCAAATATTTAATAATTGATAACATAACATCTACAGCACACCACCACCAGACATTAGGTACCGTTGAAAGAAGTCATAGGACATTCAAGGAGTACATTCGTTCACATATTTCAGTAGATAAAACTGATTGGGACGTATGGTTACAATATTTCGTGTATTGTTTTAACACAACACCATCAGTAACTCATAATTATTGTCCATATGAACTAGTATTTTGTAGGCAAATAACTTACCAATATAATTCAATAGCGTAAATACCATAGAACCTATATATAATATAGACGATTATTCTAAAGAAGTTAAGCTTAGACTAGAAAACATGTATAAGAGAGCTCGAATACTTTTAGAAAAAAACAAAATTAAGCAAAAATAAATAAGTGATAAAAAAAAGTATTAGATTTTAAAAAAGAAATAGGAGACCAAGTTTATTTAAAGAATGAAACAGGTCATAGATTAGAATCTTCTTATATAGGACCATTTGAGGTCATTGGTATAGTAAACAATAATAACATAATTTTAAAGAATATGAAAAATAGGGAACAGAAAGTTCATAAGGATAGGCTAAAAGGGATAAATAAATAAAAAAATAATATAAATAATAGGAATATGTACTTATATACTTTTTTAAAAAATTAATTAAAAACTTTTGGTTAAAAAAAAAAAAAATTTTTTACATATACAAAAAAGTATATAAAATATATAAAAATGTTACTAGTGATAATATTTATATTAATTTATATTAAATAACTACAATATATTACGTTTTTTTCGAAAGGGAGGTGCTTACAGTATTATAGAGTATACAATATAACAAGTGGTCAACTGAAAGTAAGAGTAACAACTCATAACATAACGACATTTTGTTGCTATGTTTATACAACCATAAATATACGTACATGAGTGCAAAAATAGGATCCGCCACTTATGTGGACTTGAGTATGTACCATCTGTACATACTTACAGATATTTATGCATAAGTACACAGGCAAATATGTACTGCCACAAATCAAAAATAAAGCAAGTCAAAGGTGTCGCTGCTGTATTTTTTTTTTTTTTTTTTTTTTTTTAATTCTTTATTGCTACAATATAATACAAAAACAGGTACAAAAATAAAAATTATGATTGAAGCGGGAACACGATTTCTCCTTTGCGGTACGGCGGTGAAGCAATGCGTCGCAAAGGTATAGACATCGCCTAGACCACCTAGACCCTCCTTTGACGTTCAGCCACACGCAGATTTGATGTGATTTTTGCAGCGAAGGTGCTTACTGCTTCCCAGTTCTCCTCGGAGTCGATCATTAGTGCTACCAAGTTAGCAACTGTGATTTCGCTCCTTAGCCTTGCTTCCAGTTCAGATCTCTGAGGCGAAAATGCCGCGCACCGGAATATTACGTGCTCGGCATTTTCGGGAATACTCCTTCCACGGCGGGGGCACTCAGGGGATGGGTCGTGCCTGAAGCGATGTAAGTAACTGCGAAAACAGCCATGGCCGTTTAGTAGCTGGGTTAGATGAAAGTTAACCTGCCCCTGTTTTCTGGTTACCCAGCTCTCGATGTTCTGGATAAGTTTGTGTGTCCAGCGTCCCTTATCCGATGTGTCCCAGCGGTGTTGCCACTTGATAAGACATTGGCGCCTGCAAGCTACACGAATGGCTAGCTTCACCGCCGGAGAGAGGCTTCTGCCATGGGTATCCGTATAGAACGTGGCTCTCTCTTTCGCGATGTATTCTAAGGGAGCCACTCCAGCGATAACCAAAGCTGCCTCATCAGAGACCGTATTGAAGGCACAGATTATCCGCAGCGCTGAGAGTCGATGGGTAGACAGTAGACTCCTTGCAAAGCTGGAAATGTTAATTGCCTCGAGCCAAATGGGGACAGCGTAGAGCATCACCGATCGAGTCACGCTGGTTAATAGAGTACGTCGCCATTGCTTGGGGCCACGGGTGTTAAGCATAATCCTTGACAGGGCTCTGTCCGTAACCGCTGCCTTGGAGCCCAAGTATGAGAGGTGCTCCCGGAAGCAGAGCCTCGTGTCTATCATAACTCCAAGATATTTAAGTGCTCTTTTAGAGGTGACAGTCTCGCCAGAGATTTCAAAATTCGCTGTCTCCACCTTCTTTCGGCTACTTACTAAGACTGCCTCAGTCTTATGGGCTGCTAACTCGAGCCCCACAGTTTCCAGCCATTGTTTGATTGACGCAATAGCCCGGCTGCAGGTCATCTCTACGGTAGATAGCTCTTTGCCCACAATAGTTATGGCTACATCGTCAGCAAAGCCAATGGCGTTCACTCCTTCGGGAAATTGTAGGCGCAGTACTCCGTCATACATGATGTTCCAGAGGAGAGGTCCTAACACTGAGCCTTGCGGGACGCCTCCGGTGATAGCACGATGCTCCGTGCCCTCGAGTGTATTATACACCAGCAGTCTCGATCGAAAGTAGCTATCGACAATGCGTTGCAGGTACAGAGGCACATTGAAATTTAGAATCGCCTGGGTGATGCTGCTCCAACTTGCTGAGTTGAACGCGTTTTTGTTGTCGAGCGTGACAATTAAGCAGTACTGCTTGCTACCACCTTTCCACCGTGATCCCGATATTGCATCCGACGCTATGTCCACTACCTTCTTAATGGCGTCGATAGTGGATTTGGTCTTGCGAAAGCAAAATTGCTGGGGCGATAGGTCACCAGCTTCTTCAATGGCCCGTTCCAGGCGGACACACACCAGCTTTTCCAACAGCTTACCCAAAGAGTCGATTAGACAGATAGGCTTGTATGAGGAGGCAACACCTGCTGGTTTTCTCGGCTTGGGGACAAGCACAAGTTTTTGTATTTTCCATATGCTCGGGAATACGCCTTCCTGGAGGCATTTGCTGGACCCATTGGCGAAAAGATCTGGTCGAAGCGTGAGAGCCAGCTTTACCGCACAGTTTGGGATTTGGTCAGGCCCTGGGGCTTTGTGCAGACTTATACCTCTGGCTGCCGCAACGATTTCGTCCTGGGTGACTACTTCAACAGCGCCGATTGGTGAGCTTACATCTGAGGCTGAGTTAGCATAAGGATTTTCTGATGTCGAAAAAAGGTGGTCGACAATTGATCTCACTAATGCTGGTTCCGAGGGAGTGGCCACCCTTTGTGCATTCATCTCCTTAGTGACAATCTTGTAGGCTGTACCCCACGGGTCGTGATCTGCTGCGTCACAGAGTTCAAGGAAGCATTGTCGCTTGCTTACTCTGATATTATCCTTAAGTGCTCGTCTGCATTCCCGAAAGATTATTTGCAAGTGGGCGAAGTTTGATATCCCGCTTGAGCGCCGATAGTGGCGCCGTGCAGGATTGCAGGCTCGTCTCAGCTCACAAATTTCGTCTTTCCACCAGTATACAGGCTGATGGTGTCGCCTATATTGTTTCCTCCGCGTCATAGATGCATTGCAGATTGAAATCATTGGGTCAGAGATGCTCTTGTCTCCGCATAGTCTCCGCATCTCCTTCAGCAGAGAGAGTTGCCATTTGCTCCTGGAATAGCGCGCTGTTAAGGCTGTCGGCTCGGTAGCATTTCCCATTTTGCCCATCCGGCACTGGGATAGTTGGGCGCCACCCGATTGAATACAGAATGGCCATGTGGTCGCTCGCAGTATAGGAGTCGCAAATTCTCCAGTTTGATGCGTGGATAAGGGAACTGCTAATAAAAGTGAGGTCCACAATCGAGCCCATTCCCGCTCTGCTAAAAGTATGCTGATCTCCTTGGTTTAGTAGCGCGATATCTAGTGTGACAAAAGATTCTAGCAGTTCACCTTTTAGCGTCTTGCGGATTCTCGTGACATTTTCACCAACTTCCTAAAGTTTTTCATCACTGCGCCTAGTAACGAGGCGCAGAATGTCGCTATAGCTAACGTTTTCACGCCGCTGGATGATCATGGCATCTGGTCTTGCTTTGGGGGCCTTCACCTTATTTGACTTTGCACCAACTTTCTGCCACTGCGGCTGCTTATTAGCATTGATATCTTCGGACCGGATTACAGTGTCCGATGCTTGTGGCTGGTCATGCGCCGGCAGTAGGAGACTGAGGGGTGGCTTTTGGCCAACTGGATTTTTTGCGGGACGCAGGTTTGATTTAGACACTTGCCTTTTAGGGGGGGATGTCTGTGTAGCCGATTCCCTATGGTTCCGTTTCGGGCACTTGAGCTCAGCATCAGGCTCTTCATTCGCGCAAACGTGTCGCGATTTGCATTTGTGATGTGACGCACTGTTTTTGGGACGAAGATATGTATTAGGTCCCCGATAAGGGTTCCCGGTTCTTCTGACAGCTCCTTAAGGCTTTTCTGCGTTCTTTGCTTTTTTTTGGCGGCATCCGTCACGCTATTCGGGCTGAGAACATCTCGATGTCTCTTGGGAGTATCCGTTGACTCCTCATTGCCAAAATGGAAATCCGACACATATACGGCTGGAGGTGCTGAGGCTGGCCAGCCTCCCGGTGGAGTTTGTGCCACTCTCGGCCACAAGAGAAAGCTGGAGGTCATTTCTCCTTCCGCTGATCCTACACCATTGCTCATTTTAGGTTATCTGCTATTAGTTTGATCTGTAGTGCAGTCCCTCGCCGGCCACAGATTTCCCTTGGCTTTGAGCGTTGGGGGTTATACCGCCCCGCCTCGGTCTCCCAGAGCCCCTTTTGCAGCCCGCAGAAGCGGACGGGTTGGAAAACTGTCAAATTCTTGACCCTTAGCTATTATCTGCACTATAGATCAGTGTCCGCCCAACTGTAGACCTAGCGGTATGTGATACTTTTTTCAGCTCCCTAGGGTATGCAGCAATTTACTGGGCTTTAAACCGGTAAGCTCAGCTTTTACTGCTTTGCACTGCTTGGTGGAGCTGTGGACCCAGTGAGCACTGATTGAAACAGCTGATCGGACGCAGGTGCAGCTCTGCAAAATTTACAGATGTACGACACTACCAACAGCTGATTGGCTACTTTCACAAGTGAAGTAAGCACTCAAGCAGTGAAAAACAGCGGGAACACAAAATACTTATAAATCGAGTGGATTGTTTACAACAAAAATATATGAGGTTGAGAGAAGACACTCAACAACAGATACCTCACCACCCTTTTTCAAGGCAACCAACAGATGATTGGGAGCCTCAATTTCCGCAGGGATCCAGGTGAACTAACCGAATCAGATATTGCACACAAGGTACGTACAGCTTGAGGAACACCGGGTACACCTATTAAATGCACTTTCTGCTCGATTTAGAGCCGAGAAAACTGAGTGGAATAAAAAACACTGGAGCGAGCTTGAAAACACAACTAGTCACCATAACTCACAAACTGTGTGTGTCGCTGCTATCTGCGTGCGCGTGTGTGCGAGTGTCGTGACGAGTCACTGCCCCAAAAGTTGTATGTGTGTGCGCGTACATAGCTGCGCATCGCATGCACCGGCCACTGACCATCGTTGACGGTGTGTGATCGAGACGTACGTGCGTAGAACAGCACACTCACTTTTGGCGAGAGTGGATGAAGAAAAAACATACATACAGCCGACTTTTTCCATATTATTACTGCCACTTTCGCCATTACCCAACAAATCTTTCCACCTGGGACGAAATAATCATTGAGGACTAAAACTCCAATAAATGATTAAGCCAATAAAACCAGCATTAGCAGCAACAACAACAACAACAATCAGCCAAAGCAACAGCGAAAAATGTGCAAATCACCCAGTTAAAGTGACAGTAAAACCTTCATATACATACATACAATATACATGTATGCCAGTGTGTGAGTGCTAGTGTGTGTCCACTATATGTAGACTGAAAAACTGCAACTTGCAACTGCAAATTGCCGCCATATTCGGAAAGAACTCTCTCTTTCTTGTATGCATATATACACAAATATATATATGTGCTACACACATACAGACATAACCATAATGTACATCCGTACATTTTTAAATCAGTACTGCCAACTCAGTGACTCTAAAATTGTCATAGCAGAGTATGCATGTATGCGTGTGTGTGTGCAAGAAAGTGAACTGAACTGAACTTAACTGACCATAGACAACAACAAGCATGTGCACCTCAAACTGTACAGGCTGTTTTAAACTGTTCAAGTCTTTCGTTTTTGTGATTTTTGCCAATTATTTTGACAAACATGTCTGGCAAGCATAAAAATAATAAAAGCAAAGGCAACCGTAAATCCAAATCGAGAACGCCAACATTTACGCCACCGACAAAAGCTGAAGCAACAACAACGGCAACAACATCACCAACACCAATGCAGATGCCAACACCATCACCGTCACCTTCGTCACCCCCCTCCCCCTCGCTGACAAAAAGAGAGCGACACTCTCTTGGCGTTAGCGACAACGCCACAACAAAGCAAACGGGGAAAAGCGACAACCAAAAGTCGCCATTACGAAAATCTACTTCGCCGCCATTAAAGAAGGCATGGTTTGCGCCAAGCGCGCCAAATTCTCACGCGCAACTATTAACGGAATTAAATCACGGCCATAACCTCGACCTCAGCCATATCAAAAAGCAATCCGACAACAACAACAAAGCATCTGGCAACAAAAACAGCAATAACAGAGGAGGCTGTTATCAGTCTACTCGGCTCCAGCCATTCTTCCGACAATCGTACTACTCCAGATCCCTGCTCCTTTGGTATTGATTTCATCGATTCCTATAAGGGGACGGACGAGGATGCCAATACAAATTCTGGCCGCCATATGGCCACAACCAAAATGTCCATGAAGTAAAAGCAGAAGCACAGACAGCATAAACAGCAGAAGCAGCAGCAGCAGCATCAGCGGCAGCAGCAGCATCATCCTCTATTGGAAACGGAAAATACAACAATATTAGATAAAGCAGCAGCAGCACTACCACCACCATCACCGCCAGCAGCAACTTAAAATCCAATAATGGCATCATTTCTGGCTACAGCTCCACCTAGGGCTATAGTTACATCATATGTTCATCCAGTTCTAGTTCCAGTTCCAGCTAAATCTCCTTATCCAGTTACAGGTCCAGTTTCTGTTCCATACATAGAGCCAATGGCAGCAGCATCTGCACCTTATAATGGGACTGAAAGCAAATCGAAGCCAAAATGCAAACGCCAATACATATGCAGTGGGTAAGCCATTAATTGCCAATAATAACAACAACAACAACAAGAATAAAATTAAGGCCCCCACTGTGTCATATAAATTGCGTCCGGACATTAATGCTGGCCTAAAACGCAAATCAAAAATGCGCCTGACCAAAAATCAAAGCGCATTGCCCACTACAACAACAATAAGAATAGCCATGCTAGTCCCTCTCTCCAAATCATCCACCATCTCCTCCTGCACCAATAGCAGCAGCAGTAGCTGCAGCCAAAACAACAACAAACACAAGGAACAACTCACCAACCACGTCAAGTAACAAACCAGCTGTTACTAGCAACTTCGCCGCCAAGGCGAATGCCAATGCCCATGCCCAAGCCAATACAAAAGCAAATGCAAACGCCAATGCCAATGCCAATGAACACATTAACGCCATTACCACTGACACTGATTATGCCAAAATTACCCGAAATAAGCGCAAGTATAAAAGTAACTCAAATATTTATACTAGCAAAAGATCCAAGAACTCATCCCAACGGGAAAGGGAGGCAAAAGCTGAACAAGAGTTCAAGGATAGCTTATTCAAGTCAAATCAGATCATTGAGCAGCAGCATTGAGCTACAACAACACTAACAACAGCAACAACAATAAGAATGGCACGCAGCCAATCGAAGCGAAAGAATCCCAATGCCATTTCTGCCAAAAACAAATGTCTGCCAAACGGAGCAATTAAATTGAAATCCAAAGATATGGCCATATACCAGGCCATAACAGCCGAACTTGCCACTGACAATACACCTTTGCACACACACCAGATGTGTAAGGATCGTGGATTCCGTATTGTCATACGGCATCTTCATTGCTCCAAGGCAGTGTCAATGCAAGTGAAAATAAAATCCAACACGCTGGCCCAGCAAGCCGACACTTGCATACACTGCAGGAGAAAATGTGCATTGAGCAGCGGCAGCAACTACAAAAACAAAACCAACAACAACAAACGCCTAGCCAATGCCAAGAAATTGCTATTCACGTTGCTAATCAATCAGACAAAAGGCTGGTTAAAATGATGGAGCAGAATGTTGACACAATTGGACAATTGGGCAATAAGTTGGATTGCCTCATTGACATTATCCAAACCATGCTATCAACTACAATAACAAATGCAATGGGCATAACTAATATGCAAAATCAGCTCCAAAAATAACATCAGCAGAAGGAGCAGCATATTGTGCCCATTGTCACGATAGTCAGCCCTAATCCTTAAGCGGACACCAGAAAAAAGTTTTAGATCCATCGCCAATAAAAATCATATGATTTACAACGATTAGAACAAATAAAATAGCATTTTCCTAACCAACAACAAAAAACAAAATATGAAAAGCCTAACACATAGCAACCAATACAAATTAAGAAAAATATATTACAACTAAATAAAATAAATGGAAAATGAAGAACTTACCTGCACTGCCACCAGGCAGTTGTAAATATGTGGCCGGGTGCAGAGTCATTTCCGTTCTCCCACGCCGATATCCTGGTTCATGGCATCGCTATGCCATACTTTCCTAATGTCAATCCATAAATGCCGTTCAAAGATCTTCTTAAAAAGAAATAAAATATAAAAATCAATAAACAATTGATTGTAAAACAAAAGAAAAAAACGGTCATGTTTCTTACAGATAAAATGTCAATACGTGCAAACACCAGGCATGATCGAAAATCGAACAAGTCCAAACCAATGCTGCCAGTAGCATTCCATATGCATGTTTTGGCCATGAACCAAAAAAAAACCACCCAGCAGCAACAACTTTAAAAATAGCTGCATTCTATTTGAGCATCAACCAGTTTGTTGAATTTGAATAGCCACTATCTGAAAAAGCAAAAGAAATTGTTAATTAAACAAAAATCAATTAAATGAAAAAAACAAATTAATAATACCACAAACCTTAAACGGCACCAATAATGGCGTTTTAGACATTTTAGACGGCAAATAAGTAGAAATCCTGCCGATTAATTCGGTGGTCAAAAATGCCAGCTTGGCATCACACATATCCATAAATATGCAACTATTGGCAACAGAGCACTGACACACTGTCCTCAACGCCAATCCTCCCGTGTCCATTGTCACGCGCACCTGCATACAAAAATGAGAAATACATGTTGTTGGTTTCGAAAATATTAGATATGTTTTTTAATATCTTTGCAGGAAAAAGGAGAAAGCTGCAGCCATTAATCCCATCAAATCAACATAACGTATTTCACCCGTCTCCAACTGCAAATGCATATGGTTACAAAGCGACCATGAGTATGCAGAACATGGGCACACTGCCTGTATTCACGCAGCGAAGACAGCGGCGGGGGATTGGTAATGATTCACCTGCTATATGCAGGTTCCACCACATAGGTGTCAACCCTGTAATGGCATCTATCCCGCGGGCGGAACTATCTGCCCTAACAAATAGCGCAGCACTTGCTGCGTGGCCAAAATGCTCGCACTTTGTATGTTTCACTATTATGGCAAATTGTCAAACGTGTATGCGGCTACACATGGCAATTGGCCATACACATGCATACATACAAATTCAGCATAGTCAACTCCATACTATTTCGATGAGACGCGTATAGATGACAGAGGCGGATCCAAGTAGCAAATATACTCCACATATGCACTTGGCATATTCTGCCGCTGCCAATCTTGCCATTGAACACAACAACAACACCAACAACACAGGACAGGATTCTCTTCTCACAATAACGGCTGGATATGATTTCACTCCATATATTTATAGCCAGCGTCTCGCATAAATGTATGAAATGAGAAAGAATAGGAAATAATCAGCAATTAGTCAATTTCTCATTTTCATCAAAATAAGTAAAATAACATTGTGCAAGCAGACATTATTCGGCAGGAGAAGAAGAAGAAGAATAACGAGCCAACTAAGCGTAATGCGCACTATGTCAATTGTTTTGTCCCATATTTTAACTTGTTATTTTTCAAGTACCTCGTTTTTCTATTGTTTTTAGACCCTGAGATCTTTGAAAAAGAGCAAAAGGGACTAATGGTTTTGTGCGAAAAGTTGTCTGTCTGTCCGTCTGTATGAACGCCTGTTTCTCAGCAAGTATAATAGCTAGAGATTCCACTCTTTTAACAGAAGCTTCGTAGCTCTGTTACGCAGATCAAGTTTATTTTTGCCCGGTAGCGAAAACTTCTCAACAGAAGAAAATTTACTTATTTTTTAATTTCTCACTTTTTTGAAAAAAAATCATTCTTTTTTAAATGCCACACCCCTCCGCCCACATGTGAAAACAGTTTTACCGTCCATATTTTATTTTTACAACTATAGCTTTTTTTTAATTAATGTTTTGAACTAAATGCAACTCATAGATGCGATTTAGAGTTGTATTAAAACTCATTTATTCATGTATTTTCAATTTAATTTTCTTTTTATCAAAAAAATATTATCTGGATACTGGGTCAATTAAATTTTCTTTTAATCAAAGTATTATTTTTAAAATACTGGTTTAGGGTCTTCTACAGTCGGGCAAGCTCGACTGTAATCTTCCTTACTTGTTTTTCTATTGTTTTTTACTCTGTTTTTGTATTTTTGTCACTTGTATGTATCTATGCACTTTTCGTCAATTGTACTTGTTTATAATTGTTATTGTATTAAATTGTCTCTTAGTATACGCCACAGAATAGGAATACACATAAATGTAAACAATTAGAAAATGCCAAATTTGTATATCCAATGCCAATAACTTGCAATAGTACCTTGCCAAAACCTAGCTAATAATGTTTATATAAGCATAGCATTATTTTTATTAATTTTTGTAATTGCGCTCTAGTACATGAAATTTCAACTAGGGAATGCTACGGAAATAAGCAAAAGAAAATTGAAATAAGAATCTTCTCAAACGAACTATATATATATATTCCTGAACTCCTTTCCTTTTTTTTAGCCTATGCTAGCCAAAACACTCTATAATAATTGCCATTTATCTAAATATTTACCATTTTTTAAACATTATTATTTTTCACTTGCACATTTTTTTACGCACTTTACCTCATATTTCAAATACACATACCTATTCAGTTACACACCTGCACTTTAATGCATGGGCTCAGGAGTGGGGAGGCAATATTTCTAGAGGGAGCAGCTCAGATACCATTGAAAAAGGACGGATCATCCTCGAGGCATTTGCATCATTAGATGTTGTTCTGCTAAATCGTGGCAACGCAAACACATTCAATCGCGGAGGCGCTGGATCAATAATCGACGTAACGTTTGTATCTAGTTCTATCCCAAGTACAGCTACATGGAGACTGTGCAATCACTAAGCTGCAAGTGACCATGAGGCGATAATTCTCTCTTTAGGTGAGCACACCAACTCATTTCAGGATCGGACTACTCAGAGGAAATCTTACAACGAAGGATCGCTGCGGATACCTATCTTCAAGGAGACGATGAGAAACTTCGAGGCTACAGGCTAGGCGCAAAACATGGCTACTCAGCTTTCAAACCATGTCCAGATCGCTTGCGACGCTAGCATAAAGAAAAAGAAGCAGTTTTTGAGCCCCCAAGCACCGACTTATTGGTGGAACGAGTAGATTGCCAGCACGAGAAGGATTTGCTTGTCTTCGAGGCAACAATATACAAGAGCTAGGAGGAGAAACGCAGAGAACTGGCCAGCTAAAGCTATCACATCAAGCAAGCGTGAGTGCTTTCTGTATCTCTGTTATTCTGCCGACCAGGATCCTTGGGGAAGAGCCTATAGGTTGGTAGTCAAACGCCTGAACGCCAACAAAACCGTGGCGCCCACTGACCCGGCACAACTTGAAGCTATCGTGAAGGCTCTATTTCCACACAGGACCCCCAATAGGACAAGCGGGAGCCGCATGATCACAATTGAGTCTGGTATAGACCCAGTCACGACAACTGAAGTGATCTCTATAGGTCGAAGCTTGGGAGCAAACAAGGCACCAGGTCCAGAGCTGTCAAATTAGCGATATCCTGCATGCGTGTCTCGATGGAAAGGATGAAATAAAGAGTATTGCCTGATTGTCACCCTGGATATTAATAACGCGTTTAACTCCCTGAAATGGGATAGCATCTTAGCAGCACTTACTCAACTGAGGGTCCCGCACTAATTAATTAAATAAAAAACCAAAAGCAACGCCTGATCCTGACTGCCACTAAGTGTGTGCGTGCGAGTGTGTGTAAAGTAAAGTGAAGTTAAAAAAGCAAAATTAACGGGAAAAAAGTAACAGTACAGAGTGCAGAGTGTTCTAGCGAGAATATTCTTAATTTGTAGGGCAATAGAATTCGGCTGTAGACTAATTATTGTAATGCTACAATTTAATTAATCTTACACACTCTAATTATCCCTACAACTGTAACTGATGCTGATTTACCATGTATTGTACCACCATTGCTATTTTTCTTTCAGACTTAATCCAAAATAAAGTCAGTCAAAGGTGTCGTTGCTATCTGCGTGCGCGTGTTTGCGAGTATCGTGACGAGTCATTACCCCAAAAGGTGTATGTGTGTGCGCGTACATAGCTGCGCATCGCATGCACCGGTCTCTGACCACTGACCACCGTTGACGGTGTGTGATCGACAAGTACGAGCGTAGAACAGCACACTCACCTTTGGCGAGAGCGGCTGAAAGAAAAAAACATACATACAACCGACTTTTTCCTTATTATTACTGCCACTTTCGCTATTACTCAACAAATCTTTCCCCCTGGGACGAAATAATCATTGAGGACTAAAACTCCGATAAATGATTAAGCCAATAAAACCAGCATTAGCAGAAACTACAACAACAACAACCAGCCAAAGCAACAGCGAATTATGTGCAAATCACCCAGTTAAAGTGAAGGTAAAACCTTCATATACATACATACAATATACGTGAACGCCAGTGTGTGAGTGCTAGTGTGTGTCCACTGTATGCAGACTGAAAAAGTGCAACTTGCATCTGTAAATTGCCGCCATATTCGGAAAGAACTCTCCCTTTCTTGTATGCGTATATACACATATATATATGTGCATACCAATCACATAGCAGTGCTTCGAAAACCAACGGAAACGAAAAACTGTCTCTCTCTCTGCAACTACAGCTACACACATACAGACATTACCACACACCTATAAGTACATCCGTACATCCGTACATCAGAATTGAGAACGCCAACACCTACGCCACTGACACAAGCTGAAGCAACAACACCGGCAACACCAATACAAAAGAGAGATCGACACTCTGTTGGCGTTAGCAACAACGCCACCACAATGCAAACGGGAAACAGCGACAACCAAAAGACGCCATTCCGAAAATCTGCTTCGCCGCCATTAAAGAAGCCATGGTTCGCGCCAAATTCTCGCGCGCAACTATGAACGGCACTAAACCATGGCCCTAACCTCGATCTAAGCCACATCAAAAAGCTATTCGACGACAGTAACAAAAAGGTAGCAGAAAAGGCCAATGAATCGGATATTGATATCGTGACATGCAGCTCGCCCACTAATGTGCCACCTCCAGAGGAGGCTTTTATCAGTCTACTCGGCTCCAGCCATTCTTCCGACAATCGTACTACTCCAGATCCCTGCTCCTTTGGTATTGATTTCATCGATTCCTATGAGGGCACGGACGAGGATGCCAATACAAATTCTGGTCGCCATATGGCCACAAACAAAATGTCCATGAAGCAAAAGCAGAAGCAGCAGCATCAGCAGAAGCAGCAGCAGCAGCATCATCCTTTATTACCAGTAGCAACTTCAAATCCAATAATGGCATCATTTCTGGCTATAGCTCCACCTAGGGCTATAGTTACATTATCTGTTCCTGTTCCAGTTCTAAGTCCAGTTCCAGCTAAATCTCCTTATCCATAAATAAATAAATTGCGTCCGGCCATTAATGCTGGCCTAAAACGCAAATCAAGAATGCGCCTGACCAACAAATCAAAGCGCATTGCCCACTACAACAACAATAGAAATGACCATGCTAAAAACTCAGATTCCTTTGTCCTGAACCTGGTGAATGAGCTCGAAAAGGAATTACTAAATTATTCCCCTGATTTGGACCCATTCCAAACAGAGAGCGATCGGTCATGGCAAGCCAATTCCTGGAGAGCATTTCGATCGATGAGAATAATGCAACTATGCATGAGAGTTGGACTATAAGCGCTTCTGCCATTAATGCCATAGATGCAAAGTCCTTCTCTCCAAATCATCCACCATCCCCTCCTGCACCAATAGCAGGAGCAGTAGCTGCTGCCAAAACCACAGCAAATACAAAGAATAACTCACCAGCCACGTCTAGTAACAAATCAGCTGTTACTTCCAATTTCGCCCCCAGAGCGAATGCCAATGCCCATGCCCATTCCCATGCCCAAGCCAATACAAAGGCAAATGCAATGTGTTCAATGCCAATGCCAATGAACACATTAACACCATTACCACTGACACTGATTATGCCAATATAACCAGAAATAAGCGCAAGTATAAAAATAACTCAAATATTTATACTAGCAAAAGACCCAAGAACTCATCCCAACGGGAAAGGGAGGCGAAAGCTGAACAAGAGGACAGAGATAGCTTCTTCAAGTCAAATCAGATCATTGAGCAGCAGCAAAGGCAACAGCAAGAGCTAAGGCAACAACAACCACAACCACAACAAGAATGGCAAACAGATAATCGAAGCGAAAGAATCCCAATGCTATTTCTGCAAAAAATCAATACTATACAGCCATTGCTGAATCGTCTCAATGCACTGGAGGGTGTCAAAAATGGTTTCACAACCAAATGTCTGCCAAACGGAGCAAGTAAATGTCAAGCCAAAGATATGGCCATATACCAGGCCATAACAGCCGAACTTGGCACTGACAATACACCTTTACACACACACCAGATGCGTAAGGATCGTGGATTCCGTATTGTCATACGGCATCTCCATTGATCCACAAAAACTGAGTGGATCCGCAACCAATTGAATTGCATGGGCTATATCACTCGCTTCATACGTTGTATGCGACAAGGATTCTCTGGCAAGCCACTGGATCTTTTTGAAGTTGAGCTGGAGCCAGCAAGCGATGATTCAAATCTACGCTTGCTCAAGCTCAACCAACTGGGCAGCCAATTCGTAGCAATAAAAAGGAAGAGAAGAAGCTTAGAACCTGTACAGTGCTATCGCTGCCAGGGCTATGGATATATAAAAACTATTGTAGGCGACAATATGTATGTCTCAAATGTGCTGAAGAGCACTAATATGTGCAGTAAACCGAGGAATACACCGGGCAGGTGTGCCAACTGCAAAGGCCAACATGTTGCCTGCTACAAGGGCTGTCAGGCATTCAAGAATGCACAAGCTGAATTGTCAGCGACAAAGGTGCGATCGGATTAAGCTCAAATTGTGCAAACTCAATGGTCGCTACCACCATTTGCATTAAAAAGCCAGCCAACTATGCCCAGAATTAAAAATACACCACAGATGTATACAGAAGCAGCAACAGCAGCATTAGCAACAATAATGTCAAACAACAGGAAAACGCAAGCAAATAAGCCTAACAAGCAAACTCCACAAAACCAAAAACAACAAGAACACCAACAGCAAAGCAGTAAGAAAGCAAAACAGCTTTCATATAGCCGAACTGTGGCAAATAATAACAACAACAACAAGGACAACAAAACCACAAAGCCAATAAAGGCAGTGTCAATGCAAGTGAAAATAATTTCCAACACGCTTGCCCATCAAGCCGACACTTGCATACACTACAGGAGAAAATGTGCATTGAGCAGCGGCAGCAACTACAACAAGAAAGAAAATGTCAGTCGGACATGCCGACCGTGTAATACCTTCTGAGCTTCGTTTTCATTTATATGAGTTCAAATTGGAGTAACTGCTGCAAGAACTTAACATGCACACATATTTGTATGTCTATCTCGCTCGCACGATTTTCGTTTTCGTTGCTTGTGTGCATAGCTCAGTACAATGCACGTGACAATGCCATGTTTGAAAGTATCGATTTTCGTTGTTTGAGAACTTTTTCAATTATGGTCCGATTTTGATGCAATTTTTACAATCGTTTGATATTATTTGTCTCCCAGTATATCATAAGTTACAAAACGTTACGTTAAGAAATAAGTGAGCCAGAGGCATTCGAAGTTGCAACGCAATTGTGGGCGAAGTGGGCGTGACATCTAATAAATTTTGATGGCATTATATTCATATTACGAATAGCAACCTGCATGCCAAAATTGGTGTCCCTAGGTATTATAATTACCAAGATATTCGCCAAAAACATGTATTTTTTCCGAGGTATGTCTAGTTTTTCGCTTATTGTGGGCGAATGGGGCGAGGCATCAAAAAAAAAAGATTCTTGTATTGCCTGACTAAATATGTGATCGATACTGACCAAGTTTGAAATTGTAGCTCTTGCCATCTCTGAGATCTGTTTGTTCATACGGACAGACGGACAGACGGACAGACAGACAGACAGACGGACAGACGGACATGGCTGTATCGACTCGGCTGTTGATGCTGATCAAGAATATATATACTTTATGGGGTCTGCCCCGTCTCCTTGTGCCTGTTACATACAGATCGCCTCTGACAAACCCATTATACCCCTCAGAGGGTATAAAAAGATAGCAGAAAAGGCCAATAAATCGGATATTGACATCGTGACATGCAGCTCGCCCACAAATGTGCCATCAGTCTACTCGGCTTCATCAATTCTCAAAACGACAGTCGCGAGAAGAGGAACCTCACTTGTGACTGATGCCGCAATTAGTTTGGGTTTTTGTAGTCTCCAGTTGCTCCTGAGAAAACAAAAAAATCTGCCCAAAACTCAACTGTTTTCGAGACTCGACATTCTTCTAACGCCAATTATATGAACCCGACAAAAACGAGAAATACATGTAATTGGTTTCGAAAATATTAGATATGTTTTTTAAAATTTTAAATATCTTTGCAGGCAAAATGAGAATCCTGCAGCCAATAATCCCTTTAAACCAACATAACTGCAAATGCATATGCTTATAAAGCATAAACCAAGACAGCGGCGAGGGATTGGCAATGATTCGCCTGCTATGGTACCACCACCTGAAGTCGACCCTGTAGTGGCATCTATCCCGCGGGAGTAACTACCTGTCCAAATAAATAGCGCAGCTCCTGTTGCGTGGCCATGACAGCTGCGTGGAAGCAGCCATTGCTGAATCGTCTCAATGCACTGGAGGGTGTCAAAGATGGTTACAACCAAATGTCTGCCAAACGGAGCAATTAAAGATATGGCCATATACCAGGCCATAACAGCGGAACTTGGCACTGACAATACACCTTTACACACACACCAGATGCGTAAGGATCTTGGATTCCGTATTGTCATACGGCATCTCCATTGCCCCACAAAAACTGAGTGGATCCGCATCCAATTGAACTGCATGGGCTATATCACTCGCTTCATACGTTGTATGCGACAAAGATTATCTGGCAAGCCACTGGATCTTTTTGAAGTTGAGCTAGAGCCAGCAAGCGATGATTCAAATCTACGCTTGCTCAAACTCAACCAACTGGGCAGCCAATTCGTAGCAATTGAAAGGAAGAGAAGAAACTTAGATCCTGTACAATGATATCGCTTCCAGGGCTATGGACATACTAAAAACTATTGTAGGCGACAATATGTATGTCTCAAATGTGCTGAAGAGCACGCCACTAATATGTGCAGTAAACCGAGGAATACACCGGTCAGGTGTGCCAACTGCAAAGGCCAACATGTTGCCTGCTACAAGGGCTGTCAGGCATTCAAGAATGCACAAGCTGAATTGTCAGCGACAAAGGGGCGATCGGAGTAAGCTCAAATTGTGCAAACTCAATGGTCGCTACCACCAGTTGCTTTAAAAAGCCAGCCAACTATGCCAAGAATTGAAAATACAGCACAGATGCATACAGTAGCAGCAACAGCAGCATTAGCAACAATAACGCCAAACAACAGGAAAAAGCAAGCAAATAAGCCTAACAAGCAAACTCCACAAAACCAAAAACAACAACAACACCAGCAGCAAAGCAGTAATAAAGCAAAAAAGCTTTTATATAGCCGAACTGTGGCAAATAATAACATCAACAACAAGGACAACAAAACCAATAAAGGAAGTGTCAATGCAAGTGAAAATAAAATCCAACACGGTGGCCCAGCAAGCCGACACTTGCATACACTGCAGGAGAAAATGTGCATAGAGCAGCGGCAGTAACTACAAAAACAACAACAAACAAGCCAATGCCAAGAAAATGCTATTCAAGTTGCTAATCAATCAGACAAAGGGCTGGTTAAAATGATGGGGCAGAATGTTGACACAATTGGACAATTGGGCAATAAGTTGTATTGGCTTATTGACATTATCCAAACCATGCTGTCAACTACAATCACAAATGCAATGGGCATAACTAATATGCAAAATCAGCACCAAAAACAACATCACCAGAAGGAGCAGCATATTGTGCCCATTGTCACGATAGCCAGCCCTAATCCTTTGGACACGTCCGTAGACAGCATAACAATGACTTAAGCGGAGAACAGAAAAAGGTTTTAGATCCATCGCCAATAAAAATCATGTGACTTACAACGATTAAAACAAATAAAATAGCATTCTCCTAACCAACAACAAAAACAAAATATGAAAATCCTAACACATAGCAGCCAATACAAATTTAGAAAAATATATTACAACTAAATAAAATAATTTGAAAATGGAGAACTTACCTGCACTGCCACAAGGCAGTTGTAAATATGTAGCCGGATACGGAGTCATTTCCGTTCTTTCACGCCGCTATCCTGGTACATGCTCGCCATGCCATACCATTATTGCCGAAAAAAAAAAAAAATTTACCCGAAAAAGAAAAATAATATTTAATTAAGTGATCAATTGTAAATCAAGATAAGATGATACTCACGTATAATTACAAATACATTGCCATTACGTGCATATAGAAGACGCCATCGTTCCTCCTATTATTACTAAAGTTTTGCACAAATGAAAACTCATTCAAATCCAATTTGCTCATTAGCTAAATGACCAACAGCACCTAAATGGAATGCAGTTTTATGCTGCAGGACATGAGCAAGATCGAATAATTAATAGACGAAAATAGCCAGGAACAAACAAAGACACCCAGCAGCAACAGTATTAAACACAGCTGCATACCACTAAAAACAACAATCAGCTTGTTGTCCCAACATTTCCACAATCTGAAAAAGCGAAAGCAATTTTGGTTAAAAAATAATCAATTAAGTGAGAAAAAAAAAAATTTATATATATATTACAAACCTTAAACGGCACCAATAATGGCGTTTCAGACATTGTCTAAAACGCCACCTGCAACTACAGACTCCTTAAAAGAGCCTCACCATTGTCTCGCTGCTTTAGCGGCATATCTACTGCCGAGAACATATATATATATATGTCGAAGCAAACTATGTTGCTGCATACTGTATGTGTGTATGGGTACTCTGGGTTTGCGCATTTCACCAGAATCACATTTTTCATCAGAATTTGAATTTTGTCGCTTTAAGCGCGACGACAGCGCTACAACGCTGTCGTCGAGTGTGGTTCGGTGCGAGGCAGAGACGCGAAAAGGAGTTAGTTCGATTTTGAATCGTGAAGCCTGTGCACCGAAACTCGCTGCGCTATTAGTTAAAGCCATGGAGAATAATAACGACGCTCCGACATCAGAAGTGGGATCAGCACTACCTCCTGCATTCTCAGAGGATCAGTGGCGCATAATTTTACAAATGCAGAACCAGAATCTGCTGGAGCTTGCAAGAACCATGCAAGCGTCAACACGCGAGCAACAGCAGACTCGTGGCGTTACTTTGCCAAAATTTTTGTCTGACACTGCAGGTGTAGATGCCTCAAAGTGGTCCATCACAGCTGACATTATATTAACGGAGCAGCCCCTAGAAGGAAGCAGACTCATCATAGCACTAAGTGAAGCTATGGTGGGCAGTGCCTCACAGTGGCTAACTCAAATTGCATATCCCGGCATTAAGTGGATTGAATTTAAGGAATTATTCCTCCGCCGCTACGAAAATAGTGAAACGCCGTCGGCAATGTTTCTAAATTTACTAAACAGTCGCCCAACTAAAGGCGAATGTCTTGCGGTTTATGCTAGCCGTTTGGTGACCACTCTAACTTCCAATTGAAAAAACAAAAACATCGAAGAAATTGCTGTGTCAATTGTGCTCGCGCATTTAGCCAATGTGGATAACCGCTTGGAACGGATTGTGTTCACGACAAAAGTTGAAACTAGAAGTGACTTGCAATCCGAACTAGGCGCATTCACCTTTAAAAAACATCGTAATGCCGATCGTGATGACGACTCCAGACCTGGACCTGACGCCAAGAAGAGGAGAATTTTGACAATAGAGTGCCATTTCTGCGGCAAACCAGGACATACAATTGCAGAGTGCAGAGCCAAAATGCAACAAAAGGGCGACGGGACATCTCAGCGAGACAAGCCAACTGTTACTTGCTTCAAGTGTGGCCAGCCTGGACACTTCGCAAATGAATGCTCGAAAAAGGAACCAGCAAGTACACAGGGAGCATTCTAACGGAAGACTGTGAACCAGTATTTTGTACCAGAGCCAACTGGAGTGATGATGCAGCTCGGTGAGATTTACCCAATTTCTTTTGATTCTCATTAAAGATAAAAAAATGCTAAAAGGTATAGGCGATGCTGGCATATATAACACCTTACAAATATTAAGCCTGGTCACTATAAATGAGAACGCACTTCAAATATTGTTTGATGTAGTGCAAGATAATCATTTGAAAAGCGACTTTGTTATTGGCCCTGAAATTCTTAAACAAGGATTTAGTGTCACTGTATCACAAAACAAGTTTGAAGTAGCAAAAGCCAAAGCCGTAAATATTTGCTCAATAGATAGGGAACCAGTTGACCTTACAAATCTCGATACCCCTCTCTTCTCTTCTTTTGAATTGTGCGGAACTGATAAAAACAAACTAATAAAAATGCTTAAGAATTACTCCACTGCTCTTGTAAATGGGGCACCATCCACACGAGTCACGACAGGGGAAATTCGACCAAACTCGTTTCTGGTGTACGACAGTTTATTGGTCTTGCATCCTATTTTCGCAAATTCGTACCCGGATTCTCTCAAGTCATAAAGCCGTTGTAAGACACAGTGTCGGTGACTATGTCCTTCTCAAGAACGAGGAGAGACACCAGACAAAACAAGACCCAAAATTTAAGGGTCCATTTTTGGTAATTAAAGTCCTGGATGGTGACTGATACATGTTAAAGTCGTTATCGAGTAAATGATTATATAAATACTGTCACGAGGACACAAGAAAACTTCCAGAGGGAAATGTGCCCAGTGAGCTGGACATTGATGATGAAGTTCCAGGCCCGTCAAATGGTCTGATAGAAGCTGAGAGTGAACCGTCCAAGTGAGATGATGGTGAGCCGTCCAAGTGAGACGAAGGTTATCCGTCCAAGTGAGACGATGGTGAGCCGTCCAAGTGAGACGAAGGTTATCCGTCTAAGAGAGACGATGGTTATCCGTTTAAGAGAAACGATGATTATTGGTTGGTTATCCGTCTAAGAGAGACGATGATTAATGGTTATCCGTTTAAAAGAAACGATGATTATTGGTTGGTTATCCGTCTAAGAGAGACGATGATTAATGGTTATCCGTCTAAGAGAGACGATTGTTAATGGTTATCCGTCTAAGAGAGACGATGATTAATGGTTATCCGTCTAAGAGAGACGATTGTTAATGGTTATCCGTCTAAGAGAGACGATGATTAATGGTTATCCGTCTAAGAGAGACGATTGTTAATGGTTACACGTTTAAGAGAAACGATGATTATTGGTTGGTTATCAGTCTAAGAGAGACGATGATTAATGGTTATCCGTCTAAGAGAGACGATTGTTAATGGTTATCCGTTTAAGAGAAACGATGATTATTGGTTGGATATCCGTCTAAAAGAGACGATGAATTAAGTTTGAAATCTATTACAGAGACATTTTTGAAGTTAATGTTTGGCATATTACACGAGGACGTGTCACGGTCAGGATGGCCGTGTCGAAGCAAATTATGTTGCTGCATACTGTATGTGTGTATGGGTACTCTGGTTTTGCGCATTTCACCAGAATCACATTTTTCATCAGAATTTGAATTTTGTCGCTTTAAGCGCGACGACAGCGCTACAACGCTGTCGTCGAGTGTGTTTCGGTGCGAGGCAGAGAAACGAAAAGGAGTTAGTTCGATTTTGAATCGTAAAGCCTGCGCACCGAAACTCGCTGCGCTAGTAGTTAAAGCCATGGAGAATAATAACGACGCTCCGACATATATATAAGTATATGCAGCAAGGCAAACAACAACAACTACAACGGCAGCAAACAACAACAACGGCAAATAAGTAGAAATCCAGCATCCTGGCCATTTCATATGGCGCCATTTAACAGGCCGATCAATTCGGTGGTCGCAAATGCCAACCTGGCATCACACATATCCATAAATATGGCTCTATTGGCAACAGAGCACTGGCACACTGCCCTCTTGGATAGCGAACTCGTCCTTAACAAGGCACCTGCATACAAAAACGAGAAATACATGTTATTGGGTTCGAAAATATTAGATATTTTTTATAATAATTTAAATATCTTTGCAGGCAAAATGAGAATCCTGCAGCCAATAATCCCTTTAAACCAACATAATGTAATTGCTTATGCTTATAAATGTATGTAGAATATGGGCATGCTGCCTGTACGAAGACAGCGGCGACGGATTGGCAATGATTCGCCTGCTATGTGCAGGTACCACCACTTGATGTTGATCCTGTAATGGCATCTATCCCGCGGGAGTAACTACCTGCCCAAATAAATAGCGCAGCTCCTGCTGCGTGGCCATGACGTGGGAGCAGCAAAATACGCCTACTATGTACAGGTACTATGACGTCGATGTCATCCTGGCTGTCATGTGCAGGTATTATCTAAACTGATGCCATTGGTGGGTATGGCATCACTCCCGAGCGCAATCACGACAGCGGCGGGGGACAAATTTCCACAATAGATTGCGCTGCCCAGCACGGGCACGGCGCTGCCAATGCAAACCGTGGCCAAGAAATGCCATGGCAAGCAACAAAATACTCGCATTCTATGTGTCTTACCATTATGGCAAATTGTCAAGCGTGTATGCGGCTACACGTGGCAATTGGCCAACCATGAAAACTCAATTGAATCTTGGTCATACAACACTTGTGGCACTATGTGCCACGCATAAATAGCGCCCATGTATATGCATGGCGCTGCCAAGCATGCTGCGTGGGTGTCTTAAGCTAGCAGCTTCGTACATCTGCCATGTGCAGGCATTATCTAAACTGGTGCCATTGGTGAATGTGGCATCACTCCTGTGCGCAATCATGACAGCGGCGTGCGACAAATTTCCACAATAGATGGCGCTGCCCATCTCAGGAACGGCGCTGCCAATACAATTAACAAAATGCTCGCATTTTTTATGTTTTTTGGCAAATTGTCAAGCGTGTATGCGGCTACACGTGACGATTGGCCATACACATGCATACATACAAATGCAGCATAGTCGACTCCGTACTATGTCGATGAGGCGCATATAGATGTCAGAGGTGGATCCAAGTAGCACATATGTATACTCCACATATACACACATATGTATACTCCAAATTGTGCAGCAGCAGCAACAACAACACAGGACATGATTCTCTTGTATGACGCCCTTCACAATAACGGCTGGCCGGCATTGAACAACAACAACAACTACGTACCAGCGGCGTCCACATACCAGCATGCTGCAGCGGCATCAAATACAACAGTATGACGATTAAGACCTACACCAAGACGAGGAGAAAACAAACAAACTATATTAGACAAGTATACTCCAATTAATAATCAGCCATACTTACATACTCAGAGTCAGATCCATATTCACTATAAGTCCTGTATATGTGCTACTTCACTCCATATATTTATAGCCAGCGTCTCGCATAAATGTATGGAATGAGAAAGAATAGGAAATAATCAGCAATTAGTTAATTTCTCATATTTACCAAAATAAGTAAAATAACATTTTGCAAGCAAACATTAGTCGGCAGGGGAAGAAGAAGATGAAGAAGAAAAATGAGCCAACTAAGCGCAATGCTCACTATGTCAATTGTTTTGTCCCATATTTTAACTTGTTAATGTTCAAGTACCTCGTTTTTCTATTGTTTTTAGATCCTGAGCTCTTTGAAAAAGAGCAAAAGGGACTAATGGTTTTGTGCGAAAATTGTCTGTCTGTCCGTCTGTCCGTCTGTATGAACGCCTTTTTCTCAGCAAGTATAATAGCTAGAGATTCCATTCTTTTTGCAGAGGGTTTGTAGCTCTGTTCAAGTTCAATTCTAATCAAGTTTATTTTTAAATTTGGATGCCACGCCCACTTTGCCCACAATAAGAGAAACAGTGGGACTATCTCGATTTTTGACTTTTTAAATATGAATGCTAGAAAGCCCAAAATTGGTATGCATGAAATAAATAGCGCAGCTCCTGTTGCGTGGCCATGACAGCTGCGTGGAAGCAGCCATTGCTGAATCGTCTCAATGCACTGAAGGGTGTCAAAGATGGTTACAACCAAATGTCTGCCAAACGGAGCAATTAAATTGCAAGCCAAAGATATGGCCACATACCAGGCCATAAATGCCGAACTTGGCACTGACAATACACCTTTACACACACACCAGATGCGTAAGGATCCTGGATTCAGTATTGTCGTACGGCATTTCCATTGCTCCACAAAAACTGAGTGGATCCGCATCCAATTGAACTGCATGGGCTATATCACTCGCTTCATACGTTGTATGCGACAAAGATTCTCTTGCAAGCCACTGGATCTTTTTGAAGTTGAGCTGGAGGCAGCAAGCGATGATTCAAATCTACGCTTGCTCAAACTCAACCAACTGGGCAGCCAATTCGTAGCAATTGAAAGGAAGAGAAGAAACTTAGATCCTGTACAATGATATCGCTTCCAGGGCTATGGTCATACTAAAAACTATTGTAGGCGACAATATGTATGTCTCAAATGTGCTGAAGAGCACGCCACTAATATGTGCAGTAAACCTAGGAATACACCGGGCAGGTGTGCCAACTGCAAGGGCAACATGTTGCCTGCTACAAGGGCTGTCAGGCATTCAAGAATGCACAAGCTGAATTGTCAGCGACAAAGGTGCGATCGGAGTAAGCTCAAATTGTGCAAACTCAATGGTCGCTACCAGCAGTTGCTTTAAAAAGCCAGCCAACTATGCCAAGAATTAAAAATACACCACAGATGCATACAGTAGCAGCAACAGCAGCATTAGCAACAATAACGGCAAACAACAGGAAAAATCAAGCAAATAAGCCTAACAAGCAAACTCCACAAAACCAAAAACAACAACAACACCAACAGCAAAGCAGTAAGAAAGCAAAACAGTTTTCATATAGCCGAACTGTGGCAAATAATAACAACAACAACAAGGACAACAAAACCACAAAGCCAATAAAGGCAGTGTCAATGCAAGTGAAAATAATTTCCAACACGCTTGCCCATCAAGCCGACACTTGCATACACTACAGGAGAAAATGTGCATTGAGCAGCGGCAGCAACTACAACAAGAAAGAAAATGTCAGTCGGACATGCCGACCGTGTAATACCTTCTGAGCTTCGTTTTCATTTATATGAGTTCAAATTGGAGTAACTGCTGCAAGAACTTAACATGCACACATATTTGTATGTCTATCTCGCTCGCACGATTTTCGTTTTCGTTGCTTGTGTGCATAGCTCAGTACAATGCACGTGACAATGCCATGTTTGAAAGTATCGATTTTCGTTGTTTGAGAACTTTTTTAATTATGGTCCGATTTTGATGCAATTTTCACAATCGTTTGATATTATTTGTCTGCAGGTATATGCTAAGTTACAACACTATACGTTCAAAAGTAAGTGAGCCAGAGGCATTCGAAGTTGCAACGCAATTGTGTGCGAAGTGGGCGTGGCATCTAATAAATTTTGATGTCATTATATTCATATTACGAATAGCAACCTGCATGCCAAAATTGGTGTCCCTAGGTATTATAACTACCGAGATATTCGCCAAAAACATGTATTTTTTCCGAGGTATGTCTAGTTTTTCGCTTATTGTGGGCGAATGGGGCGAGGCATCAAAAAAAAAAGATTCTTGTATTGCCTGACTAAATATGTGATCGATACTGACCAAGTTTGAAATTGTAGCTCTTGCCATCTCTGAGATCTGTTTGTTCATACGGACAGACGGACAGACGGGCAGACAGACAGACAGACGGACAGACGGACATGGCTGTATCGACTCGGCTGTTGATGCTGATCAAGAATATATATACTTTATGGGGTCTGCCCCGTCTCCTTGTGCCTGTTACATACAGATCGCCTCTGACAAACCCATTATACCCCTCAGAGGGTATAAAAAGATAGCAGAAAAGGCCAATGAATCGGATATTGACATCGTGACATGCAGCTCGCCCACAAATGTGCCATCAGTCTACTCGGCTTCATCAATTCTCAAAACGACAGTCGCGAGAAGAGGAACCTCACTTGTGACTGATGCCGCAATTAGTTTGAGTTTTTGTAGTCTCCAGTTGCTCCTGAGAAAACAAAAAAATCTGCCCAAAACTCAACTGTTTTCGAGACTCGACATTCTTCTAACGCCAATTATATGAACCCGACAAAAACGAGAAATACATGTAATTTATTTCGAAAATATTAGATATGTTTTTTAAAATTTTAAATATTTTTGCAGGCAAAATGAGAATCCTGCAGCCAATAATCCCTTTAAACCAACATAATGTAATTGCTTATGCTTATAAAGCGGCCATATGTATGTATAATATGGGCATACTCCCTGTACGAAGACAGCGGCAAGGGATTGGCAATGATTCGCCTGCTATGTGCAGGTACCACCACTTGATGTTGATCCTGTAATGGCATCTATCCCGCGGGAGTAACTACCTGTCCAAATAAATAGCGCAGCTCCTGCTGCGTGGCCATGACGTGGGAGCAGCAAAATACGCCTACTATGTACAGGTACTATGACGTCGATGTCATCCTCGCAACGGCAATGGCCAGCATGGGCATGGCGTCGCCAATCCTGACCAAGATCACTCAATTGAATCTTGGACATACAACCCATGTAGCTGCGTGGGAGTCTTAAACCAGCAGATTCGTACCTCTGTCATGTGCAGGTATTATCTAAACTGATGCCATTGGTGGATATGGCATCACTCCCGAGCGCAATCACGACAGCGGCGTGGGGCAAATTTCCACAATAGATGGCGCTGCCCATCTCGGTAACGGCGCTGCCAATACAATTAACAAAATGCTCGCATTTTCTATGTTTTTGGCAAATTGTCAAGCGTGTATGCGGCTACAAGTGACGATTGGCCATACACATGCATACATACAAATGCAGCATAGTCGACTACGTACTATGTCGATGAGGCGCATATAGATGTCAGAGGTGGATTCAAGTAGCACATATGTATACTCCACATATACACACATATGTATACTCCACATTGTGCAGCAGCAGCAACAACAACACAGGACATGATTCTCTTGTATGACGTCCTTCACAATAACGGCTGGCCGGCATTGAACAACAACAACAACTACGTACCAGCGGCGTCCACATACCGGCATGCTGCAGCAGCATCAAATACAACAGTATGACGATTAAGACCTACACCAAGACGAGGAGAAAACAAACAAACTATATTAGACAAGTATACTCCAATTAATAATCAGCCATACTTACTTACTCAGAGTCAGATCCATATTCACTATAAGTCCTGTATATGTGCCATTTCACTCCATATATTTATAGCCAGCGTCTCGCATAATGAGCCAACTAAGCGCAATGCTGACTATGTCAATTGTTTTGTCCCATATTTTAACTTGTTAATTTTCAAGTACCTCGTTTTTCTATTGTTTTTAGAATCTGAGCTCTTTGAAAAAGAGCAAAAGGGACTAATGGTTTTGTGCGAAAATTGTCTGTCTGTCTGTCTGTCCGTCTGTCCGTCTGTCCGTCTGTATGAACGCCTTTTTCTCAGCAAGTATAATAGCTATTTTTAAATTTGGATGCCACGCTCACTTTGCCCACAATAAGAGAAACAGTGGGACTATCTCGATTTTTGACTTTTTAAATATGAATGCTAGAAAGCCCAAAATTGGTATGCATGAAATAAATAGCGCAGCTCCTGTTGCGTGGCCATGACAGCTGCGTGGAAGCAGCCATTGCATATGTCTCAAATGTGCTGAAGAGCAGGCCACTAATATGTGCAGTAAACCGAGGAATACACCGGGCAGGTGTGCCAACTGCAAAGGCCAACATGTTGCCTGCTACAAGGGCTGTCAGGCATTCAAGAATGCACAAGCTGAATTGTCAGCGACAAAGGTGCGATCGGAGTAAGCTCAAATTGTGCAAACTCAATGGTCGCTACCACCAGTTGCATTAAAAAGCCAGCCAACTATGCCCAGAATTAAAAATACACCACAGATGTATACAGAAGCAGCAACAGCAGCATTAGCAACAATAATGTCAAGCAACAGGAAAACGCAAGCAAATAAGCCTAACAAGCAAACTCCACAAAACCAAAAACAACAAGAACACCAACAGCAAAGCAGTAAGAAAGCAAAACAGCTTTCATATAGCCGAACTGTGGCAAATAATAACAACAACAACAAGGACAACAAAACCACAAAGCCAATAAAGGCAGTGTCAATGCAAGTGAAAATAATTTCCAACACGCTTGCCCATCAAGCCGACACTTGCATACACTACAGGAGAAAATGTGCATTGAGCAGCGGCAGCAACTACAACAAGAAAGAAAATGTCAGTCGGACATGCCGACCGTGTAATACCTTCTGAGCTTCGTTTTCATTTATATGAGTTCAAATTGGAGTAACTGCTGCAAGAACTTAACATGCACACATATTTGTATGTCTATCTCGCTCGCACGATTTTCGTTTTCGTTGCTTGTGTGCATAGCTCAGTACAATGCACGTGACAATGCCATGTTTGAAAGTATCGATTTTCGTTATTTGAGAACTTTTTTAATTATGGTCCGATTTTGATGCAATTTTCACAATCGTTTGATATTATTTGTCTCCCAGTATATCATAAGTTACAAAACGTTACGTTTAGAAATAAGTGAGCCAGAGGCATTCGAAGTTGCAACGCAATTGTGGGCGAAGTGGGCGGGGCATCTAATAAATTTTGATGGCATTATATTCATATTACGAATAGCAACCTGCATGCGAAAATTGGTGTCCCTAGGTATTATAATTACCGAGATATTCGCCAAAAACATGTATTTTTTCCGAGGTATGTCTAGTTTTTCGCTTATTGTGGGCGAATGGGGCGAGGCATCAAAAAAAAAAGATTCTTGTATTGCCTGACTAAATATGTGATCGATACTGACCAAGTTTGAAATTTTTTGAGAAGAACTCCTGAACTCCTTTCCTTTTTTCTAGCCTATGGCTGCCAAAACACTTTATAATAATTGCCAATTATCTAAATATTTACCATTTTTAAACATTATTATTTTTCACTCGCACAGCCAATTCACTTATTGGCACGATGATCGCATATCGATTACTTCGAATATCGCGTGACTCGTGCCAATAATAATTGATTCTCTCGCGACTATGCAGTCGTTGCGTGGGCAGAGCAACACTCTCGCGCTGTTACCTTTTTTAACAGCACTTAACCGATGGCAGCCAATGTTAATGTGCTCATGTTGAGAGCAGAGCAGTTGTTCGTAACATAAGCAACTGGCTAGTTGACTTCTTGCTGTACTGGGCTAACTACAGAGTCCCATCTACGCGCTCGCGCCAAGCAGTCGAACAAAAGCCAGCACTTGTGGAAAATCAAAACCAAGCGAAGTAAAATAAAACCAACAATTTTATTTTAGTTGTGCCAGTTACCAAAAAACTGCAATTCGGCGTGCCAATAATTAATTAAATAAGAAACCAAAACCAGCGCCTGATCCTGGCTGGTGAAATGAAACGAAGTGAAGTTAAAAAAGCGAAATTAACGGGAAAAATGGAACAGTACAGATTGCAGAGTGTTCTAGCGAGAAGATTCTTAAACCGTAGGCCAATAGAATTCGGCTGTAGACTAATTATTGTAATGCTACAATTTAATTAATCTTACACACTCTATTATTATCCCTACAACTGTAACTGAGGCTGATTTACCATGTATTGTACAACCATTGCTAATTTTCTTTGAGCCTAAATCAAAAATAAAGCAAGTCAAAGGTGTCGTTGCTATCTGCGTGGCAGTGACGAGTCACTGCCCCAAAAGGTGTATGTGTGTGCGCGTACATAGCTGCGCATCGCATGCACCAGCCAATGACCACCGTTGACGGTGTGTGATCGACACGTACAAGCGTAGAACAGCGCACTCACCTTTGGCGAGAGCGGATGAAGAAAAAACATACATACAACCGACTTTTTCCTTATTATTACTTCCACTTTCGCTATTACTCAACAAATCTTTCCACCCGGTACGAAATAATCATTGAGGACTAAAAGTCCAATAAATGATTAAGCCAATAAAACCAGCATTAGCAGCAACTACAACAACAACAACCAGCCAAAGCAACAGCGAAAAATGTGCAAATCACCCAGTTAAAGTGACGGCAAAACCTTCATATAAATACAGTACAATATACATATATGCCAGTGTGTGAGTGCTAGTGTGTCTCCACTGTATGCAGACTGAAAAAGTGAAACTTGCATCTGTAAATTGCCGCCATATTCGGAAAGAACTCTCCCTTTCTTGTATGCATATATACACATATATATATGTGCATACCAATCACATAGCAGTGCTTCGAAAACCAACGGAAACGAAAAGCTGTCTCTCTCTCTGCAACTAAAGCTACACACATACAGACATTACCATACACCTATAAGTACATCCGTACATCCGTACATCAGTACCGCCAACTCAGTGACTTTAAAACTGTCATAGCTGAGTATATACATGCATGCGTGTGTGTGTGCATGAAAGTGAACTGAACTGAACTTAACTGGCTACAGACAACAACCAGCAAGTGTAGCTTAAACTGTACAGGCTGTTTTAAACTGTACAAGTCTCTCATTTTTGTGATTGTTGCCAATTATTTTGACAAACATGGGTGGAAAAATAAAAATAATAAAAGCAAAGCCAACCGTAAATTCAAATCGAGAACGCCAACACCTACGCCACCGACACAAGCTTATCGGCAACAACAACACCAACACCAATACAAATGCCAACATCATCACCGTCACCTTCGCCCCCGCGCTGCCAAAGGGAGGGCGACACTCTCTTGGCGTTACCAACAACGCCACCACAAAGCAAACGGGAAACAGCGACAAAATCTACTTCGCCGCCATTAAAGAAGCCATGGTTCGCGCCAAGCGCGGCAACTTTTCGCAAGCAACTATTAACGGCACTAAACCATGGCTCTAACCTCGACCTCAGCCACATCAAAAAGCAATCCGACAACATCAACAAAGCATCTGGCAAGAACAACAGCAACTACAATGTACATGCTATTGGCAACAGTAGCAGTAACAACAAGAAAGAAAATGTCAGTCGGACATGCCGACCGTGTAATACCCTCTGAGCTTCGTTTTCATTTATATGAGTTCAAATTAGAGTAACTGCTGCAAGAACTTAACTTGCACACATATTTGTATGTCTATCTCGCTCGCACGATTTTCGTTTTCGTTGCACAGCTCTGTACAATGCACGTGACAATTCCTTGTTTGAAAGTATCGATTTTCGTTGTTTGAGAACTTTTTTAATTATGGTCCGATTTTGATGCAATTTTCACAATCGTTTGATATTATTTGTCTGCAGGTATATGCTAAGTTACAACACTATACGTTCAAGTGAGCCAGAGGCATTCGAAGTTGCAACGCAATTGTGGGCGAAGTGGGCGTGGCATCTAATAAATTTTGATGGCATTATATTCATATTACGAATAGCAACCTGCATGCCAAAATTGGTGTCCCTAGGTATTATAATTACCGAGATATTCGCCAAAAACATGTATTTTTTCCGAGGTATGTCTAGTTTTTCGCTTATTGTGGGCGAATGGGGCGAGGCATCAAAAAAAAAAAGATTCTTGTATTGCCTGACTAAATATGTGATCGATACTGACCAAGTTTGAAATTGTAGCTCTTGCCATCTCTGAGATCTGTTTGTTCATACGGACAGACGGACAGACGGACAGACAGACAGACAGACGGACAGACGGACATGGCTGTATCGACTCGGCTGTTGATGCTGATCAAGAATATATATACTTTATGGGGTCTGCCCCGTCTCCTTGTGCCTGTTACATACAGATCGCCTCTGACAAACCCATTATACCCCTCAGAGGGTATAAAAAGATAGCAGAAAAGGCCAATGAATCGGATATTGACATCGTGACATGCAGCTCGCCCACAAATGTGCCATCAGTCTACTCGGCTTCATCAATTCTCAAAGCGACAGTCGCGAGAAGAGGAACCTCACTTGTGACTGATGCCGCAATTAGTTTGGGTTTTTGTAGTCTCCAGTTGCTCCTGAGAAAACAAAAAAATCTGCCCAAAACTCAACTGTTTTCGAGACTCGACATTCTTCTAACGCCAATTATATGAACCCGACAAAAACGAGAAATACATGTAATTGGTTTCGAAAATATTAGGTATGTTTTTTAAAATTTTAAATATTTTTGCAGGCAAAATGAGAATCCTGCAGCCAATAATCCCTTTAAACCAACATAATGTAATTGCTTATGCTTATAAAGCGGCCATATGTATGTATAATATGGGCATACTCCCTGTACGAAGACAGCGGCAAGGGATTGGCAATGATTCGCCTGCTATGTGCAGGTACCACCACTTGATGTTGATCCTGTAATGGCATCTATCCCGCGGGAGTAACTACCTGCCCAAATACAGATGCGTGGGAGCAGCAAAATACGCCTACTATGTACAGGTACTATGACGTCGATGTCATCCTCGCAACGGCAATGGCCAGCATGGGCATGGCGTCGCCAATCCTGACCAAGATCACTCAATTGAATCTTGGACATACAACCCATGTAGCTGCGTGGGAGTCTTAAACCAGCAGATTCGTACCTCTGTCATGTGCAGGTATTATCTAAACTGATGCCATTGGTGGATATGGCATCACTCCCGAGCGCAATCACGACAGCGGCGTGGGGCAAATTTCCACAATAGATGGCGCTGCCCATCTCGGTAACGGCGCTGCCAATACAATTCGCTTTCTATGTTTTTGGCAAATTGTCAAGCGTGTATGCGGCTACAAGTGACGATTGGCCATACACATGCATACATACAAATGCAGCATAGTCGACTACGTACTATGTCGATGAGGCGCATATAGATGTCAGAGGTGAATTCAAGTAGCACATATGTATACTCCACATATACACACATATGTATACTCCACATTGTGCAGCAGCAGCAACAACAACACCAACAACACAGGACATGATTCTCTTGTATGACGTCCTTCACAATAACGGCTGGCCGGCATTGAACAACAACAACAACTACGTACCAGCGGCGTCCACATACCAGCATGCTGCAGCAGCATCAAATACAACACTATGACGATTAAGACCTACACCAAGACGAGGAGAAAACAAACAAACTATATTAGACAAGTATACTCCAATTAATAATCAGCCATACTTACATACTCAGAGTCAGATCCATATTCACTATAAGTCCTGTAAATGTGCCATTTCACTCCATATATTTATAGCCAGCGTCTCGCATAATGAGCCAACTAAGCGCAATGCTGACTATGTCAATTGTTTTGTCCCATATTTTAACTTGTTAATTTTCAAGTACCTCGTTTTTCTATTGTTTTTAGAATCTGAGCTCTTTGAAAAAGAGCAAAAGGGACTAATGGTTTTGTGCGAAAATTGTCTGTCTGTCTGTCTGTCCGTCTGTCCGTCTGTATGAACGCCTTTTTCTCAGCAAGTATAATAGCTATTTTTAAATTTGGATGCCACGCCCACTTTGCCCACAATAAGAGAAACAGTGGGACTATCTCGATTTTTGACTTTTTAAATATGAATGCTAGAAAGCCCAAAATTGGTATGCATGAAATAAATAGCGCAGCTCCTGTTGCGTGGCCATGACAGCTGCGTGGAAGCAGCCATTGCTGAATCGTCTCAATGCACTGGAGGGTGTCAAAGATGGTTACAACCAAATGTCTGCCAAACGGAGCAATTAAATTGCAAGCCAAAGATATGGCCATATACCAGGCCATAAAAGCGGAACTTGGCACTGACAATACACCTTTACATACTAAAAACTATTGTAGGCGACAATATGTATGTCTCAAATGTGCTGAAGAGCACGCCACTAATATGTGCAGTAAACCGAGGAATACACCGGGCAGGTGTGCCAACTGCAAAGGCCAACATGTTGCCTGCTACAAGGGCTGTCAGGCATTCAAGAATGCACAAGCTGAATTGTCAGCGACAAAGGTGCGATCGGAGTAAGCTCAAATTGTGCAAACTCAATGGTCGCTACCACCAGTTGCTTTAAAAAGCCAAGAATTAAAAATACACCACAGATGCATACAGTAGCAGCAACAGAAGCATTAGCAACAATAACGCCAAGCAACAGGAAAAAGCAAGCAAATAAGCCTAACAAGCAACATGGACATATTAAAACTATTGTAGGCGACAATATGTATGTCTCAAATGTGCTGAAGAGCACGCCACTAATATGTGCAGTAAACCGAGAAATACACCGGGCAGGTGTGCCAACTGCAAAGGCCAACATGTTGCCTGCTACAAGGGCTGTCAGGCATTCAAGAATGCACAAGCTGAATTGTCAGCGACAAAGGTGCGATCGGAGTAAGCTCAAATTGTGCAAACTCAATGGTCGCTACCACCAGTTGCTTTAAAAAGCCAGCCAACTATGCCAAGAATTAAAAATACACCACAGATGCATACAGTAGCAGCAACAGCAGCATTAGCAACAATAACGCCAAACAACAGGAAAACGCAAGCAAATAAGCCTAACAAGCAAACTCCACAAAACCAAAAACAACAACAACACCAGCAGCAAAGCAGTAATAAAGCAAAAAAGCTTTCATATAGCCGAACTGTGGCAAATAATAACAACAACAACAACAACAACAAAAACTACAAAACCAATAAAGGCAGTGGCATTGCAAGTGAAAATAAAATCCAACACTGTGGCCCAGCAAGCCGACACTTGCATACACTGCAGGAGAAAATGTGCATTGAGCAGCGGCAGCAACTACAAAAACAACAACCAGCCAAAGCCAATGCCAAGAAAATGCTATTCAAGTTGCTAATCAATCAGACAAAAGGCTGGTTAAAATGATGGAGCAGAATGTTGACACAATTGGACAATTGGGCAATAAGTTGTATTGGCTTATTGACTGTATCCAAACCATGCTGTCAACTACAATCACAAATACAATGGGCATAACTAATATGCAAAAACAACATCACCAGAAGGAGCAGCATATTGTGCCCATTGTCACGATAGCCAGCCCTAATCCTTTGGACACGTCCGTACACAGCATAACAATGATTTAAGCGGAGAACAGAAAAAGGTTTTAGATCCATCGCCAATAAAAATCATGTGACTTACAACGATTAAATCAAATAAAATAGCATTCTCCTAACCAACAACAAAAACAAAATATGAAAATCCTAACACATAGCAGCCAATACAAATTTAGAAAAATATATTACAACTAAATAAAATAAATGGAAAATGGAGAACTTACCTGCACTGCCACCAGGCAGTTGTAAATATGTAGCCGGATACGGAGTCATTTCCGTTCTCCCACGCCGCTATCCTGGTACATGCTCGCCATGCCATCCCATTATTGCCGAAAAAAAAAGATTACCTGAAAAAAAAAATAATAATTAATTAAGTGATCAATTGTAAATCAAGATAAGATGATACTCACGTATAATTTCAAATACATTGCCATTACGTGCATATAGAAGGCGCGATCGTTCCTCCTATTATTACTAAAGTTTTGCACAAATGAAAACTCATTCAAATCCAATTTGCTCATTAGCTAAATGACTAACAGCACCTAAATGGAATGCAGTTTTATGCTGCAGGACATGAGCAGGATCGAATAATGAATAGACGAAAATGGCCAAGAACAAACAAAGACACCCAGCAGCAACAGTATTAAACACAGCTGCATACCACTAAAAACAACAATCAGCTTGTTGTCCCAACATTTCCACAATCTGAAAAAGCGAAAGCAATTTTGGTTAAAAAATAATCAATTAAGTGACAAAAAAAAATATAAAAAAATATATATATATGTAAGAAGGTATATGAGGAGTACCCTAAATGTAGCAGCAGTATATACCAACAATAATCGATAGCAGCAGAGTCAGAACTATCGATAGCAGTAGCCAACAGTGGTATCGAGAAGAAGTGAGCATGAGTAGAGAGTAAGCAGCGCTAGAGGACAGCCGTAACATAAGAGGTGAACAGCAGCAGCAGATCGGGTAGTCGTCAAGCATTAAGTGACGATATCCATAAAGAATATAAACGTGTCAGCCGTGTAACTTGTTATATCAGCCTTATTGCCTTTTTTTGTATTAAGTAATTCTTTATCACTTTTTTATACGATCCGTTCTTTAATTTATATTTAAATAAAACGAGGTTTTCACCTAAACCTCATTCTTACATTTGGGGGCTCAACCGGGATCGCGACAAAAGTGAATACAAATTTTTTCGCCGTTTGAAAAGAACTGTTAAAAGAGTTAATGCACGCGCGAAAAAAGAAATCAGGCGACAGAAGTCCTGCGGCACGCACTAAGCCGAATGGATTTCACCGAAGCCGAAGCTGTGAAGGAGCAAGTGCAGCAGCTGATACAGCAACAGGAGCGGCTAAACCAAAAGCAAGTCGAGCAGGCACAGCAGTTAGAAGCAGCACAGAGCTGTATAGCAGAAAAGGAGGCAGCACTCCAGCAACCCAACAGCAGCTGGAGCAACTGCAGCAGAAGGCAGCACTAAGTAGCGAGGCAGGAGCACAACAAATCTCCAAGATGCAAGCAGAACTCCAAGAATCCCTATCGAAGCAAAAGGAAACTCAGAGTGCTCTAGAGGCATGTAACACAGAGTTGGAAGCTGAAAAGTTGCTGGTTCAACCACAGAAACAGCGCTGCAGCAGCACACAGCGGAGCTTGAGGCAGCCAAGTTGCTAGTGGCACAGACGGAGTCGCAGCTCAAAGTCAGCAAAGAGTGCTGTGCACAACGTGAACTAAAGTTGAGCGATGTGCGACGGCAACATGAGGCATTGCAGCAGAAGTGCGAGTCGCAGAAACAGCAGCAAGAGACGCTGAAAGCAGAGCTGGTGGCAATGCGTAGAGATGGCTCACAGCGGCATGCAACACTAAAGCAGATCAACGAGCAGCTGTTGGACAAGCAGCAAAGCTATGTGGCACTGGAGCGCAAAAGCATTGGACAATGCTTCAAGTTGGCCAACGACAAAGAGTTGCTGCAGCAAACGAGTAACAGACTGGAGCGTGAATTACAGGAGGCACGTCAGCAGATGCAATCCAGTCAGGCCAATATGACTGAGGCACAGCAGCAGGAGGCAAGCCAGCGGGAAGTGAAACTGCAAGAGCAACACAAGCAGCTGCAGAGGCAGCTTGACAAGCACCAGGAGGAGAGCAGCGGCAACGGGGAGGTCATCAAGAAGCTGAAAGAACGTCTGGTTATAACCAACACTGAGTTGCAGCACAAGGAGCAACTGGCACGCGAGGATGTAGAAAAGATTACCGATCTGACCAATGCAGAGTTATCTACGGCGCTGGAGGTGCTGCAAGCGAAGAAGAGCGGAACGGCCCACATCTTAGAGCTGTTTGAAATGAAGGCGGACATGAATGCAGGAAGACCACACACTCAGCTGGAGTTGCAACAAAGCAGCAACGTGCAGCTCCAGCAAATGCAGCAGAGTGAGCAGAATCTACAAGGCGCAGCAGTGAAAGCAGCCGAGCAACTGCGTCAGCTGCAGCAAGCAAATGCCGAGATACTGGAAGCTGTGCAGCAGAAACAGATCAGCATCAGTGAAGCAGAACAGCAGTTAAGCAGTCAGCAGAGTATACAGGCCAGCGAATATCTAGGACCTTACGAGATAACAAAGATCAAGCGTAATGGGCGTTACGACGTACGGAAAGCTGCGGATGTGGAAGGGCCTATGAATACGGCAACAAGCTGCGATCAGTATGGCCGAATGTAAGAAGGTATATGAGGAGTACCCTAAATGTAGCAGCAGTATACACCAACAATAATCGATAGCAGCAGAGTCAGAACTTTCGATACCAGTAGCCAACAGTGGTATCGAGAAGAAGTGAGCATGAGTAGAGAGTAAGCAGCGTTAGAGGACAGCCGTAACATAAGACTTTTGTATACGATCCGTTCTTTAATTTATATTTAAATAAACCGAGGTTTTCACCTAAACCTCATTCTTACATATATTACAAACCTTAAACGGCACCAATAATGGCGTTTCAGACATTGTCTAAAACGCCACCTACAACTACAGACTCCTTACAAGAGCCTCACCATTGTCTCGCTGCCTTAGCGGCTTATCTACTGCCGAGAACATATATATATATATATAAGTATATGCAGCAAGGCAAACAACAACAACTACAACGGCAGCAAACAACAACAACGGCAAATAAGTAGAAATCCTGCATCCTGGCCATTTCAGGCCGATCAATTCGGTGGTCGCAAATGCCAGCCTGGCATCACACATATCCATAAATATGGCTCTATTGGCAACAGATCACTGGCACACTGCCCTCTTGGATAGCGAACTCGTCCTTAACAAGGCATCTGCATACAAAAACGAGAAATACATGTTATTGGATTCAAAAAATATTAAATATGTTTTTTAATATTTTAAATATCTTTGCAGGCAAAATGAGAATCCTGCAGCCAATAATCCCTTTAAACCAACATAATGTAATTGCTTATGCTTATAAAGCGGCCATGTGTATGTAGAATATGGGCATACTGCCTGTACGAAGACAGCGGCAAGGGATTGGCAATGATTCGCCTGCTATGTGCAGGTACCACCACTTGATGTCAATCCTGCAGTGGCATCTATCCCGCGGGAGTAACTACCTGCCCAAATAAATAGCGCAGCTCCTGCTGCGTGGCCATGACAGCTGCGTGGGAGCAGCAAAATACACCTACTATGTACAGGTACTATGACGTCGTTGTCATCCTCGCAACGGCAATGGCCAGCATGGGCATGGCGTCGCCAATCCTGACCAAGATCACTCAATTGAATCTTGGTCATACAACCCATGTAGCTGCGTGGGAGTCTTAAACCAGCAGATTCATACTTCTGTCATGTGCAGGTATTATCTAAACTGATACCATTGGTGGATATGGCATCACTCCCGAGCGCAATCCCGACAGCGGCGGGGGACAAATTTTCACAATAGATGGCGCTGCCCAGCACGGGCACGGCGCTGCCAATACAAACCGTGGCCAACAAATGCTATGGCAAGCAACAAAATGTTCGCATTCTGTGTGTCTTACCATTATGTCAAATTGTCAAGCGTGTATGCGGCTACACGTGGCAATTGGCCAAACCATGTATTCATACAAATTCAGCATACGTCGACGATGTCATCCTGGCAACGGGCGAGGCGTCGCCAATCCTGACCAAGAAAACTCAATTGAATCTTGGTCATACAATACTTGTGGCACTATGTGCCATGCAAAAATAGCACCCATGTATATGCATGGCGCTGCCAAGCATGCTGCGTGGGTGTCTTAAGCCAGCAGCTTCGTACGTCTGCCATGTGCAGGCATTATCTAAACTGATGCCATTACTCCTGTGCGCAATCATGACAGCGGCGTGGGACAAATTTCCACAATAGATGGCGCTGCCCATCTCGGTAACGGCGCTGCCAATACAATTAACAAAATGCTCGCATTTTCTATGTTTTTTGGCAAATTGTCAAGCGTGTATGCGGCTACAAGTGACGATTGGACATACACATGCATACATACAAATGCAGCATAGTCGACTCCGTACTATGTCGATGAGGCGCATGTAGATGTCAGAGGTGGATTCAAGTAGCACATATGTATACTCCACATATACACACATATGTATACTCCACATTGTGCAGCAGCAGCAACAACAACACCAACAACACAGGACATGATTCTCTTGTATGACGCCCTTCACAATAACGGCTGGCCGGCATTGAACAACAACAACAACTACGTACCAGCGGCGTCCACATACCAGCATGCTGCAGCAGCATCAAATACAACAGTATGACGATTAAGACCTACACCAAGACGAGGAGAAAACAAACAAACTATATTAGACAAGTATACTCCAATTAATAATCAGCCATACTTACATACTCAGAGTCAGATCCATATTCACTATAAGTCCTGTATATGTGCCATTTCACTCCATATATTTATAGCCAGCGTCTCGCATAATGAGCCAACTAAGCGCAATGCTCACTATGTCAATTATTTTGTCCCATATCTTAACTTGTTATTTTTCAAGTACTATGTACTATGTTGTTTTTAGACCCTGAGCTCTTTGAAAAAGAGCAAAAGGGACTAATGGTTTTGTGTGAAAATTGTCTGTCTGTCCGTCTGTATGAACGCCTTTTTCTCAGCAAGTATAATAGCTAGAGATTCAATTCTTTTTGCAGAGGCTTTGTAGCTCTGTTTAAAATTTGGATGCCACGCCCACTTTGCCCACAATAAGAGAAACAGTGGGACTATCTCGATTTTTGACTTTTTAAATATGAATGCTAGAAAGCCCAAAATTGGTATGCATGAAATAAATAGCGCAGCTCCTGTTGTGTGGCCATGACAGCTGCGTGGAAGCAGCCATTGCTGAATCGTCTCAATGCACTGGAGGGTGTCAAAGATGGTTACAACCAAATGTCTGACAAACGGAGTAATTAAATTCCAAGCCAAAGATATGGCCATAACAGCCGAACTTGGCACTAACTATACACATTACACACACACCAGATGCGTAAGGATCTTGGATTCCGTATTGTCATACGGCATCTCCATTGCTCCACAAAAACTAAGTGGATCCGCATCCAATTGAACTGCGTGGGCTATATCACTCGCTTCATACGTTGTATGCGACAAAGATTCTCTGGCAAGCCACTGGATCTTTTTATACCCTTTGAGGGTATATTGGGCTTGTGAAAAGTATGTAACAGGCAGAAGGAGGCGTGGCAGACCCCATAAAGTATATATATTCTTGATCAGCATCATAAGACGAGTCGATATAGCCATGTCCGTCTGTCCGTCTGTCCGTCTGTGCATCTGTGCGTCTGTGCGTCTGTGCGTCTGTCCGTCTGTCCGTATGAACAAACAGATCTCAAAAATGGTAAGAGCTACAATATCCGTCAGTCAGTCAATACAAGAATCTTTTTTTTTTTTGATGCCACGCCCCATTCGCCCACAATAAGCGAAAAACCAAACATACCTCGTAAAAAATACATGTTTTTGGCGAATATCTCGCCATGACACTTAGGGTCATCAATTTTGGTATGTAGGTTCCTATTTGCAATACAAAGACAATGCCATCAAAATTTTTTGGATGCCACGCCTCCTTCGCCCACCAAACTTTGTAACTTTGGAAGCGGCTGGCTCACTTATTTCCTAACGTATAGTTTTGTAACTTAACATTTAGTTGCAGACAAATAATTTCAAACGATTGTGAAAATTTTATTAAAATCGGATTATAATTAAAAAAGTTTGTCATACAAACTTATATTTTTATCGCAATAGCAGTGCACTGCTTTCGTTTACGCTGCAATGTTTACAAGCAGTGCACAAGCAGTGCTTGTGTATTTAAAACTTACTCAGTGCACTGCTTGTGTGTATAAAATTAAAGCAGTGCACTGCTTGTAAGCAGTCCAAAATGAATTCATATAATTGGAAACGAAGCTCAGAGGGTATTACACGGCCGCCATGCCCGACTGACATTTTCTTTCTTGTTGAAGTTGAGCTAGAGCCAGCAAGCGATGATTCAAATCTACGCTTGCTCAAACTCAACCAACTGGGCAGCCAATTCGTATCAATTGAAAGGAAGAGAAGAAACTTAGATCCTGTACAATGATATCGCTTCCAGGGCTATGGACATACTAAAAACTATTGTAGGCGACAATATGTATGTCTCAAATGTGCTAATATGTGCAGTAAACCGAGGAATACACCGGGCAGGTGTGCCTACTGCAAAGGCCAACATGTTGCCTGCTACAAGGGCTGTCAGGCATTCAATGCACAAATGAATTGTCAGCGACAAAGGGGCGATCGGAGTAAGCTCAAATTGTGCAAACTCAATGGTCGCTACCACCAGTTGCTTTAAAAAGCCAGCCAACTATGCCAATAATTAAAAATATACCACAGATGCATACAGTAGAAGCAACAGCAGCATTAGCAACAATAACGCCAAACAACAGGAAAAAGCAAGCAAATAAGCCTAACAAGCAAACTCTACAAAACCAAAAACAACAACAACACCAGCAGCAAAGCAGTAATAAAGCAAAAAAGCTTTTATATAGCCGAACTGTGGCAAATAATAACATCAACAACAAGGACAACAAAACCAATAAAGGAAGTGTCAATGCAAGTGAAAATAAAATCCAACACGGTGGCCCAGCAAGCCGACACTTGCATACACTGCAGGAGAAAATGTGCATTGAGCAGCGGCAGTAACTACAAAAACAACAACAAACAAGCCAATGGCAAGAAAATGCTATTCAAGTTGCTAATCAATCAGACAAAGGGCTGGTTAAAAAGATGGGGCAGAATGTAGACACAATTGGACAATTGGGCAATAAGTTGTATTGGCTTATTGACATTATCCAAACCATGCTGTCAACTACAATCACAAATGCAATGGGCATAACTAATATGCAAAATCAGCACCAAAAACAACATCACCAGAAGGAGCAGCATATTGTGCCCATTGTCACCATAGCCAGCCCTAATCCTTTGGACACGTCCGTAGACAGCATAACAATGACTTAAGCGGAGGACCGAAAAAGGTTTTAGATCCACCGCCAATAAAAATCATGTGACTTACAACGATTAAAACAAATAAAATAGCATTCTCCTAACCAACAACAAAAACAAAATATGAAAAGCCTAACACATAGCAGCCAATACAAATTTAGAAAAATATATTACAACTAAAAAAAATAAATGGAAAATGGAGAACTTACCTGCACTGCCACCAGGCAGTTGTAAATATGTAGCCGGATACGGAGTCATTTCCGTTCTCCCACGCCGCTATCCTGGTACATGCTCGCCATGCAATACCATTATTGCCAAAAAAAAAAAAAAGATTACCTGAAAAACAAAAAATAATTAATTAAGTGATCAATTGTAAATCAAGATAAGATGATACTCATGTATAATTACAAATACATTGCCATTATGTGCATATTGAAAGCGCGATCGTTCCTCCTATTATTACTAAAGTTTTGCACAAATGAAAATTCATTCAAATCCAATTTGCTCATTAGCTAAATGACCAACAGCACCTAAATGGAATGCAGTTTTATGCTGCAGGACATGAGCAAGATCGAATAATGAATAGACGAAAATGGCCAAGAACAAACAAAGACACCCAGCAGCAACAGTATTAAACACAGCTGCATACCAGTAAAAAAAACAATCAGCTTGTTGTCCCAACATTTCCACAATCTGAAAAAGCGAAAGCAATTTTGGTTAAAAAATAATCAATAAAGTGAAAAAACAAATAAAAACAAGAAAGAAACTGTCAGTCAGGCATGCCGACCGTGTAATACCCTCTGAGCTTCGTTTTCATTCATATGAGTTCAAATTAAAAAAGCTGTTGCAAGAACTTTACATGCACACATATTTGTATGTCTATCTCGCTCGCACGAATTTCGTTTTCGTTGCTTGTGTGCAGAGCTCAGTGCAATGCACGTGGATATGCCTTGCTTGAAAGTAACGATTTTGGTTGTTTGACAAACTTTCTTAATTATGGTCCGATTTTGATGCAATTTTCACAATCGTTTGATATTATTTGTCTTCCAGTATATCCTAAGTTACAAAACTATACGTTAAAAAATAAGTGAGCCAGCGGCATGCAAAGTTACAACGCAATTGTAGGCGAAGGGGGCGTGGCATCCAACAAATTTTGATGGCATTATATTTATATTGCAAACTGCAACATGCATGCAAAAATTGGTGTCCCTAGGTATTATAGCTACCGAGATATTCGCAAAAAACATGTATTTTTTCCGAGGTATGTCTAGTTTTTCGCTTATTGTGGGCGAATGGGGCGTGGCATCAAAAAAAAAAGATTTTTGTATTGCCTGACTAAATATGTGATCGATACTGACCAAGTTTGAACTTGTAGCACTTACCATCTCTGAGATCTGTTTGTTCATACGGACAGACGGACAGACGGACAGACAGACAGACAGACAGACGGACATGGCTGTATCGACTCGGCTGTTTATGCTGATCAAGAATATATATACTTTATGGGGTCTGCCACGCCTCCTTCTCCCTGTTACATACTTCTGACAAACCCATTATACCCCTCAGAGGGTATACAAATATATATATAAGTTAAGTCCGGGCGCCCTGCGAGCGCCTGGCTTCTAAGTCTGGGTGCCCTATGGGCACCCGACTATATTACCTTAATATTGTTGGTATCCAGGGTATTCAGTTTTAGTTGTGGCAAGATCCCAGTGATCCCAAGTATATAAGATGTTATTTGGTTCAATTCGTTATAAATTCTTTATTTCAATTTTGATATTTGCAAGAATGTCCAATGCCGGTGCGCCAAGCTCTCACGTGTTGGGTTGCTCGTCCCTCAGTGAACCAAACTGAGTTGTTCATAAGTGAGTGAACAAAAAGAGTTGTTCAGGAGTGAGTGAACAAAAAAGAGTTGTTCACTTAGGTGAACAAGTGAACATGTTTCATCGTGTTTCATGGCAACGTGCATGTGACGGTCAAATTGCACTGTCTGCAACACGGACATCGACGGCGACTGGAATGTGCAGCTTGCTCGTCGCAGGGGGAATATTTGCACTGTTAACTCTTCCTCCTTCAAAGATCTGCGTCCGGCAGATCAAGGGCCTTTCGGGGGGGGTTGAGCTGGAGGGTCGTGCTTCCAGTTCGTCTAGGCCTTGATGTGACGGAATCCCTTTAGTGGAAGTGATTTTTCTCCACACGACGTACAATAGAGCGACTACAATCAGCCCCATCGCGGCTTCTGTCATTGGTGGCATTTACTCTCGTGACGACGTCATTCAGCTTTCGCAACGAGTCGTGAGTGACATCAATCAGCCTCGTTTATCCTGATTTGTTGGCTGCTATTTTTCATCACGTTGTCTTAGGACTGGAGGATACTGTTCCAGTCCGAGGCGTCCGGCGATCCGGCGACCCATATCCACGCAGATCCTGGCCAATTGATGGAGCGAGGCTTACGGTACGTTGTTGCAGTCATTTTTGCAATACCGTCCGTAGCCTCTTGTAGGTAATGGCATACCAGGGCTACGATTCTGCCGGCGGTGATCATTGAAGCTTCACTGGTGGTTTTGTCGATAACCTGCTGGAGTTGTCGTAGGTCGATGACGTGTTTATTTATTTATTTATTTATTTAATGTCAGACTATGATCAGTCGACGTGTTTAAATAATAAAGTTACAACATAAAAATAGTTTAAAAGTTTAAAATTATATTTTAAATTTAAATTTAAACTGGGGAAAAGAAAATAAAAATTAAAATTTAAAAAAATTTAAGGCCCAACATTTGTTGAAAATTGATTGGGGAAAACCCAGAAAAAAAAACCCAATCAGACCGGTAGATTAGTTATTTTGTTAGTTTGTTAAGTTAGTTAAGTGTGTTAAAATGGAAGATTTAATACAATCTAAAGAACAGTTGGAACTAATCACTCTGTACAGATTGTTATAATCTGCACACAGGATTCTAAATGGTTCATGAAGAGACCAATTAGAGTTACAATGCTCAAGAAACAGTGGGTAAAAGTTACGAGTAATTCTAGTAGGTACATTGATGTTAAGTCTGTTCAATAAACTAACAGAGTCAATATGACCCTGAAGTAAATTATACAAGAATATAACACCAAGCATGGTTCTACGGTTAGTAAGAGAGGGAAGATTTAGTAATAGCAGTCTGCTTGAATAAGATGGCAACTGTATATCTAAATTCCAGCTCAGGCCCCGAAGAGCAAAAATTAAAAATTGTTTTTGGACTGATTCCAAACGAGCACGGTGAGATTCGTATTGAGGCGACCAAATACATGAACCGTACTCAAGAATGGGACGAACAAGAGATATGTATAGAAGGCGAGTAATGTATGGATCATCAAATTCTCTGGACCATCGCTTAATAAACCCAAGAACTCCCATAGCTTTATTAGCCGTAATTTCAACGTGTTTATCAAATTTGAGTTTATGATCTAAGTGTATACCTAGATCATTTACAATGTTAGTAGTGCTGTTTAGACATTCCAAAACAGTGCTATTAAGAAAATACTGTGAGTAAAGGCGCTGTGATCTGTAGAAGGACATAACTTTACATTTAGAATTATTTAAATTTAAGAGATTCACTCGACACCAAGAAGAAAATGCGTCAAGATCATTTTGCAGAAGGCGGTGAGAGTGAGGATCGTTATACGATAAACAAAGCTTGACATCATCAGCATACATAAGAATGTGTGACTGAGATATTATTAATGGAAGATCGTTTATAAATAAGGTGAAGAGCAATGGGCCAAGATGACTACCTTGTGGTACCCCAGATGTTACGTTAATAGGTTTCGAAAAAGTATTTTTAAAAATAACACGTTGTGTTCTATTAGTAAGGTAATTCGAAATCCAGCATAGAAGGTTATTTGGAAAACCATAAAGGTCAAGCTTATGGATGAGTAGAGAATGATTTACAGAGTCAAAGGCTTTACTAAAATCCGTATAAATAACGTCAGTTTGCATCCGTTTTTTGAAACCATCAACTATAAGTGATGTAAACTCTAAGAGGTTAGTGGTTGTTGATCTAGATTTTACAAAGCCATGCTGAGTTGGAGAAATGACTGAGCGAGAAAGGTGCTGAAGGTGTGAAGTTATTATCTTTTCAAATAATTTTGGAATTGCCGAAAGCTTTGAAATGCCCCTATAGTTCTGAGCTTCAGATTTGAGTCCTTTTTTATAAAGTGGGATAATAAATGAATCTTTCCATACAAGTGGGAAAGATGAAGAATTAATTGATAGATTAAATAACATAAGCAATGGCTTACATATGGACTCAGCACAATATTTTAAAACAGAGCCAGGCACACCGTCTGGGCCTGGCGAATGAATGGGCTTAACCAATTTAAGATCTCGAAGAAGAGAGATCTCAGTAATTAGGGGACTATAAATACAATTAGATCTCATTAAACTATAAGGGTAGTTTTGATCGGTACTAAAATTAAGATTTGAATAAGTGGTTTGAAAAAAGTCAGCAAATAAATTGGCTATTGAAAGATTAGTGTTCGCTTGAGTGTTATTGAAGCTAATAGAAGATGGCAGTTCAGCAGATTTCCGTTTGGAATTGACAAATTTGTAGAACTGTTTAGGATCTTCAGAGAAAAGCATCTTGCAACGGTGTAAATATGCCTTATAACGTTGCGCGTTTAGCGTTAAAAAGTTAGAGCGAGTGATTTCATAGCGACCGAAATCAAGATGATTTCCCGATTTCTTAAATTTTTTGAATTGCTTGGATTTCAAGTTTTTCAAATAAGAAAGTTCTCTAGAAAACCATGGTGGCCTGATAGAGCAGGTGGTGGATACTAAAGGGACACAGACGTCAAACACAGAATTAATAGTATTATAAAAAATAGCAATTGCACTATCCAAATCGGAACACAAGAATAGCTGTGACCAATCAGCACGGGAGAGAAAGTAATTTAATTGGTCGAAATTAGCTTTGTTGAAACAGCGGATTTTCAGATTTTTCTCAGGTGTTTTCCTTACCGCTTTAGAAGGTAACACAAAAGATAAATAAAGAGTGGGATGAAATAAATCTTCGGGCAATACTATTGGATCAATCCTGGATACAAAACAGTTGGAAGGGTCCAACACAAAAACCAGGTCAAGAGTTCTGTTGGTGCTATTGCAAACAGGATTGATTTGTCCAAATGATAGTTCTGAGAGACCGTCTATAAATTCATTGGAGGTGTCGGGTATAAGCGAAAGTGAGTCATTGACAACAAGCCATTTAATATAGGGAATGTTAAAGTCACCAAGGACAATGAAGAAGTCGTTATCTGATGCTAATTCGACTATCGACTTGATGGCGATCAAATGATTGTTATAAACATTAAAATCAGACTGAGGAGGTATGTAAGAACAAGATATATAAAGGGAAAAATTATTGAGAAAGATTTTAACGCCAATAATTTCAATTTCGGGATTATTGGAGGCCAGAATGGGTTCCGAAGGTAAGCCAGAGTCTACGGCTACCAGAACACCACCTCCACGAGAAATGCGATCGCATCTATATATGTTATATTTAGAGGAAAGAACAGAAGAGTCTGATATAGAGGGATTAAGCCAGGTTTCTGTAAAACAGATAACATCAAAATCAAGCGAATGACTGTCAAGAAATAATTTGGATAGTTTAGTATTAAGACCACGTACATTTTGGTAAGTAATGGAGAGAGTTAAATCTAGTTTTTTGATACACTACTTGGGGACGACACTGAAATAGTTGGTCCGTCACCAGCGATCGGAGTCCGATCTTTTTTCTCGTAGTACTACCGTTGTACTGCGACACATAAATATGTTCGGGCCAGAAACTTTTTTGACAAATTAGGTCAAAGGTCTTCTCCGAACATGATATCTTGAATGACGATATTTCCCTAGGGTATTTAAAATTAAATTTTTCTACTTGTATGTCAGTATCTTGTATTTTGTTTTGGATGTAAACCTTAACATCATACGCAGACTGATCATTACAAAGCCTAGAGACAAAAACTTGTTTTTTAGGTTTGGGAAGCGGAACAGCCTGGAGTGGCTTAGGTACACGAGGTGGAACAGTAGTCAAAGCATTGGCTATCTGCACCGCCGGCGTGACAAGAACACCATCCCTTTGGGAAGCGATGGGCGAGATATTAATTAGATTTAGTGAGCTGGAATCATTTCCTGGAGTAGCGGAACAGTTTAACTCCGATGTAGGAGTTGTCAAAGATTTCAGACTGGCTTTCGACGTACTTGGCTGCGGGCTGGGATCAAAGGGGACAGTAGGGGGGTTCTCGCTATGGCGCACAACAGAGCTGGACTTTTTGCGTTTCGGCGGCTCATTTAGTAGAGCCGAATTGCCAAACAAAGTTTCCATGGCCGAAAAAATATTGTTTGCCTTACTAAAAAGTTTAGTAAGGTCTTTAAAGGACTCTCTGGTGCGCTCCATAAACTTGCGGACGTGCACCTCTATGTCACCACAAGTGTCACATCGCCAACGCAGACCATTATTCTTGTCAAGACAGTCTTTGACCTTCACTGTCAGACCCGCACATTTTAAATGAAATGTACGAGAGCAGAAGAAACAGGAATAATAATCCTGTTTAGCGTCAGTAACTTGACACGCTTTTGCAAAGCAGACAATGTTCGCCATTATAGGGTATAAATAAATCGGTACAACAAATGTAGGTGAAAATATCAGAGAGAGAAAAGCAACGTTATTCCAACAACAACTTAGCTGTAATTCAACTGACGCTCAATGCAAAGCGAAGCAGAAGCGAGAGAAGTTGCGTTGTGTTGAGAGCGAAAATACAAAATACGGGAGAGCCGATTATCGGGAGAGCGCGAATTACACAAACAAACTGCACACTTGCACTTTGAACCACACTAAGAGCGGTAAGCAGCAAAGAGCAAGAACAGATGAACAAACACAGAGAGCACAACAAAAACAATAGAAAATAAACGCGCCTATTTTGGTAAACAAAACAGATTAAACGCAATTATTTTGTTTAAAACAGTGCACTTTATAGTTGTTCCATCATTTCGATTTCGCATTATAGTTTCTGTTGTCCAACGCAAAGGTTAACGGTTGGTGGTCGGTATAGACCTTAATGGATCCGGCACCATAAAGATAGGATCGAAGGTTGTCTAGTGCCCATACAATGGCAATCATTTCCTTTTCATTCGTGGCGTAGTTCTCTTCGGTTTTGTTTAGTGATCGAGATATATAGGCTATGGGCCGGTCCTTTCCGGTGTCGTTCTGTGAAAGAACTGCCCCGATGGCATAGTTTAAAGCATCTGTGGTCAAATGAAAGGGTTTGTTAAAGTCTGGGAAAGCTAGTACTTCTGAAGAAGCAAGAATAGTTTTCAAATTATTAAAGGCTTGTAAGCCTTTCTCATCGAGAGTGATTGGAATTTTCCTTGATTGCGTCGCTTTAACTTTGGCGTGTTCGCCCCTTGGGAGATTCGTCAGGGGCTTGGCAATTTTTTCGTAGTCGCAAATGAATTTCCTGTAATAAGAGGTCATGCCGAGGAAGCTTTTAAGTTCTTTCACATTCGTGGGCGGCTGCATTTTATGGCCTTTACCTTTTTCTCATCCGCCCGGATTCCTTCTGAGGTCACGACATATCCCAGTAATTCGACTTGGTTGCTCAGGAAGTGTGTCTTTTCCAAATATTACTTGTAGTCTAGCTTTTTTTAATTTCTCAAATAGGGCGCGAAGGTTGTGCCAACGAGATTCGTAGTCTTTGCTAAAGACTATAATGTCGTCTATATAGACATAGCAGATTTTGCCGATGTATTCTCTTAGTACGTCGTCGATCATTCTTTGAAAGGCCGCTGGGGCGTTTTTCAAACCGAATGGTAGACGGAGAAATTCGTATTTGCCATTCAACGTAGAAAAAGCGGTTTTTGGGACATCAGATTCTTTCATGTGAATCTAGTGAAATCCCGAAGTTAAGTCAAGGGTCGTAAAAAATTTAGCTTGCCCAAGACTGGACAAGGTAGATGTAATGTCAGGGATCGGATAAGTGTCAGAAATAGTAACAGCATTAAGGCGTTTAAAGTCAATCACCATTCTGTTGTGCCTCTCCCCGTTGGGCTTTGGCTTTTTCGGCACCACCCAAATCGGAGAGTTATAAGGGCTTTTTGAAGGTCTGATTATACCCTCGCGCAAGAGTTCTTCAATTTGCTTTTCTACTTCGGCTTTCATGTTAGCGGGGTAAGGATAGCTTTTCGAATATATCGGCTCTTGAGTACTTGTACGGATTTCCGCTCTTAGACTTGTTTCTATAACTCCGCCGGGCGAGAGTGGCTCGAAAATTACGGAGTATTCGTTAATTAATAAGTTGAGAGACTTCTTTACCTCTTCGGGATGCTCCTCACCGATAAGTGGGTGAATATTATGGGATGGCCTGCCCAATAATAGTATTTGCACTCCCGGCGTTATAGTCAAAGAGTCGTGTTCACTGTCAATTAGTGCCTTAAGGGATTTTAGGGTGTCGTCTCCTATTATGCCATGGAAGGCGCTAAATCCTGGGAGAACAAAGAATGTAATGGGGGAGTCGTTCCCTATTGGTCTGAAGAATGGGCCTGTAAGTTTATGGGTAATCTGAACACCACCTGCTGCGGACTGAACCTGAAATGGTTTAGCCAAGGGGGTGCAACCCTTAGCTATTTGGGGGCTAATAAAGTTCTTGTTTGCACCGGTGTCTATTAGAAATTGCAACTTAGCCCCATCTTTGGCGCCATACTCTATGTATGGAACGCAAGAGAGGCGTCGGTCATAAAATTTACTTCGTCTGTATTACCAAAGACTTCCTCAGAGATAAGTTGGTCAGTTGGTTGAGACGGACAGTCTCCTGAGGTTGCTTCGTCTCTAGGACAAGCTTCTTCATAGTAGAGTTCATCGTTCGACTTTCCATCGAATTGGACTGTATCAGGGTCGTTTGGAGACGGGGCGGCATTCAGATGGTATAGCCTTTGAGATTTACGAAAAGGGTTCAAATTAGACGAGGTACTGGGGCTTCGTTTGAAACTCATATTGCCCTGCGCACTCTGATTGGAGCGATACGATTGGCCCGACTGATTTGATTCCATTTTTATGGCTGGCCGAGGACTCGAGTACCGGTGTTGGTACTGAGGGGTTCTCTTGGAGTCTATGTTCCCTTGGCGAGGGTAACCTACCGCATGCTGGGCGTTAGGCGTGGGCTGGTTCGCGTGGAACTGCCATGGGTATCTGAGACCGCTTACAGGGTGCCGATACATCTGAATTGATGGCGTAAACCTATTGGGAACCTGAGTCCTTGAAGTCACGTTTTGTATTTCCAAGCAAATGGCATAAGCCTTTGGTAAGGTCTTTGGCTTACCGATTACCAATAACTTGGAAATGTCGCCGTTCAGGCCTCTGATAAAGACGTCTAGTGCCCTATCCCTGTAGGACTCCACTAGAGCACTAGTGACCTCTGGGCTTTGTTCTCTGTTTTTTAGGTTGCCCAGTATGAGAGAGAAATACTTGTTAACTGCTGCATAAAAGACATCTAAGGTCTTTGCGCCTTGCGTTAATTGCCCCATCTGATATTCAAGCGTTCTCAAGTCGCGTTTGTCAGCATAGTGAAGTGTTAATATGCGCTTTATTTCTGGCCAGTCGTCGTCAGACACGTTATAGGAGGCAAGCGCTGTTTCTGCATTTCCCCTTATCTTCTGTCTAATGTGCAACAATATTGACCGATAGAGCGGTCTCTCCCTGATTATCTGATAATCTCTTAGGATAGCTTCGGCCCTACCGATCCATGAGACAAAATTGTCATCTTCGCCTTCGAAAGCCTGCAATTCTTTAACGCAGTCCGGCCAGGTCGCTATATCTTTTAACTCATATTCGTTGCTTTCCGGTGTCAGAGATTTTGGTTGCGCGACAACCGGGGCGTTTTTCTCGCGTTCATTTTCTAATACCGTGACCTTGTCGCTAATCTTCTTTATATCTTCTTTAATATTGGCCATTTGGCCAAGTAGCGCGGTCAAAGTTGTGTCGAACTTGGTGAGGGTTTCTTTGATCTCCTCCATTTCGCAACTCTACAAGACAGTGACTTTTCGACGGTGGCAAGGTAAAAGAGGGAGGAAAATGGTTGGACAGAGTTTTTTGTTTTTTATTTGCCAATTTGTCAATAATTTTGTCCCTTGTTTAATGTTTTTGTAAATGGAAAATGTTTCACTCACCCTTGTTCGCGTTTTTTTGTTGTGTGTGGCTTATTCCGCCTTTAACGTGTAGGTTGTGGTAGTGTGTGGTTGTTGGTTGTGTTGCTTCGCTCACAATTTGTAGATTCTAGATGAAAATAAGAAACGATTTTAGTAAATTGCAAACAAATATATTACTTAGTCCAGAAGAGTGATAAGTGCGCTATGTAATTTCTTGTGCGTGCGTAACCTTTTCTTTCATTTTTTTTTTTTTTTTTTTTTTTTATGTTTATTCTAATTTTTCTTTTCCGAATGTATCCGGTCTTGGGCATGGTGGACCGTATTGCTCCCTTTTGGCATTTCGCGTACTCGGGTACGGTTGATCACACAACTCACTAGGCGACTCTTTTGTGCTGATAACACTGAGTGTATCTAGTAAGTTACCACTGACCACTTTGTCATTATTATTATTTTATTTTTTTTTTTTTTTTTTAAGGCAGCTTGCAAACGAGTTGCCGCAGCGGTTATCGTTTAGATTTTTAATTTACAGCCTTTATTGCGCCCGTGATTTATAGCGTCATCACCGTGGCGGGTTTGTTGTTTCTTTTGGTTCACAGTAACATTTTACGCTCGCGAATCTCGTCTAGTTAAGTTAGTTTAACAATTATAGCAACGTGTTTGCGCTCGTGGATTTTTTTTATCGCGATTTAACCCTTTTCCATTCACGATCGTCACGCTGAAGGCGTGAAATATTTTGAGTATATGTACGTGTTACTGCTTTAAGAGAGAGAAAAAAGAAAAAATATTATTTGTTTTAATTGGTCATTTTTATATGACAATCGTGATTGTACTTGGGTTAAAACAATTTTGGCCTTATTGGGTTAAGGAAACGTCTCCTCTGCAGCGGGTAGTTGCTCATTTATTTCTCGGTTTTCATTTTTTGCTTTGAAATCTTATGCGCTAATTCTTTAAATTTTTCTTTTTATCGTAGGATTTCACGCACACTGCACTGCACACACTCGTCTCTTATTTCGCACATTTTCGTTTTCACAGTTTCTTTTCTCTTATATACTAAGGTCCCCATCTATTAATAGATGGGTCCCTGCTCGGGCGCCAGTTAAGTCCGGGCGCCCTGCGAGCGCCTGGCTTCTAAGTCTGGGCGCCCTATGGGCACCCGACTATATTACCTTAACATTGTTGGTATCCGAGGTATTCAGTTGTAGTTGTGGCAAGATCCCAATGATCCCAAGTATATAAGATGTTATTTGGTTCAATTCGTTATAAATTCTTTATTTCAATTTTGATATTTTCTAGAATGTCCAATGCCGGTCCGCCAAGCTCTCACGTGTTGGGTAGCTCGTCCCTGAGTGAACCAAACCGAGTTGTTCATGAGTGAGTGAACAAAAAGAGTTGTTCAGGAGTGAGTGAACAAAAAGAGTTGTTCAAGAGTGAGTGAACAAAAAAGAGTTGTTCACTTAGTTGAACAAGTGAACATGTTTCATCGTGTTTCATGGCAACGTGCATGTGACGGTCAAATTGCGCTGTCTGCAATACGGACATCGACGGCGACTGGAATGTGCAGCTTGCTCGTCGCAGGGGCGACGAGAGTCAAGGGGGAATATTTGCACTGTTAACTCTTCCTTCTTCAAAGATCTGCGTCCCGCAGATCAAGGGCCTTTCGGGGGGGGGGTTGAGCTGGAGGGCCGTGTTTCCAGTTCGTCTAGGCCTTGATGTGACGGAATCCCTTTAGTGGAAGTGATTTTTCTCCACACGACGTACAATAGAGCGACTGCAATCAGGCCCATCGCGGCTTCTGTTATGATTGAAAATAGAAAGTTATTGGACATGGTTGATAATTTTTTTTTTAATTCTGAAGTCTGAAATCATGCAAACAGCAGGAATAGCCATCACATGAGTGGACGAGTAACTGTTATAAGATACGTTTCCAATATTAACGGTTTCGTTTGTTGAATTGGACTATAAACGACCCCGTTGGTCAGTATTGATGGCTCGGCGAACTCCACTGCCTCCACCACATTTTGGTATGGTAGGCTCTGGGTTTCCGTTAGCAGTGTTTCCACTTCCTTATGATCCAGAAGGTTAGTGTTAACGACTTTCGTTTTTGCCAGTTGGCAAGCCCTAGTGATTTCGTTGACTTGGTTTACCAGGATCGTCGCCTTGTGTAGTAGACCAGTGGCCACATGTACGTCCCCATCGATGGCATTTACTCTCGTGACGACGTCATTCAGCTTCCGCAACGAGTCGTGAGTGACATCAAACAGCCTGGAGGATACTGTTCCAGTCCGAGGCGTCCGGCGATCCGGCGACCCATATGCACGCAGATCCTGGCCAATTGATGGAGCGAGGCTTACGGTACGTTGTTGCAGTCATTTTTGCAATACCGTCCGTAGCCTCTTGTAGGTAATGGCATACCAGGGCTACGATTCTGCCGTCGGTGATCATTGAAGCTTCACTGGTGGTTTTGTCGATAACCTGCTATAGAACTTAAAAATAATTTTACAAATTTTGCCTCTATAAGATTTTTTTTTTGATTTTTTCTTGGTTTGTTTTTGTTACTTAATGTCTACCTCTTTTTTTTATTTTTTTTTTGTTAAAGAATTTTTTGTTTTTTTGTTTTTGTTTTTCTTTTGTTTTTGTTACTTAATGTCTAACTCTTTTTATTTGTTTTTTTTTTTGTTTTTCTTTTGTTTTTGTTACTTAATGTCTAACTCTTTTTATTTGTTTTTCTTTTGTTTTTGTTACTTAATGTCTAACTCTTTTTATTTGTTTTTTTGGTTTTCTTTTGTGTTGTTTTTGTTTGTGTCGCTTAATACATCTACATTTTTTAGTAACTTTTTTTATGTTTAGGTTTGTGAAACGTTTTCCATTGCTTAGTTATTAACTTTTAATATGAGACTTGTGGAGGAGCTTGCCCGTCTTTGTCTTAACGGTGACCCTTCCATCCTCTTTTACCTCTTCTTTATTAAACCGGTTTTTGTCTTTGCTCTTTATTTGTTTGTTGGAGACAAAGATTGTGTCTCCTGGTCTGTAGGTGTTGGGTCTCGCCCTAGTCTTATTAAACCTATCAGTGGACATCTTTTGTCTATACTGCAGTAGACCTCGTATGTCCTCTTGCGTCTGTTCTTTAAAATTTGTGAGGCCTTGGTAATTTATCCTTGAAGTTCTGTCAAAGAAGATATCGACCGGTTTGCGGTTCGTGACCGAATGGACAGAGTTGTTGTACCTATCTACGGCTATGAAAACTAGCTCCATTACCTTAAGGTTGGGATTGTCATTTTTTAAGCATCTGTAAATTTCAAGGAAAGTCGAGTGGAATCTTTCCACTTGGCCATTGACTTCGCTTTTTTGGGATGGTGTGTAATACACCTCAATCCCTAAGGACTGTAAGTAGTTCAGCACTGTTGGGCAAAGTAGGCCTCTTTCGTTGTCTGACACCAATGTTTTTGGTGCGGTGAAGTAATGGAGAACCTCTATAAGTTTTTCACGCAAATGAATTGACGACTTGCAATCTATTGGAAAAAGCTTGGCAAATTTAGAAAATTTGTCAATGCAGCTCAAGAACTTGTGATTTTCCAAAGTGAACAAGTCAATATGGAGAATTGGAATTTTCCTTGATTGCGTCGCTTTAACTTTGGCGTGTTCGCCCCTTGTGAGATTCGTCAGGGGCTTGGCAATTTTTTCGTAGTCGCAAATGAATTTCCTGTAATAAGAGGTCATGCCGAGGAAGCTTTTAAGTTCTTTCACATTCGTGGGCGGCTGCATTTTATGGCCTTTACCTTTTTCGCATCCGCCCGGATTCCTTCTGAGGTCACGACATATCCCAGTAATTCGACTTGGTTGCTCAGGAAGTGAGTCTTTTCCAAATATTACTTGTAGTCTAGCTTGTTTTAATTTCTCAAATAGGGCGCGAAGGTTGTGCCAACGAGATTCGTAGTCTTTGCTAAAGACTATAATGTCGTCTATATAGACATAGCAGATTTTGCCGATGTATTCTCTTAGTACGTCGTCGATCATTCTTTGAAAGGCCGCTGGGGCGTTTTTCAAACCGAATGGTAGACGGAGAAATTCGTATTTGCCATTCAACGTAGAAAAAGCGGTTTTTGGGACATCAGATTCTTTCATGTGAATATGGTGAAATCCCGAAGTTAAGTCAAGGGTCGTAAAAAATTTAGCTTGCCCAAGACTGGACAAGGTAGATGTAATGTCAGGGATCGGATAAGTGTCAGAAATAGTAACAGCATTAAGGCGTTTAAAGTCAATCACCATTTTGTTGTGCCCCTCCCCGTTGGGCTTTGGCTTTTTCGGCACCACCCAAATCGGAGAGTTATAAGGGCTTTTTGAAGGTCTGATTATACCCTCGCGCAAGAGTTCTTCAATTTGCTTTTCTACTTCGGCTTTCATGTTAGCGGGGTAAGGATAGCTTTTCGAATATATCGGCTCTTGAGTACTTGTACGGATTTCCGCTCTTAGACTTGTTTCTATAACTCCGCCGGGCGAGAGTGGCTCGAAAATTACGGAGTATTCGTTAATTAATAAGTTGAGAGACTTCTTTACCTCTTCGGGATGTTCGTCACTGATAAGCGGGTGAATATTACGGGATGGCCTGCCCAATAATGGTATTTGCACTCCCGGCGTTATAGTCAAAGAGTCGTGTTCCCTGTCAATTAGTGCCTTAAGGGATTTTAGGGTGTCGTCTCCTATTATGCCATGGAAGGCGCTAAATCCTGGGAGAACAAAGAATGTAATGGGGAGTCGTTCCCTATTGGTCAGAAAAATGGGCCTGTAAGTTTATGGGTAATCTGAACACTACCTGCTGCGGACTGATGGAAATGGTTTAGCCAAGGGGCAGCAACCCTTAGCTATTTGGGGGCTAATAAAGTTCTTGTTTGCACCGGTGTCTATTAGAAATTGCAACTTAGCCCCATCTTTGGCGCCATACTCTATGTATGGAACGCTAGAGAGGCGTCGGTCATAAAATTTACTTCGTCTGTATTACCAAAGACTTCCTCAGAGATAAGTTGGTCAGTTGGTTGAGACGGACAGTCTCCTGAGGTTGCTTCGTCTCTAGGACAAGCTTCTTCATAGTAGAGTTCATCGTTCGACTTTCCATCGAATTGGACTGTATCAGGGTCGTTTGGAGACGGGGCGGCATTCAGATGGTATAGCCTTTGAGATTTACGAAAAGGGTTCAAATTAGACGAGGTACTGGGGCTTTGTTTGAAACTCATATTGCCCTGCGCACTCTGATTGGAGCGATACGATTGGCCCGACTGATTTGATTCCATTTTTATGGCTGGCCGAGGACTCGAGTACCGGTGTTGGTACTGAGGGGTTCTCTTGGAGTCTATGTTCCCTTGGCGAGGGTAACCTACCGCATGCTGGGCGTTAGGCGTGGGCTGGTTCGCGTGGAACTGCCATGGGTATCTGAGACCGCTTACAGGGTGCCGATACATCTGAATTGATGGCGTAAACCTATTGGGAACCTGAGTCCTTGAAGTCACGTTTTGTATTTCCAAGCAAATGGCATAAGCCTTTGGTAAGGTCTTTGGCTTACCGATTACCAATAACTTGGAAATGTCGCCGTTCAGGCCTCTGATAAAGACGTCTAGTGCCCTATCCCTGTAGGACTCCACTAGAGCACTAGTGACCTCTGGGCTTTGTTCTCTGTTTTTTAGGTTGCCCAGTATGAGAGAGAAATACTTGTTAACTGCTGCATAAAAGACATCTAAGGTCTTTGCGCCTTGCGTTAATTGCCCCATCTGATATTCAAGCGTTCTCAAGTCGCGTTTGTCAGCATAGTGAAGTGTTAATATGCGCTTTATTTCTGGCCAGTCGTCGTCAGACACGTTATAGGAGGCAAGCGCTGTTTCTGCATTTCCCCTTATCTTCTGTCTAATGTGCAACAATATTGACCGATAGAGCGGTCTCTCCCTGATTATCTGATAATCTCTTAGGATAGCTTCGGCCCTACCGATCCATGAGACAAAATTGTCATCTTCGCCTTCGAAAGCCTGCAATTCTTTAACGCAGTCCGGCCAGGTCGCTATATCTTTTAACTCATATTCGTTGCTTTCCGGTGTCAGAGATTTTGGTTGCGCGACAACCGGGGCGTTTTTCTCGCGTTCATTTTCTAATACCGTGACCTTGTCGCTAATCTTCTTTATATCTTCTTTAATATTGGCCATTTGGCCAAGTAGCGCGGTCAAAGTTGTGTCGAACTTGGTGAGGGTTTCTTTGATCTCCTCCATTTCGCAACTCTACAAGACAGTGACTTTTCGACGGTGGCAAGGTAAAAGAGGGAGGAAAATGGTTGGACAGAGTTTTTTGTTTTTTATTTGCCAATTTGTCAATAATTTTGTCCCTTGTTTAATGTTTTTGTAAATGGAAAATGTTTCACTCACCCTTGTTCGCGTTTTTTTGTTGTGTGTGGCTTATTCCGCCTTTAACGTGTAGGTTGTGGTAGTGTGTGGTTGTTGGTTGTGTTGCTTCGCTCACAATTTGTAGATTCTAGATGAAAATAAGAAACGATTTTAGTAAATTGCAAACAAATATAGTACTTAGTCCAGAAGAGTTATAAGTGTGCTATGCAATTTCTTGTGCGTGCGTAACCTTTTCTTTCATTTTTTCTTTATTTTCGATTTTTTCTTTTCGGTGGACCGTATTGCTCCTTTTTGGCATTTCGCCTACTCGGGTACGGTGGATCACACAACTCGTGATTCATAGCGTCATCACCGCGGCGGGTTTGTTGTTTCTTTTGGTTCACAGTAACATTTTACGCTGGCGAATCTCGTCTAGTTTTATCACGATTTAACCCTTCTGCATTCACGATCGTCAATCTGAAGGCGTGAAATATTTTGAATATATGTACGTGTTACTGCTTTAAGAGAGAAAAAAAAAATAAAAATTTATTTGTTTTAATCGGTCATTTTTATATGACAATCGTGATTGTACTTGGGTTAAAGCACTCTTGGCCTTATTGGGTTAAGGAAACGTCTTCTCTGCAGCGGGTGGTTGCTCATTTATTTCTCGGTTTTCATTTTTTGCTTTGAAATCTTGTGCACTAATTCTTTAAATTTTTCTTTTTATCATTGGATTTCACGCACACTGCACTGCACACACTAGATTCTTATTTTGCACATTTTCGTTTTCACATTTTCTTTTCACTTATATACTAAGGTCCCCATCTATTAATAGATGGGTCCCTGCTCGGGCGCCAGTTAAGTCCGGGCGCCCTGCGAGCGCCTGGCTTCTAAGTCTGGGCGCCCTATGGGCACCCGACTATATTACCTTAACATTGTTGGTATCCGGGGTATTCAGTTTTAGTTGTGGCAAGTTCCCAGTGATCCCAATTATATAAGATATTATTTGGTTCAATTCGTTATAAATTCTTTATTTCAATTTTGATATTTTCTAGAATGTCCAATGCCGGTCCGCCAAGCTCTCACGTGTTGGGTAGCTCGTCCCAGAGTGAACCAAACCGAGTTGTTCATGAGTGAGTAAAAAAAATGAAGTTGTTCAGGAGTGAGTGAACAAAAAGAGTTGTTTACTTAGGTGAACAAGTGAACATGTTTTATAGTGTTTCATGGCAACGTGCATGTGACGGTCAAATTGCGCTGTCTGCAATACGGACATCGACGGTGACTGGAATGTGCAGCTTGCTCGTCGCAGGGGCGACGAGAGTCAAGAGGGAATATTTGCACTGTTAACTTATATATAAGTATATGCAGCAAGGCAAACAACAACAACTACAACGGCAGCAAACAACAACAACGGCAAATAAGTAGATATCCTGCATCCTGGCCATTTCATATGGCGCCATTTAACAGGCCGCTCAATTCGGTGGTCACAAATGCCAGCCTGGTATCACACATATCCATAAATATGGCTCTATTGACAACAGAGCACTGGCACACTGCCCTCTTGGATAGCGAACTCGTCCTTAACAAGGCACCTGCATACAAAAACGAGAAATACATGTTATTGGTTTCGAAAATATTAGATATGTTTTTTAATATTTTAAATATCTTTGCAGGCAAAATGAGAATCCTGCAGCCAATAATCCCTTTAAACCAACATAATGTAATTGCTTATGCTTATAAAGCGGCCATGTGTATGTAGAATATGGGCATACTGCCTGTACGAAGACAGCGGCGAGGGATTGGCAATGTGCAGGTACCACCACTTGATGTCGATCCTGTAATCCTGACGTGGGAGCAGCAAAATACGCCTACCATGTACAGGTACTATGACGTCGATGTCATCCTGGCAACGGCAATGGCCAGCATGGGCATGACGTCGCCAATCCTGACCAAGATCACTCAATTGCATCTTGGTCATACAACCCATGTGGCACTGTGTGCCATACATAAATAGCGCTGCCAAGATAGCTGCGTGGGAGTCTTATACCAGCCGATTCGTACTTCTGTCATGTGCAGGTATTATCTAATCTGATGCCATTGGTGGATATGGCATCACTCCCGAACGCACTCACGACAGCGGCGGGGGACAAATTTTCACAATAGATGGCGCTGCCCAGCACGGGCACGGCGCTGCCAATACAAGCCGTGGTCAACAAATGCCATGGCAAGCAACAAAATGCTCGCATTCTGTGTGTCTTACCATTATGGCAAATTGTCAAGCGTGTATGCGGCTACACGTGGCAAATGGCCAAGCCATGTATTCATACAAATGCAGCATACGTCGACGTTGTCGTCCTGGCAACGGGCGAGGCGTCGCCAATCCCGACCAAGAAAACTCAATTAAATCTTGGTCATACAACACTTGTGGCACTATGTGCCACCCATGTATATGCATAGCGCTGCCAAGACAGCTGCGTGGGTGTCTTAAACCAGCAGATTCGTAAGTCTGCAATGTGCAGGCATTATCCAAACTGATGCCATTGGTGGATATGGCATCACTCCTGTGCGCAATCATGACAGCGGCGGAGGATAAAATTCCACAAGAAATGGCGCTGCCCATTACGGGCACGGCGCTGCTAATACAAACCATGGCCAACTAATGTCACGCAACAAAATGCTCGCATTCTGTGTGTTTTACCATTATGGCAAATTGTCAAGCGTGTATGCGGCTACACGTGGCAAATGGCCAAACCATGTACACATACAAATTCAGCATACGTCGGCGATGTCATCCTGGCAACGGGCAAGGCGTCGCCAATCCTGACCAATAAAACTCAATTGAATCTTGGTTATACAACACTTGTGGCACTATGTGCCACGCATAAATAGCGCCCATGTATATGCATGGCGCTGCCAAGCATGCTGCGTGGGTGTCTTAAGCCAGCAGCCTCGTACGTCTGCCATGTGCAGGCATTATCTAAACTGATGCCATTGGTGGATATGGCATTACTCCTGTGCGCAATCAGGACAGCGGCGGGGGACAAATTTCTACAATAGATGGCGCTGCCCATCTCGGGAACGGCGCTGCCAATACAATTAACAAAATGCTCGCATTTTCTATGTTTTTTGGCAAATTGTCAAGCGTGTATGCGGCTACACGTGACGATTGGCCATAAACATGCATACATACAAATGCAGCATAGTCGACTCCGTACTATGTCGATGAGGCGCATATAGATGTCAGAGGTGGATCCAAGTAGCACATATGTATACTCCACATATACACACATATGTATACTCCAAATTGTGCAGCAGCAGCAACAACAACACAGGACATGATTCTCTTGTATGACGCCCTTCACAATAACGGCTGGCCGGCATTGAACAACAACAACAACTACGTACCAGCGGCGTCCACATACCAGCATGCTGCAGCGGCATCAAATACAACAGTATGACGATTAAGACCTACACCAAGACGAGGAGAAAACAAACAAACTATATTAGACAAGTATACTCCAATTAATAATCAGCCATACTTACATACTCAGAGTCAGATCCATATTCACTATAAGTCCTGTATATGTGCTACTTCACTCCATATATTTATAGCCAGCGTCTCGCATAAATGTATGGAATGAGAAAGAATAGAAAATAATCAGCAATTAGTTAATTTCTCATATTTACCAAAATAAGTAAAATAACATTTTGCAAGCAAACATTAGTCGGCAGGGGAAGAAGAAGATGAAGAAGAAAAATGAGCCAACTAAGCGCAATGCTCACTATGTCAATTGTTTTGTCCCATATTTTAACTTGTTAATGTTCAAGTACCTCGTTTTTCTATTGTTTTTAGATCCTGAGCTCTTTGAAAAAGAGCAAAAGGGACTAATGGTTTTGTGCGAAAATTGTATGTCTGTCCGTCTGTCCGTCTGTATGAACGCCTTTTTCTCAGCAAGTATAATAGCTACAGATTCCATTCTTTTAGCAGAAGCTTCGTAGCTCTGTTACGCAGATCAAGTTTATTTTCAAAATTGGATGCCACGCCCACTTTGCCCACAATAAGAGAAACAGTGGGACTATCTCTATTTTTGACTTTTTTAATATGAATGCTAGAAAGCCCAAAATTGGTATGCATAAAATAAATAGCGCAGCTCCTGTTGCGTGGCCATGACAGCTGCGTGGAAGCAGCCATTGCTAAATCGTCTCAATGCACTGAAGGGTGTCAAAGATGGTTACAACCAAATGTCTGCCAAACGGAGCAAGTAAATTGCAAGCCAAAGATTTGGCCACATACCAGGCCATAACAAAAACTGAGTGGATCCGCATCCAATTGAACTTTCACTCGCTTCATACGTTGTATGCGACAAAGATTCTCTGGCAAGCCACTGGATCTTTTTGAAGTTGAGCTGGAGCCAGCAAGCGATGATTCAAATCTACGCTTGCTCAAACTCAACCAACTGGGCAGCCAATTCGTAGCAATTGAAAGAAAGAGAAGAAACTTAGATCCTGTACAATGATATCGCTTCCAGGGCTATGGACATACTAAAAACTATTGTAGGCGACAATATGTATGTCTCAAATGTGCTGAAGAGCACGCCCTAATATGGCGGCCAACATGTTGCCTGCTACAAGGGCTGTCAGGCATTCAAGAATGCACAAGCTGAATTGTCAGCGACAAAGGTGCGATCGGAGTAAGCTCAAATTGTGCAAAAACAATGGTCGCTACCACCGGTTGCTTTAAAAAGCCAGCCAACTATGCCAAGAATTAACAATACACCACAGATGCATACAATAGCAGCAACAGCAGCATTAGCAACAATAACGCCAAACAACAGGAAAAAGCAAGCAAATAAGCCTAACAAGCAAACTCCACAAAACCAAAAACAACAACAACACCAGCAGCAAAGCAGTAATAAAGCAAAAAAGCTTTCATATAGCCGAACTGTGGCAAATAATAACAATAACAACAAGGACAACAAAAACAACAAAACCAATAAAGGCAGTGTCAATGCAAGTGAAAATAAAATCCAACGCGGTGGCCCAGCAAGCCGACACTTGCATACACTGCAGGAGAAAATGTGCATTGAGCAGCGGCCGCAACTACAAAAACAAAAACAAACAAGCCAATGCCAAGAAAATGCTATTCAAGTTGCTAATCAATCAGACAAAAGGCTGGTTAAAATGTTGGAGCAGAATGTTGACACAATTGGACAATTGGGCAATAAGTTGTATTGGCTTTTTGACTGTATCCAAACCATGCTGTCAACTACAATCACAAATGCAATGGGCATAACTAATATGCAAAATCAGCACCAAAAACAACATCACCAGAAGGAGCAGCATATTGTGCCCATTGTCACGATAGCCAGCCCTAATCCTTTGGAGACGTCCGTAGACAGCATAACAATGACATAAGCGGAGAACAGAAAAAGGTTTTAGATCCATCGCCAAACGCGATCGTTCCTCCTATTATTATTAGTAAAGTTTTGTACAAAAGAAAACTCATTCAAATCCAATTTGCTCATTAGCTAAATGACCAACACCACCTAAATGAAATGCAGTTATATGCTGCAGGACATGAGCAAGATCGAATAATGAATAGACGAAAATGGCCAAGAACAAGCAAAGCCTCCCAGCAGCAACAGTATTAAACACAGCTGCATACCACTAAAAACAACAATCAGCTTGTTGTCCCAACATTTCCACAATTTGAAAAAGCGAAAGCAATTTTGGTTAAAAAATAATCAATTAAGTGCAAAAACAAATAAAAAAGAATATATATATATATTACAAACCTTAAACGGCACCAATAATGGCGTTTCAGACATTGTCTAAAACGCCACCTGCAACTACAGACTCCTTATAAGAGCCTCACCATTGTCTCGATGCCTGAGCGGCATATCTACTGCCGAGAACATATATATATATATATAAGTATATGCTGCCAGGCAAAAAACAACAACTACAACGGCAGCAAACAACAACAACGGCAAGTAAGTTGAAATCCTGCATCCTGGCCATTTCATATGGCGCCTTTAACATGCCGATCAATTCGGTGTTCACAAATGCCAGCCTGGCATCAGACATATCCATAAATATGGCTCTATTGGCAACAGAGCACTGGCACACTGCCCTATTGTATAGCGAACTAGTCCTTAACAAGGCACCTGCATACAAAAACGAATAACACATGTTATTGGTGTTGAAAATATTACATATGTTTTTTTAATATTTTAAATATCTTTGCAGGCAAAATGAGAATCCTGCAGCCAATAATCCCTGCGTGGGAGCAGCAAAATACGCCTACTATGAGCAGGTACCATGACGTCGATGTCATCCTGGCAACGGCAATGGCCAGCATGGGCATGGCGTCGCCAATCCTGACCAAGATCACTCAATTGCCATACATAAATAGCGCTGCCAAGATAGCTGCGTGGGAGTCTTAAACCAGCAGATTCGTACGTCTGTCATGTGCAGGTATAATCTAAACTGATGCCATTGGTGGATATGGCATCACTCCCGAGCGCAATCACGACAGCGGCGGGGGACAAATTTCCAAAATAGATGGCGCTGCCCAGCACTGGCACGGCGCTGCCAATACAAACCGTGGCCAACAAATGCCATGGCAAGCAACAAAATGCTCGCATTCTGTGTGTCTTACCATTATGGCAAATTGTCAAGCGTGTATGCGGCTACACGTGGCAAATGGCCAAGCCATGTATTCATACAAATGCAGCATACGTCGACGTTGTCATCCTGGCAACGGGCGAGGCGTCGCCAATCCCGACCAAGAAAACTCAATTAAATCTTGGTCATACAACACTTGTGGCATTATGCCCATGTATATGCATAGCGCTGCCAAGACAGCTGCGTGGGTGTCTTAAACCAGCAGATTCGTAAGTCTGCAATGTGCAGGCATTATCCAAACTGATGCCATTGGTGGATATGGCATCACTCCTGTGCGCAATCATGACAGCGGCGGAGGATAAAATTCCACAAAAAATGGCGCTGCCCATTACGGGCACGGCGCTGCTAATACAAACCATGGCCAACTAATGTCACGCAACAAAATGCTCGCATTCTGTGTGTTTTACCATTATGGCAAATTGTCAAGCGTGTATGCGGCTACACGTGGCAAATGGCCAAACCATGTATACATACAAATTCAGCATACGTCGGCGATGTCATCCTGGCAACGGGCAAGGCGTCGCCAATCCTGACCACGAAAACTCAATTGAATCTTGGTCATACAACACTTGTGGCACTATGTGCCACGCATAAATAGCGCCCATGTATATGCATGGCGCTGCCAAGCATGCTGCGTGGGTGTCTTAAGCCAGCAGCTTCGTACGTCTGCCATGTGCAGGCATTATCTAAACTGATGCCATTGGTGAATGTGGCATCACTCCTGTGCGCAATCATAACAGCGGCGGGGGACAAATTTCCACAATAGATGGCGCTGCCCATCTCAGGAACGGCGCTGCCAATACAAATAACAAAATGCTCGCATTTTCTATGTTTTTTGGCAAATTGTCAAGCGTGTATGCGGCAGCATAGTCGACTCCACACTATGTCGATGAGGCGCATATAGATGTCAGAGGTGGATCCAAGTAGCACATATGTATACTCCACATATACACACATATGTATACTCCACATTGTGCAGCAGCAGCAACAACAACACCAACAACACAGGACATGATTCTCTTGTATGACGCCCTGCACAATAACGGCTGGCCGGCATTGAACAACAACAACAACAACTACGTACCAGCGGCGTCCACATACCAGAATGCTGCAGCAGCATCAAATACAACAGTATGACGATTAAGACCTACACCAAGACGAGGAGAAAACAAACAAACTATATTAGACAAGTATACTCCAATTAATAATCAGCCATACTTACCTACTCAGAGTCAGATCCATATTCACTATAAGTCCTGTATATGTGCCATTTCACTCCATATATTTATAGCCAGCGTCTCGCATAATGAGCCAACTAAGCGCAATGCTCACTATGTCAATTGTTTTGTCCCATATTTTAACTTGTTATTTTTCAAGTACCTCGTTTTTCTATTGTTTTTAGACCCTGAGATCTTTAAAAAAGAGCAAAAGGGACTCATGGTTTTGTGCGAAAATTGTCTGTCTGTCTGTCTGTCCGTCTGTATGAACGTCTGATTCTCAGCAAGTATAATAGCTAGAGATTTCATTCTTTTTGCAGAAGCTTCGTAGCTCTGTTAGGCAGATCAAGTTTATTTTCAAATTTGGATGCCATGCCCCCTTTGCCCACAATAAGATTATAAGTGGGACTATCTCGATTTTTGACTTTTTTAATATAAATGCTATAAAGCCAAAAATTTGTATGCATGATATTGGATACCATATAAACTATTCCGCTTAAAAAAATTTGGATACCACGCCCCCTTTGCCCACAAAATGCTGTATAGTTAACATTTTGTAGGCGAATTATGTTTTTCGAATAGAAAGTTTGCTTAAAAGTACAAATCAGTCGAAAAATAATCAAAACAGTTTAATTAAATTTAGTTAATATTAGTGAAGTTTACTTTCTTCGGCAAAAAATTTGTTTGGCCAAAATTAAAAAGAAAATCATTTGACGATGATTTATTTAGAATTCTACCTAAGTATGTATTTAAGCCTCCACTCCCAAAAGAGTTTGGTGGCGTAGGGAGTAGAGTGCTCGCCTGCGAAGAGCATTGATCTATGGTTCTATCCTCGGTAGCGGAAACTTTTTCTCAACTAAAGAAAATTTACTTATTTTTTAATTCCTGCCTTTTTGAAAAAAAAATCACTTTTTTAAATGCCACGCCCCTCCGCCCATAACAGAAAAAAGTATTACTGTGCATAATTTATTTTTACAACTATCGCTTTTTTTAAATGAATGTTTTGAACTATATGCAACTCATAGATACGATGTAAAGTTGTATTAAAATTCATTCATTCATGTATCTTCAATTTAATTTTCTTTTAATCAAAAAAATATTATCTGGATACTGGCTCAATTAAATTCTCTTTTAATAGAAGTATTATATTTAAAATACTGGCTCAGGGTCTTCTACAGTCGGGCAAGCTCGACTGTAATCTTCCATACTTGTTTACTCTATGTTTTTGCATTTTTGTCACTTGTATGTATCTATGCAATTTTCGTCAATTGTACTTGTTTATAATTGTTATTGTATTAAATTGTCTCTTAGTATACGTCACAGAATAGGAATACACATAAATGTAAACAATTCGAAAATGCCAAATTTGTATATTCAATGCCAATAACTTGCAATAGTACCTTGCCAAAACATGCAATTTCAACTAGGGAATGCTATGGAAATAAGCAAATGAAAATTGTAATAAGAATCTTCTCAAACGAACTATATATTATATATATTCCTGAACTCCTATCCTTTTTTCTAGCCTATGGCTGTTGTTCGCAGCAGAACAGCCATTAATCAACACTAATCTTAAATTTAATCGATATTATTTGGCCATCAGCTGATAATACGATGATCGTATCGATTCATCGATATTCTATTCGATTCATTATACTTGAGAAATAGAGCGAATAAAATTTAAAATAAGAATACGCGAAATTAATTGGTTTGTTTGCTTTAAATTAAATGTAAATGAACGAAGGGGATGCAAAACAGTATCTCCTCGAAACATTGGTGACCCCGACGTGATTTTCACTTCTTTTTTATTATATTCGCTCGTCTTGTTCGCTTTAAGTTGGTGTGTTAACATAACGGTTTCAGCAATACGCACATACATATGTACATTTAAAATTCGCGCTGAGTGACGCCTTTGCTAGTGCAGATTATTACAAATCGGAGTAATAATCTCATATCGCGATATTGTTTAGTCGGAACCTAAATAATATCCAAGCTGCTTCTGCATAAATCGGTGCAAAGCACAATTTCGGTAACGCAAAGCCGCCGCGCACAAATCGCAAGCGTACGGTACTGACGCAACGGTAATCGGTCTGTTTGCTGTGCCTCGTTTCGACCTAAATCGAACTCTTACTGTGCATAAGTACAGTTTATAGTTTTGGCGCAAGTTCATGACACTTTAGCGCCAATATATCAGTTTATTGACCCCTACAACAAACATGAACGATACAGTGTTTGAAGTGCATAATGGTGTACGAGTTCCCTTACTACCAAGTGATCTTGATTTTCACAGGGCAAAGGCAGCTGGAGGTAAGCGTCAGCTAGCAGCGCTAAACTCATTCTTGGATGAATAACTGGGCACCTTTGATGAAACTGACCTTCTCGTCCGCCTGGAAACTGTCGAAGGTATGAAGACTGATTTCGAAAACTCCCAGTCCAACCTGGAGAAGCTGGATTTGCATGAGCTAGAGAGTGATGCCAGATCGACTTTCGCTCAACTGTACTGGCAAGCCAAATCAAAGCTTTCCCGAAAGTTGGACGCATTAGGGAAGCCTCGCACCAGCTGTGCAAATTCCACAGCTGTGACTGATCATCACTTCAGCGCATCTCAGCTGCATTTTCGGAGATCGCGCTTGCCTGAGCTGCAGCTGCCCAAGTTCAGTCGCTGCTACGAGGATTGGCCGGATTTCTACGCTATGTTCACCACTGTGGTTGGTAACGATGAAGACCTGAGTAAGCTTGAAAAGTTTCAATACCTGCGTGCCTGTTTGGAAGGTGCTGCACTGGGCACCATTAAATCGCTGGAACCTTCTAATGCTAACTATGATAAAGCATTAGAATTACTTGTCAAAAGATTTGATAATAAATTGCTGCATTTTCAGGCACACATAAGGGCTATTTTTGGGCTTTCAGACGTGGCAAAGGGATCAGCAGGTGCATTGCGTGAGCTAAGCGACGGAATCAACTCACATCTACGCGCGCTTGGCACAATGGCATCTGCGACAGAGCTTGTGAATGGGCTGCTGATCAACATATTCGTGCGTAAGCTGGATCAGACAACGCAGGAAAAGTGGGAAGAGTCTTTACCAACAGATAAACTCCCCAAGTGGGTCGACATGACAAATTTCTTAGAAAAACGATGTCGCATGTTAGAAAACGTGGAATGTGCAGCTATCAAAAATACCAATCAACAAATAAACAAGCAGTCAACTAAGTCGTCCCGAAGTTCTCTCGTCGCATCTTCTCAGCAAGGCTTTCCCACGTGTCATCTTTGCCAGTCCAAGGAGCACTTTCTCTCGAAATGCTCAAAGTTTCTTAATTTGACGCCGCATTTACGTCATAAGGAAGCAAAGCGCATGCACCTCTGCCTAAACATCCTTAAAAAGGGTCACGGCTTACAACAATGCAGATCAGGTCACTGCAAGCATTGTCAATTCAAGCACCACTCATTGCTGCATATGGACGCAACCGGCTCCGACACAAACACCACGCTTACGCAGAGCTTAGCTGTCGCACATCCTACAAGTTCATCTGCACTCATTTCAACTGCCAATAATGCTTCGTCTCATCTCTCAAAAAATACGCCCACGGATTATGTGCTGCTGCCAACTGCTATTGTTTATGCAATGAATCGATCAGGAGCCTTCATTCCCTGTCGTGTCTTATTGGATTCTGCATCACAACTCAACTTTATAACCACGCGCCTCGCCAATCAATTGCAGCTCAAAATGAGAAAATCCAGCTTCGCAATCTCAGGAATCGGAGAATCTTCTCTCTCACTGGATCATACAGTTGGCATTACTGCGCAGTCTCACGACAAGACTTATACTTGGGATGAGAGCTTGCCACAATCTCTCCACTCCTCTTGGCTTAAGCTTGCATTTCGAATGCACTTATTACTGCTGGTCGGACTCAACGGTCGTGCTTGCCTGGGTTCGCGAAACACCATCCAATTTTAACGTTTTTGTCGCCAACAGAGTCTCGCAGATTCAATAACGAACAAAGGGCATGTTCTGGCAGCATGTGTCTTCGCAGAGCAATCCAGCCGATATCCTGTCTAGAGGATGCACACCATTAGAGCTGCTTGCTTCCAAGCTCTGGTTGCAAGGTCCCGAGTTCCTGCGCTTAAACCCTACCGAATGGCCTCAAACTGTTGTGCATCCAATGGAGCTACCCGAACGACGGCACAACGCTCTACTCTGCTCTCTTTTGAGCGATCTATCTGTCTACTGTAAATTTCACACCTCGTTTGGGCGCCTGCAATGGGTGTTTGCTTACGTGAACAGATTTCTGAGTATTTGTCGCAAGGAAACCAATCAACACAAGGGTCAACTCACCATCGAGGAGGTCAAGAAAGGAACTCATCTTCTCATCAAGAATATACAACTAGTCCACTTTGGAAAGGACTACCGAGCGCTGCTCTCTAACAAATCGCTTTCGCCAAGGAGTGATCTTCGTTCTCTGACTCCCTTTTTGGATCCAATGGGATTGATAAGAGTAGGAGGTCGTCTTCAAAAATCGGACTTGGATTATGAAGCAAAGCATCCACTTTTGCTACCAAAACACCATCCGGTAACGATTTCTCTGATAACATTTTATTACTCCAAGTTCCTTCATGCAGGTCCGCAAAGCTTACTTGCTGCTCTACGTCAAAGATACTGTCCAATTGGAGGACTAAAATCTATTGCTGCGGTCATAAACAAATGTGTGCGATGCTTTCGATTACGCCCAACGTTGAAGGAACACATGGCTCCCTTGCCCGCAGAACGAGTGAAAGAAAGTTCTGCATTCTACGTCACCGGCGTGGATTTTTGTGGACCATTTTACTTCAGGACTGATGTCAGAAACAGGCCTCCGGCAAAGTGTTACATCAGCGTGTTCGTTTGCTTCGCCACCAAGGCAACTCATCTGGAATTAGTAGAGGATCTGTCTACTGCAGCCTTCGTCGCGGCGCTTAAACGATTCGTCAGCCTTCGAGGCAAGCCTCACTCAGTCAGGTCAGACAACGCCACAAACTTCGTCGGAGCAAAGAACGAGCTTGTTGAGCTACGACATCTCTTCTTGAGCGATACTCATCAAAACAAGATTGCTGGAGAATGTTTATCTCTCGGCATCAACTGGAATTGCATTCCACCCCTATGGGAAGGTGCAGTCAAAGCAGCCAAATATCACTTCCGGCGCGTAGTCGGAAACAGCATTCTTACCTTCAATGAGCACAGACAGCAGACGTTCTGGAGAAGTTGGAGTACAAGCTACTTGTCCCTACTGCAAGAGCGAGGAAAGTGGCGCACTGCTCAACCGAATCTACAACCTGGTGACATGGTTCTTTTAAAAGACGAAAATCAAATCAATCAAAAATGATCGTATCGATTCATCGATATTCTATTCGATTCATTATACTTGCTTACACTTTTTCATATGTTGTTCAAGCTGTGCGCTAGCAGAAATAGAGCGAATAAAATTTAAAATAAGAATACGCGAAATTAATTGGTTTGTTTGCTTTAAATTAAATGTAAATGAACGAAGGGGATGCAAAACAGTATTTCCTCGAAACAGCTGTCAAAACACTATAATAATTGCCAATTATCCAAATATTTACCATTTTTAAACATTATTATTTTTCACACGCCCTTTTTTTCACGCACATTACCGCACATTGCAAATACGCAAGCCAATTCACTTATAAAGCTGCACATATGTACATACTTAATTGGCACATTGATTGCATATCGATTACTTCGAAGATCGCGTGACACGTCCCAATAATAATTGTCTCTCTCGCGACCATGACGTCGTTACGTAGGCAGAGCAATACTCTCGCCTGGCTCAGGGTCTTCTACAGTCGAGCAAGCTCGACTGTAATCTTCCATACTTGTTTACTCTATGTTTTTGCATTTTTGTCACTTGTATGTATCTATGCAATTTTCGTCAATTGTACTTGTTTATAATTGTTATTGTATTAAATTGTCTCTTAGTATACGTCACAGAATAGGAATACACATAAATGTAAACAATTCGAAAATGCCAAATTTGTATATTCAATGCCAATAACTTGCAATAGTACCTTGCCAAAACATGCAATTTCAACTAGGGAATGCTATGGAAATAAGCAAATGAAAATTGTAATAAGAATCTTCTCAAACGAACTATATATTATATATATTCCTGAACTCCTATCCTTTTTTCTAGCCTATGGCTGTTGTTCGCAGCAGAACAGTCATTAATCAACACTAATCTTAAATCTAATCGATATTATTTGGCCATCAGCTGATAATACGATGATCGTATCGATTCATCGATATTCTATTCGATTCATTATACTTGCTTACATATGTTGTTCAAGCTGTGCGCTAACAGAAATAGAGCGAATAAAATTTAAAATAAGAATACGCGAAATTAATTGGTTTGTTTGCTTTAAATTAAATGTAAATGAACGAAGGGGATGCAAAACAGTATCTCCTCGAAACATTGGTGACCCCGACGTGATTTTCACTTCTTTTTTATTATATTCGCTCGTCTTGTTCGCTTTAAGTTGCTGTGTTAACATAACGGTTTCAGCAATACGCACATACATATGTACATTTAAAATTCGCGCTGAGTGACGCCTTTGCTAGTGCAGATTATTACAAATCGGAGTAATAATCTCATATCGCGATATTGTTTAGTCGGAACCTAAATAATATCCAAGCTGCTTCTGCATAAATCGGTGCAAAGCACAATTTCGGTAACGCAAAGCCGCCGCGCACAAATCGCAAGCATACGGTACTGACGCAACGGTAATCGGTCTGTTTGCTGTGCCTCGTTTCGCCGTAAATCGAACTCTTACTGTGCATAAGTACAGATTATAGTTTTGGCGCAAGTTCATGACACTTTAGCGCCAATATATCAGTTTATTGACCCCTACAACAAACATGAACGATACAGTGTTTGAAGTGCATAATGGTGTACGAGTTCCCTTACTACCAGTGATCTTGATTTTCACAGGGCAAAGGCAGCTGGAGCTAAGCGTCAGCTAGCAGCGCTAAACTCATTCTTGGATGAGGAACTGGGCACCTTTGATGAAACTGACCTTCTCGTCCGCCTGGAAACTGTCGAAGGTATGAAGACGGATTTCGAAAACTCCCAGTCCAACCTGGAGAAGCTGGATTTGCATGAGCTAGAGAGTGATGCCAGATCGACTTTCGCTCAACTGTACTGGCAAGCCAAATCAAAGCTTTCCCGAAAGTTGGACGCATTAGGGAAGCCTCGCACCAGCTGTGCAAATTCCACAGCTGTGACTGATCATCACTTCAGCGCATCTCAGCTGCATTTTCGGAGATCGCGCTTGCCTGAGCTGCAGCTGCCCAAGTTCAGTCGCTGCTACGAGGATTGGCCGGATTTCTACGCTATGTTCACCACTGTGGTTGGTAACGATGAAGATCTGAGTAAGCTTGAAAAGTTTCAATACCTGCGTGCCTGTTTGGAAGGTGCTGCACTGGGCACCATTAAATCGCTGGAACCTTCTAATGCTAACTATGATAAAGCATTAGAATTACTTGTCAAAAGATTTGATAGTAAATTGCTGCATTTTCAGGCACACATAAGGGCTATTTTTGGGCTTTCAGACGTGGCAAAGGGATCAGCAGGTGCATTGCGTGAGCTAAGCGACGGAATCAACTCACATCTACGCGCGCTTGGCACAATGGCATCTGCGACAGAGCTTGTGGATGGGCTGCTGATCAACATAATCGTGCGTAAGCTGGATCAGACAACGCAGGAAAAGTGGGAAGAGTCTTTACCAACAGATAAACTCCCCAAGTGGGTCGACATGACAAATTTCTTAGAAAAACGATGTCTCATGTTAGAAAACGTGGAATGTGCAGCTATCAAAAATACCAATCAACAAATAAACAAGCAGTCAACTAAGTCGTCCCGAAGTTCTCTCGTCGCATCTTCTCAGCAAGGCTTTCCCACGTGTCATCTTTGCCAGTCCAAGGAGCACTTTCTCTCGAAATGCTCAAAGTTTCTTAATTTGACGCCGCATTTACGTCATAAGGAAGCAAAGCGCATGCACCTCTGCCTAAACATCCTTAAAAAGGGTCACGGCTTACAACAATGCAGATCAGGTCACTGCAAGCATTGTCAATTCAAACACCACTCATTGCTGCATATGGACGCAACCGGCTCCGACACAAACACCACGCTTACGCAGAGCTTAGCTGTCGCACATCCTACAAGTTCATCTGCACTCATTTCAACTGCCAATAATGCTTCGTCTCATCTCTCAAAAAATACGCCCACGGATTATGTGCTGCTGCCAACTGCTATTGTTTATGCAATGAATCGATCAGGAGCCTTCGTTCCCTGTCGTGTCTTATTGGATTCTGCATCACAACTCAACTTTATAACCACGCGCCTCGCCAATCAATTGCAGCTCAAAATGAGAAAATCCAGCTTCGCAATCTCAGGAATCGGAGAATCTTCTCTCTCACTGGATCATACAGTTGGCATTACTGCGCAGTCTCACGACAAGACTTATAAAGCATCCTTCTCCGCAGTCGTCACACGCACATCGAGGAATGGAACATTCCGCAGAACATAAAACTGGCTGATCCATCCTTTTTCAAGGCTCAACGAGTTGACATGCTCCTTGGAGCTGGCCTATTTTTTGATCTAATTTGCGTTGGTCAAATCCGCATTGCCAACCACCTGCCAGCACTTCAAAAGACCAGACTGGGTTGGATCATATCTGGTGGTTGTTCGCATCAATCAAATAAGCATTCGTCGCTAGCCGCGCTGCGCTCAGTTTCCAAGCCTCTTGCTGAAGATGAACCATTATCGGAAATAGTAAAACGCTTTTGGGAAATTGATTGCGGCAATGAAACAACGCTTGCTAGCTCGTATGAGAGCGCTCGGTGCGAGCAGCTGTTTAAGGAAGGATGCACGCGTCTTCAAAACGGTCAATATTCGGTGCGTCTTCCAGCAAAGGACAATTTTGAGGCTCTGGGCGATTCATACAACAGCGCCTTGAAACGGTTCAAATCGTTGGAGCGTAAATTGGAACAAAATCCACTTTTAAGGGATCACTACTCAGCATTCCTTAAAGAATACATCGATCTAGGACACATGTCACTAGCCACAAGGCAGCCAGACCTGCCTCAATATTTCTTGCCTCATCACTGCGTTCAGAAGCCCGACAGCACAACTACAAAATTGCGAGTTGTTTTTGATGGCTCCGCCAAAACAACTTCTGGGGTATCTTTAAACGATATGCTGTTTGCTGGACCATCAATACAGTCGAAGATATTCAACACTTTAATTCGCTTTCGCTTTTTCAAAATCGCGTTATGCGGTGATATTTGCAAGATGTACAGATTCGTTCGAGTCACCCATCCGGATGACTACTTGCAGTGCGTATTGTGGAGAGACAAGCCTAAGGATGAAATCAAAGTATATAAGCTGCGTTTTTGGCTATCCGCGCCATGCATCAGCTTGCTAGCGATGAAGAAGAACTTTCCGCTAGCAGCAAAAATCGTTCGCAGGGATTTTTATGTCGATGACTTAATTTCAGGAGGTGACTCCATTGATAAAGTTTCCCAAATACGTCGTCAAGTCAAAGCCATGCTTCTTACGGGAGGATTTCCGATTCGCAAATGGTGTTCGAACGAACCTGAAGCTCTCGATGAGGAATCGGAATCGGATAAAGAGAAGCTCATGAAGTTCCACGACCGCTCTGATATCACTAAAGCTCTGGGCTTAGCTTGGGATACAAGCTCAGATGATCTATTATTCAACTTTGCCAACATTTCGCTAAATGTCCGAGGAACCAAAAGGAGTATTTTATCAAATATCGCCAAGTTCTATGATCCTCTAGGTCTGATTGCGCCTGTCATCACGAAGATGAAAATATTCCTACAAGCATTGTGGAAAGCGAAGCTAGATTGGGATGAGAGCTTGCCACAATCTCTCCACTCCTCTTGGCTTAAGCTTGCATTTCGAATGCACTTATTACTGCTGGTCGGACTCAACGGTCGTGCTTGCCTGGGTTCGCGAAACACCATCCAATTTTAACGTTTTTGTCGCCAACAGAGTCTCGCAGATTCAATAACGAACAAAGGGCATGTTCTGGCAGCATGTGTCTTCGCAGAGCAATCCAGCCGATATCCTGTCTGATGCACACCATTAGAGCTGCTTGCTTCCAAGCTCTGGTTGCAAGGTCCCGAGTTCCTGCGCTTAAACCCCACCGAATGGCCTCAAAATGTTGTGCATCCAATGGAGCTACCCGAACGACGGCACAACGCTCTACTCTGCTCTGTTTTAAGCGATCTATCTGTCTACTGTAAATTTCACACCTCGTTTGGGCGCCTGCAACGGGTGTTTGCTTACGTGAACAGATTTCTGAGTATTTGTCGCAAGGAAACCAATCAACACAAGGGTCAACTCACCATCGAGGAGGTCAAGAAAGGAACTCATCTTCTCATCAAGAATATACAACTAGTCCACTTTGGAAAGGACTACCGAGCGCTGCTCTCTAACAAATCGCTTTCGCCAAAGAGTGATCTTCGTTCTCTGACTCCCTTTTTGGATCCAATGGGATTGATAAGAGTAGGAGGTCGTCTTCAAAAATCGGACTTGGATTATGAAGCAAAGCATCCACTTTTGCTACCAAAACACCATCCGGTAACGATTTCTCTGATAACATTTTATTACTCCAAGTTCCTTCATGCAGGTCCGCAAAGCTTACTTGCTGCTCTACGTCAAAGATACTGGCCAATTGGAGGACTAAAATCTATTGCTGCGGTCATAAACAAATGTGTGCTATGCTTTCGATTACGCCCAACGTTGAAGGAACACATCATGGCTCCCTTGCCCGCAGAACGAGTGAAAGAAAGTTCTGCATTCTACGTCACCGGCGTGGATTTTTGTGGACCATTTTACTTCAGGACTGATGTCAGAATGTCAGAATGATGTCGTCAGCCTTCGAGGCAAGCCTCACTCAGTCAGGTCAGACAACGCCACAAACTTCGTCGGAGCAAAGAACGAGCTTGTTGAGCTACGACATCTCTTCTTGAACGATACTCATCAAAAGATTGCTGGAGAATGTTTATCTCTCGGCATCAACTGGAATTGCATTCCACCCCGTTCTCCTCATTTTGGAGGCCTATGGGAAGCTGCAGTCAAAGCAGCCAAATATCACTTCCGGCGCGTAGTCGGAAACAGCATTCTTACCTTCAATGAGCACAGACAGCAGACGTTCTGGAGAAGTTGGAGTACAAGCTACTTGTCCCTACTGCAAGAGCGAGGAAAGTGGCGCACTGCTCAACCGAATCTACAACCTGGTGCCATGGTTCTTTTAAAAGACGAAAATCAAATCAATCAAAAATGATCGTACCGATTCATCGATATTCTATTCGATTCATTATACTTGCTTACACTTTTTCATATGTTGTTCAAGCTGTGCGCTAGCAGAAATAGAGCGAATAAAATTTAAAATAAGAATACGCGAAATTTAGCGCCAATATATCAGTTTATTGACCCCTACAACAAACATGAACGATACAGTGTTTGAAGTGCATAATGGTGTACGAGTTCCCTTACTACCAAGTGATCTTGATTTTCACAGGGCAAAGGCAGCTGGAGCTAAGCGTCAGCTAGCAGCGCTAAACTCATTCTTGGATGAATAACTGGGCACCTTTGATGAAACTGACCTTCTCGTCCGCCTGGAAACTGTCGAAGGTATGAAGACGGATTTCGAAAACTCCCAGTCCAACCTGGAGAAGCTGGATTTGCATGAGCTAGAGAGTGATGCCAGATCGACTTTCGCTCAACTGTACTGGCAAGCCAAATCAAAGCTTTCCCGAAAGTTGGACGCATTAGGGAAGCCTCGCACCAGCTGTGCAAATTCCACAGCTGTGACTGATCATCACTTCAGCGCATCTCAGCTGCATTTTCGGAGATCGCGCTTGCCTGAGCTGCAGCTGCCCAAGTTCAGTCGCTGCTACGAGGATTGGCCGGATTTCTACGCTATGTTCACCACTGTGGTTGGTAACGATGAAGATCTGAGTAAGCTTGAAAAGTTTTAATACCTGCGTGCCTGTTTGGAAGGTGCTGCACTGGGCACCATTAAATCGCTGGAACCTTCTAATGCTAACTATGATAAAGCATTAGAATTACTTGTCAAAAGATTTGATAATAAATTGCTGCATTTTCAGGCACACATAAGGGCTATTTTTGGGCTTTCAGACGTGGCAAAGGGATCAGCAGGTGCATTGCGTGAGCTAAGCGACGGAATCAACTCACATCTACGCGCGCTTGGCACAATGGCATCGGCGACAGAGCTTGTGGATGGGCTGCTGATCAACATATTCGTGCGTAAGCTGGATCAGACAACGCAGGAAAAGTGGGAAGAGTCTTTACCAACAGATAAACTCCCCAAGTGGGTCGACATGACAAATTTCTTAGAAAAACGATGTCGCATGTTAGAAAACGTGGAATGTGCAGCTATCAAAAATACCAATCAACAAATAAACAAGCAGTCAACTAAGTCGTCCCGAAGTTCTCTCGTCGCATCTTCTCAGCAAGGCTTTCCCACGTGTCATCTTTGCCAGTCCAAGGAGCACTTTCTCTCGAAATGCTCAAAGTTTCTTAATTTGACGCCGCATTTACGTCATAAGGAAGCAAAGCGCATGCACCTCTGCCTAAACATCCTTAAAAAGGGTCACGGCTTACAACAATGCAGATCAGGTCACTGCAAGCATTGTCAATTCAAGCACCACTCATTGCTGCATATGGACGCAACCGGCTCCGACACAAACACCACGCTTACGCAGAGCTTAGCTGTCGCACATCCTACAAGTTCATCTGCACTCATTTCAACTGCCAATAATGCTTCGTCTCATCTCTCAAAAAATACGCCCACGGATTATGTGCTGCTGCCAACTGCTATTGTTTATGCAATGAATCGATCAGGAGCCTTCATTCCCTGTCGTGTCTTATTGGATTCTGCATCACAACTCAACTTTATAACCACGCGCCTCGCCAATCAATTGCAGCTCAAAATGAGAAAATCCAGCTTCGCAATCTCAGGAATCGGAGAATCTTCTCTCTCACTGGATCATACAGTTGGCATTACTGCGCAGTCTCACGACAAGATTTATAAAGCATCCTTCTCCGCAGTCGTCACACGCACATCGAGGAATGGAACATTCCGCAGAACATAAAACTGGCTGATCCATCCTTTTTCAAGGCTCAACGAGTTGACATGCTCCTTGGAGCTGGCCTATTTTTTGATCTAATTTGCGTTGGTCAAATCCGCATTGCCAACCACCTGCCAGCACTTCAAAAGACCAGACTGGGTTGGATCATATCTGGTGGTTGTTCGCATCAATCAAATAAGCATTCGTCGCTAGCCGCGCTGCGCTCAGTTTCCAAGCCTCTTGCTGAAGATGAACCATTATCGGAAATAGTAAAACGCTTTTGGGAAATTGATTGCGGCAATGAAACAACGCTTGCTAGCTCGTATGAGAGCGCTCGGTGCGAGCAGCTGTTTAAGGAAGGATGCACGCGTCTTCAAAACGGTCAATATTCGGTGCGTCTTCCAGCAAAGGACAATTTTGAGGCTCTGGGCGATTCATACAACAGCGCCTTGAAACGGTTCAAATCGTTGGAGCGTAAATTGGAACAAAATCCACTTTTAAGGGATCACTACTCAGCATTCCTTAAAGAATACATCGATCTAGGACACATGTCACTAGCCACAAGGCAGCCAGACCTGCCTCAATATTTCTTGCCTCATCACTGCGTTCAGAAGCCCGACAGCACAACTACAAAATTGCGAGTTGTTTTTGATGGCTCCGCCAAAACAACTTCTGGGGTATCTTTAAACGATATGCTGTTTGCTGGACCATCAATACAGTCGAAGATATTCAACACTTTAATTCGCTTTCGCTTTTTCAAAATCGCGTTATGCGGTGATATTTGCAAGATGTACAGATTCGTTCGAGTCACCCATCCGGATGACTACTTGCAGTGCGTATTGTGGAGAGACAAGCCTAAGGATGAAATCAAAGTATATAAGCTGCGTTTTTGGCTATCCGCGCCATGCATCAGCTTGCTAGCGATGAAGAAGAACTTTCCGCTAGCAGCAAAAATCGTTCGCAGGGATTTTTATGTCGATGACTTAATTTCAGGAGGTGACTCCATTGATAAAGTTTCCCAAATACGTCGTCAAGTCAAAGCCATGCTTCTTACGGGAGGATTTCCGATTCGCAAATGGTGTTCGAACGAACCTGAAGCTCTCGATGAGGAATCGGAATCGGATAAAGAGAAGCTCATGAAGTTCCACGACCGCTCTGATATCACTAAAGCTCTGGGCTTAGCTTGGGATACAAGCTCAGATGATCTATTATTCAACTTTGCCAACATTTCGCTAAATGTCCGAGGAACCAAAAGGAGTATTTTATCAAATATCGCCAAGTTCTATGATCCTCTAGGTCTGATTGCGCCTGTCATCACGAAGATGAAAATATTCCTACAAGCATTGTGGAAAGCGAAGCTAGATTGGGATGAGAGCTTGCCACAATCTCTCCACTCCTCTTGGCTTAAGCTTGCATTTCGAATGCACTTATTACTGCTGGTCGGACTCAACGGTCGTGCTTGCCTGGGAAACACCATCCAATTTTAACGTTTTTGTCGCCAACAGAGTCTCGCAGATTCAATAACGAACAAAGGGCATGTTCTGGCAGCATGTGTCTTCGCAGAGCAATCCAGCCGATATCCTGTCTGATGCACACCATTAGAGCTGCTTGCTTCCAAGCTCTGGTTGCAAGGTCCCGAGTTCCTGCGCTTAAACCCCACCGAATGGCCTCAAAATGTTGTGCATCCAATGGAGCTACCCGAACGACGGCACAACGCTCTACTCTGCTCTGTTTTAAGCGATCTATCTGTCTACTGTAAATTTCACACCTCGTTTGGGCGCCTGCAACGGGTGTTTGCTTACGTGAACAGATTTCTGAGTATTTGTCGCAAGGAAACCAATCAACACAAGGGTCAACCCACCATCGAGGAGGTCAAGAAAGGAACTCATCTTCTCATCAAGAATATACAACTAGTCCACTTTGGAAAGGACTACCGAACGCTGCTCTCTAACAAATCGCTTTCGCCAAGGAGTGATCTTCGTTCTCTGACTCCCTTTTTGGATCCAATGGGATTGATAAGAGTAGGAGGTCGTCTTCAAAATTCGGACTTGGATTATGAAGCAAAGCATCCACTTTTGCTACCAAAACACCATCCGGTAACGATTTCTCTGATAACATTTTATTACTCCAAGTTCCTTCATGCAGGTCCGCAAAGCTTACTTGCTGCTCTACGTCAAAGATACTGGCCAATTGGAGGACTAAAATCTATTGCTGCGGTCATAAACAAATGTGTGCTATGCTTTCGATTACGCCCAACGTTGAAGGAACACATCATGGCTCCCTTGCCCGCAGAACGAGTGAAAGAAAGTTCTGCATTCTACGTCACCGGCGTGGATTTTTGTGGACCATTTTACTTCAGGACTGATGTCAGAAACAGGCCTCCGGCAAAGTGTTACATCAGCGTGTTCGTTTGCTTTGCTACCAAGGCAACTCATCTGGAATTAGTAGAGGATCTGTCTACTGCAGCCTTCGTCGCGGCGCTTAAACGATTCGTCAGCCTTCGAGGCAAGCCTCACTCAGTCAGGTCAGACAACGCCACAAACTTCGTCGGAGCAAAGAACGAGCTTGTTGAGCTACGACATCTCTTCTTGAACGATACTCATCAAAACAAGATTGCTGGAGAATGTTTATCTCTCGGCATCAACTGGAATTGCATTCCACCCCGTTCTCCTCATTTTGGAGGCCTATGGGAAGCTGCAGTCAAAGCAGCCAAATATCACTTCCGGCGCGTAGTCGGAAACAGCATTCTTACCTTCAATGAGCACAGACAGCAGACGTTCTGAAGAAGTTGGAGTACAAGCTACTTGTCCCTACTGCAAGAGCGAGGAAAGTGGCGCACTGCTCAACCGAATCTACAACCTGGTGCCATGGTTCTTTTAAAAGACGAAAATCAAATCAATCAAAAATGATCGTATCGATTCATCGATATTCTATTCGATTCATTATACTTGCTTACACTTTTTCATATGTTGTTCAAGCTGTGCGCTAGCAGAAATAGAGCGAATAAAATTTAAAATAAGAATACGCGAAATTAATTGGTGCAGGTATTATCTAAACTGATGCCATTGGTGGATATTGCATCACTCCCGAGCGCAATCACGACAGCGGCGGGGGACAAATTTCTACAATAGATGGCGCTGCCCAGCACGGGCACGGCGCTGCCAATACAAACCGTGGCCAACAAATGCCATGGCAAGCAGCAAAATTCGCATTCTGTGTGTCTTACCATTATGGCAAATTGTCAAGCGTGTATGCGGCTACACGTGGCAATTGGCCAAACCATGTATACATACAAATGCAGCATACGTCGACGATGTCATCCTGGCAGCGGGCAAGGCGTCGCCAATCCTGACCAAGAAAACTCAATTTAATCTTGGTCATACAACACTTGTGGCACTATGTGCCACACATAAATAGCTCCCATGTAAATACATAGCGCTGCCAAGCATGCTGCGTGGGTGTCTTAAGCCAGCAGCTTCGTACGTCTGCCATGTGCATGGTATCACTCGTGTGCGCAATCTTGACAGCGGCGGGGGACAATATCCACAATAGATGGCGCTGCCCATCTCGGGAACGGCGCTGCCAATACAAATAACGAAATGCTCGAATTTTCTATGTTTTATGGCAAATTGTCAAGCGTGTATGCGGCTACACGTGGCGATTGGCCATACACATGCATACATACAAATGCAGCATAGTCGACTCCATACTATGATCGATGAGGCGCATATAGATGTCAGAGGTGGATCCAAGTAGCACATATGTATACTCCACATATACACACATATGTATACTCCACATTGTGCAGCAGCAGCAACAACAACACAGGACATGATTCTCTTGTATGACGCCCTTCATTATAACGGCTGGCCGGCATTGAACAACAACAACAACTACGTACCAGCATGCTGCAGCAGCATCAAATACAACAGTATGACGATTAAGACCTACGCCAAGACGAGGAGAAAACAAACAAACTATATTAGACAAGTATACTCCAATTAATAATCAGCCATACTTACCTACTCAGAGTCAGATCCATATTCACTATAAGTCCTGTATATGTGTCATTTCACTCCATATATTTATAGCCAGCGTCTCGCATAAATGTATGGAATGAGAAAGAATAGGAAATAATCAGCAATTAGTTAATTTCTCATGTTTACCAAAATTAGTAAAATAACATTTTGCAAGCAGACATTATTCGGCAGGGGAAGAAGAAGATGAAGAAGAATAATGAGCCAACTAAGCGCAATGCTCGCTATGTCAATTGTTTTGTCCCATATTTTAACTTGTTATTTTTCAAGTACCTTGTTTTTCTATTGTTTTTTACTCTATGTTTTTGCATTTTTGTCACTTGTATGAATCTATGAAATTTTCGTCAATTGTACTTGTTTATTATTGTTATTGTATTAAATTGTCAATTAGTATACGCCACAGAATAGGAATACACATAAATGTAAACAATTAGAATATGCCAAATTTGTATATCCAATGCCAATAACTTGCAATAGTACCTTCCAAAACCTAGCCAATAATGTTTATATAAGCATATCTCACCAGTCTAAATTATTTTATTAATTTTTATAATTGCGCTCTAGTACATGAACTTTCAACTAGGGAATGCTATGGAAATAAGCAAATGAAAATTGCAATAAGAATCTTCTCAAACGAACTATATATATATTCCTGAACTCCTATCCTTTTTTCTAGCCTATGGCTGTCAAAAATTCACTTATACAGCTGCACATATGTACATACTTAATTGGCACGATGATTGCTTATCGATTACTTCGAAGAACGCGTGACACGTGCCAATAATAATTGTCTCTCTCGCGACTATGCAGTCGTTGCGTGGGCAGAGCAACACTCTCGCGCTGTTAACTTTTTTAACAGCACTCAGCCGATGGCAGCCAATGTTAATGTGCCCATGTTGAGAGCAGAGCTGTTGTTCGTAACATAAGCAACTGGCTAGCTGACTGCTTGCTGTACTGGGCTACGCGCTCGCGCCAATCAGTCGAACAAAAATCCAGCACTTGTGAAAAATCAAAACCAAGTGAAATAAAATAAAACCAACAACTTTATTTTATTTGTGCCAATTACCAGTACCACCATTGCTATTTTTCATTGAGCCTAAATCAAAAATAAAGCAAGTCAAAGGTGTCGCTGCTATCTGTGTGCGTGTGTGTGCGAGTGTCGTGACGAGTCACTGCCCCAAAAGGTGTATGTGTGACCAATGACCACCGTTGACGGACATACATACAGCCGACTCTTTCCTTATTATTACTGCCACTTTCGAAATTACTCAACAAATCTTTCCAGCCGAGAAATAATCATTGAGGACTAAAACTCCAATAAATGATTAAGCCAATAAAACCAGCATTAGCAGCAACTACAACAACAACAACCAGCCAAAGCAAGAGCGGCAGCAGCTACAAAAACAACAACAAACAAGCCAATGCCAAGAAAATGCTATTCAAGTTGCTAATCAATCAGACAAAAGGCTGGTTAAAATGATGGAGCAGAATGTTGACACAATTGGACAATTGGGCAATAAGTTGTATTGGCTTATTGACATTATCCAAACCATGCTGTCAACTACAATCACAAATGCAATGGGCATAACTAATATGCAAAATCAGCACCAAAAACAACACCCATTGTCACGATAGCCAGACCTAATCCTTTGGACACGTCCGTAGACAGCATAACAATGACTTAAGCGGACAACAGAAAAAGGTTTTTATTAATTATATGCAGTAGATAATTAATACTCCAGTCAAATAATAAGACGTTTTAGTTTTATGTTTTATATATTCTTGTTGAGACTTTTATTCTTCTTTTCGTCTGCTCGCACTCGTTACTGAGAAAGAACTAAAATGCATAACGCACTGAGTAGAGAAGCAAAGCGCACACACAAGAGAATACGATGCAATATTCGGCTAGTTCCGTTATGTCTTTTTTCTCGCTTTTCGTACATTATCTGTGTCTTCTGTTAATGTGGCTTTTGCTATTTCTCAACACACCTCCTCAAAAGTTACATTAATGAATTTATAAAAAAAAATTGTATCTGACGAGAGTGCTTATATTGGGGAATACAATAATGGTCCAGATTATCTGCGAGGAATTAGGGAAAAACCCAGAAAAAACCTAATTCGACCACTTTAAAATAATAGAATTCAGGTTATACATCGAAATAACATTTCTGAATTATAGTTTAAACAAATTCAATTACATCGAAATAAAAAAAACTTTCAAACATTATTTTCTTTAGCTTTAGTTAATTAATAAAAAAAAATTTAAATTCGGTTTAGATAGCTCTCGTTACGAAGTGCATCTAATCCGTGAGACCCAACTGGCTTCGTAAGGCTAGGAATCTAGTTACTGGTAGCGGCTTCGTCAAAACATCAGCTAACTGCTTATCTGTGGAAAGATACTTAACAGCAATTAGTTTCTTTTCAATTTGTTCTGGAGTGAAATGATATTTAATATCTATGTGCTTAGTTCTCTTGTGGCTGGTTGGATTATTCGCTATACTTATGCAACCCTGATTATCTTCAAATATTGGTATTGGATCATTTAACTCAAGCTTTATTTCTTTAATTAAGGATTTTAGCCATAAGGCTTCTCTAACGCTTTCGAATAAAGCCATATATTCCGCTTCAGTAGATGAAGCAGCTACTGATTTTTGTTTCATTGTACTCCAGCAAATGAGACAATTTTCAAACATTTTAAATAAGTATCCTGTCGTACTTCTTCTGTCTGTCTCATTTCCCTCCCAGTCAGAATCAGCGTAACCTATAATAATATTTTCAAAAGTTACATTCCTTGTGAAAGTTAATTTTAAATTAACTGTGCCTTTTAGATATCTGAGTACTCTTTTAAGACATTGCCATAACTCTTTATTATTATTATTGGTGTACCTGCTTAATATACTTATTGATGTACTTAAATCTGGGCGAGTACATAACATTATATACATTAGGCATCCAATTAAATTACGATGCATCATGTGTTTCTTCAGATTCTAAGGCTTCATAATTCATTTTGCTTGGTAATGGTGTACTAACAGGATTACAGTTATCCATATTAAATTTTTTTAAAACATTGTTTATATAAACTGATTGACTGAGATATAATTGATCTCCATGCCTATCAATTTTTATGCCAATAAAATGACGGATTTCTTTTAAATTACTCATTTTAAATTTGTTCATCAAATAGGTCTTGAACTGAGACATTATTTCCACATTTTTCGTAACTATCACGACATCATCCACATATAATAGTACGTATATATTCAATGAAATGTCTCCTTTATCTATAATATAGATACATCGATCAACTCCTAGACTAACAAACCCTATTTCTTTGAGGACATTTTCAAACGCTTCAAACCAGCATCTGGCAGCTTGCTTTAGACCATATATAGCTTTATTTAACTTACAGACTTTACTCTCATCATGTGTCAAATCTTGAGGAATCTTCATATAAATTTCTTCATTAAGATTACCATTGAGAAATGCTGTCTTGACATCCATATGATATATTATCTTTATTATCTTTATCTATGACCTCAAATGGTCCTGTAAATGAAGAATCTAATTTATGTCCCGCTTCATTTTTTAACAAAACATATTGTTGTCATAAAGTTTTTTATTTCTAGCTTTACTATTCTCTAGTGCTATTCTTGCTCTTTTATATGCTATTTCTAATCTAAACTTAATTTCTTTAGCGTAATCCTCTTCATTATATAATGGTTCTATTCTAATTGTTCTATTAAAATCTATGAACTGTCTTGGTAATCATCCAAATACTAGTTCGTATAGACAATATCCGTGTGTTACCAAGGGTGTTGTGTTGAAACAATATGTAAAGTATTGTATCCAAACATCCCAATCGCTTTTGTCTGTTGATATGTAAGAACGAACGTATTCATTAAATGTTCTACGACTTCGTTCTACTGTACCTAAAGTTTGATGATGATGTGCAGTAGACGTTATGTTGTCTATCTTTAAATATTTGCACAAATCATTTATTAGTGAATTTTTATATTCTGTTTCCATGTCGGTAATGAACGTCTTCATTGGGCCGTACTTCAGAATAAAGTTTTCAAATATAGCTTTGGCAACGGTTGTTGCACTTTTGTTTGAAATTGGAATGGTTACCAAATACTTAGTTAGATCACATATAAGCGTAACTGCATATTCATTGCCATTCTCTGAGAGTGGTAGTAAACCTAAAGTACCAACTATCACCCTATCAAAAGCTATAATTGGTGTTTCAGTTAATGTCAATGGGGTCTTTATATGTTTTGTTTTTTTTTTTTATTTTTGACATTTTTGACATTTACGTACGTACTCTTTGACATGACGAGTCATGTTTTTCCAGTAGTAATGTCTTTTTATTTTAGCTAGCGTTCTTATAATGACATTATGACCTCCTTAAATTGGATCGTCATGAAATTTAGACAGTATCGCTTCTTGATCTTTTTCTTTATTTATTAGGGTCACCGGCTTGAGTAGCGTTACTCTTAAAATATTCAATATTTTATTGCCCATATTTTTGAAAGATTCAATTGAAACTAATTCAAAGATCTTTTCGCTCGGTGCCACTTTGAGTTGGCTAATCTAAAGTATACCGGCTTGCATTTCATGCCTTTAGAAGAACTGACCTAAGTCAAGATTTCCATTGGTGTACAGATCACTAACATCAATTCTTGCTATAACTTTTCTTCCATGTTTCAAAAAACATATCTGATTTTTTATTAGCAAGGCCACTACTTTTCGTACTTCGTCATTACAAATGACTTCATATACGTTGGGCTTAGAAGCGTCGTCAAGTGTTTGCATTGGCAAATCTTCTTGAACATTCCCTGCGCAGGATTTTTTCTGTCTATACTGTTGCCTGGTAGTGACTTTCAGGACTTTATTGTTTAAGTCTTTTAGGTCGGATATTGTAATCCGAGAAGGGGCGTCAGCCACAAAATTGTCTTTTGCCTTGAGATATTCTACTGTGAAGTCATATTCTTCTAGATCTAGTCTCATTCTAGTTAGTTTTGAACTTGAGTTTGTCATGGAAAACAAATAAGTTAATGGTCTGTGATCTGTCTTTATTGAAAAATGTTTTTCATAAATATATGGTCTGAAATGTGTAATTGCCCAGTGGATAGCTGATAACTCTTGTTCTGTTGTTGATTTGTTGCTTTCACCTTTGGTGAATGAGCGTGAAGCGTATGCAACTGGGAGTTGTTTATCTCCATATTTTTGTGTTAAAACAGCTCCACAGGCGTGTTTACTTGCATCTGTGATTACGCAAAAATCTTTATCGAAATCTGGGTAATTCAATAATGTGAGTTTAATTAAAGCCTTTTTCAAATAATCGAATGCATTTTGGCCTTCATCGGTCCACTGAAAACTGACATTCTTTTTACATAATCGAGTTATGTGCCGCGAATAATCGGAGAAATTTTGTATGAAACGTCTATAGTAATTGCAAAATGCAACGAATCTTCTAGCGCTATCCGCGTCTGTAGGGACTGGATATTTTTCGATGACGTCATATTTTTTATCGGCAGGCAATATACCTTGATCTGTACACTTGTGACCTAGAAAGGTCACTTGGTGCATGAAGAAATTGCACTTTTCTGGATGTAATTTGAGGTTGTGTTTCCTACATAGATAAAAAACGTTTGTTAAGTTTTTAATCATGTGATTTTCGGAACAACCAATGACTATTAAATCGTCCATATACAAGCTTGTGATGGATTAAGTCCAGAAAAGGCTATTGTCATCATTCTTTGAAAAGAATTTGGCGCTATTTTAAGACTATATGGTAGTCTTGTGAATTGGTACGAACCATTGCTCGTTGAAAATTCTATTTGGTGAAATCCAGACATTATGTCTAGACATGAAAAGTATTTGGCTCTACTGATCGAGAATATAATCTATTCTTGGAAGTGGAAAATTATCGGACAGTAACTTTTTATTTAATTGACTATAGTTTATTACTAATCGCCATCTTTTGCTCACAGATCCTGGTAGGCCTTTTTTGGGTACAAGTAGTATTGGACTATTGTACTCTGAAGTTGAAGGCTCAACTATTTTGTCTAGAATGAGTTTTTCTACTTGTTTATTGATTTCATCTTTGTGTGCGTGCGGAATTCTAAAGTTTTTGGTGTATACTGTATTGTTATCCTTTAATCTTAGTTCTTGCTAGTTGTTGTTGATTCGGTTTCCAGTACGAATATATCAGTATACTGATTGCATAACTCTTTAAGTTTTGTTTTGAATTGTGGCGGAAAGTTTTTTGTTAGTTTTTTCATAACATCTTCGTGTCTGTCTTGACTAATTTCTTGGACTATATCATAGTCACTTAGTGTTTCGGTTTCTATTTTATCAATATTTACAATTTTGGTTGAATTTGTTGTATTTAATATTCGGACAAAAATATTGTCTTTATTGGAAATAGTATTTCTAATGAATATTCCTTCCTCAATTTCTTGATTCGGAATTAGGACAGTTTGTTCTGTCGATTCTAATTTGATTTGTCGGACTACTTCGGCGCAAGCCGGAAGTATTGTGGCATTATTATCGCAGGTATGTGTGATTGTTATATTTATTGGGAAATTTAAATAATCTGGCCTTAGTATTAGAGTGTCACTAGTATGTGTACAGTCTAATAGGCAATTGAATTTTTTAATGAAATCTATACCTATAATGACAATATAATAGTCAATTCTACGAATGCTAAACCTGTTGAAAAAACTGAACCTTCGCCTATTCCTGATATTTTAGTCGATATGTTAATATTAACATTATCAAAAATATCGACATTTTCTATGGGTGGGATCGTGTTTTCCCGGGTCTACAGCAGAGTCAATGCTGCGGCTGTTGACGTGAGATTCACGATACCTGACCCAACTTGCATTCCGCCTCGGCTGAGGCGGCGATAGTTGCAACAGATTTACTCGGCAGTGAAATAGAATATGCGGGGCGGAGCTGAGTTGGTGACGCGTGGTTTCCATATACCGATACTTACGAACTATCGTGTCTTCACTACGATAGTTAGCAAATGTGTGTGTCGTTTTTGGCTGCGTGCACTTGAGAGAATATCGAATACAAATAATTTGATGTTGGCTATGTTTCAATTTATGTTCACAATTTCAGTTTATGAATTTATTT